>CM067373.1:72475633-73075633 GCA_034401795.1 Chaetoderma sp. LZ-2023a
TTTCGGCGTGTTAGATTATTTGTATAGTTTTAGGCCTTCTTTTATCAATTTTGCAACATTATCATAGGAATGTCGCGTTATCGAGGTCAAATATGTCAAATTTGACCCCAAACGTTATTTCAAGGTCATGACCTAGAAAGTATATTCATGCAATGGAAGCACATCTAGGGATTATAAGGTTCAACAGTCTATGATGTTTGGACGAGCAGGTCAACCCAGGTGTTAATTTGATCTCTATGAGCTCAAAAGCTTGTCAATGATAAGTACCAAATTTGTTGATGACCGGACCAGAAGTTTCAAGTTAACAGGAAATCGTCCAAAGTGGTGTAAATTAAATGGCTCTAATGTTTAGTATCAATGGATCAAGAATTACAGGGATATTGCCGCTGTAGATTTTATGATATCAGGACACCAGATCTATGTGATCTATAGGAAGGATTTCGAATTCATATAACGGGTTCTGGATTTAATGAAAGAAGTTGAGATAGGAGTGAGATAGGGTATGGATATGGCTGCAACTCAAATTAGGTTATTGGGATTGTATAATGGCAAACTATGGAGGTGGTCTCTCTGGATTGAACTTAAAGCTCACATGTCTCTGCTTTTTGGCCAAACTTGATCAATAGTATCAATATACCAGTGATCAAGTTATGATCAAAATTCAGATATGTATGACTTGATTAAAGTTGCACGTTGCTCAGTCACCACCAAAGCTCCTCATTAACCGACCACAATAATATCGTTGATCTATCTAATGACGTTGAAGTCGCAATGGGAACAATTACGGCCGATTAACCCAGATATGCATCGATTCAAATTCTAGCAGCTAAGGTTAAACAGTTCCAATCCGTCTTTCAAAAGACAAGAGATGTTTAAACTTCCTTACCAAAACCAGAAAATCAGTCTATCTGGGAATGATGCTATTTGATGGTTAATCTGCATGCTATAGAGAAAATTCTATAAATGAAACTATGAAAACAGAAAAAACTTTAATCATTCATTCATTACATATAAAATGGAGTAGATGAATTGATATTGATATAGTATGAATGGAGTAGTGAACTAACGCTGTATTTATTATATTTTAAAAGCGCCAGTGATGCGTTAGAATCACAGATATAGTACCTGAAAAAATTAATACATAAATAAGCGGAAAGAAAATAATTTTTGGAAATTTGATGATTGAAATTTTAATCAATCAGCCCTTAGTTTTCACTAAGGGTTAATTATTAAAGAGGCAGTCAACAAATAGGATAGCAAACTTATAATCAATTTGATTGCATGTTTTAATTCAAGGACTATGCATTACAAGTTCAATGGTATTTTAATAGCGAGTTGACCGCTAGTCGGTAGGATAATAATAGTGACACTTATTGGGTAATTCAAAAGACTGATGAACCACTCAACCAATCTAGAACTTACGTTATGAATTGGTTGATTGGTTACCCAGGCCTTCGATTTAGAAACTAACTAAGTGTACATGATGATTACTGAATGATTGTTGGTTATTTGAACTTGGACAAGTGACGTAATAACAACAAAATGAAACAAATATTCAATCAATTTAATAAGAAATATTTCAATAAGTATGAAAATTTACCTATAGAATATTTTGAAATTTGGTTACATAAGTAAAAATCTGGACGGTCTCTGCACCACGCGAGTTGGTCGGAGTGTATGGTAAATAATTTTGATAAATCACAGTTAAAAGTTAGATACCTTGAATATGCTGAATACAGAAGTCCGGTCACGGAATGAAGGCGAACAGATGAAGATCCGATCTGTCGTGGCGCCGGGAGTGAAAACACGCGTGAAGAATCGGATAACTAACCCGGAAGAATGTTCTGTATTCCGAAATAGAAACGATACGGTCGAAGGCACTAAGATGATCCGAGATATTGAATTGAGAAACTCGAAAACACTGAGATGATTCGTGTGATAACTCGGCTTGGTTACCGATACAGAAGATCGAGGCTGAAAGATGCCTGAACATTTCAGAAGGATGAAAGCGTCGTAAAGATGACGAGACTGATGACATCACAGGTAGAAAAGATAGACTTCTACCTACCCAAACAAGGCACCAGGTTCCGCTTGCTTTGGGATTTGGTCTGAAGGTGAGTAGATTGATGACGTCACGGGTAGAGAATTTAGACTACCACCCACCCAAGCAAGGCACCAGGTTCCGCTTGCTTTGGGATTTGGTCTGACGGTGATTAGACTGATGACGTCATGGGTAGATAAAATCGACTGATGGCTGATATGACGATGATCACATTGAGACGAATACAAAGACGAGACGACACAGGCACACTATTACTTAAACGTTTTTACATGGTGAGTTCGCGGACTCTTGAAAATAAGCGGCTCCTAGATGACGTGTGAACCGCTTAGAGATATGTTTCGAACTGATGAGTGGGAGTTGGCGATTTACCCGCCAAAACACTGTCACGTGATTGATGAACAAGCACGTGGTTTGATGTATAAATGCGCCGACGTTCATATAATGCCTAAAGATGGCGACAATCTTATCATATAAAAATTTGATAAAACTCATTGGAAAATAGAATCTCAAAATTATTAATTATACAAGAAAAGTTAATAATTATAAAATTAAATTGACCAATATAATAAAATCTAGAGGAACTATTTTCTAATCATAACAACGCCAATCATGTGCAATGAATGTGTCATGTTAATTTCAAGTAATATTGATGCCTGGTCTACCGTACAAACATCGACTTCAAAAACACTAGATCGATCAATAGTTCACCGAGTTACAATGGGATGGACTTAGGCCGCTAGGACAGATCGTACAATTTTATACTCTGTGGTAATCAGTTACAGCCAAGAGCCTAATTGGCATATGAATTGGGAACTATCCGATCAGATGTTTATTTCATGATCATAGGTATGGAATACATGGACAGTGAAACGAGAATAAATGGTGATACTGGATTAACCCATCATATCCATGTTCCCTAAATTAATTAAATCATTAGTAGTCTGACGTCACACATATACTGTGACGTCACACATCATAACATTTAGTCCGAGTCTGGCATATTCTGTACTCATTAGGCATGTAAAGATGTATTCACTTGCGTGTTTTCGAAAATATTCTGGAATGTACTTATCTCGGAGTTGTTTAAGAGCTGGACATTCGATAAGGAAATGGTATTCATCCCATGTAATTATTATGAAGAATACTTCTCGAAGCTCTTTTCTTTATGTACGGTTTCCAATCTTGTATCGCATGGCTTGTAGACCTATAGCTAAATTTGAAGAAATCAGTTTGTGTTCAAATGAATAACGATGATGTTCCAGCTGAGCGACTCATGCGGCATATAATATAGGGAAAGGCCAGGAATTCAGTTTTAGCTATGCCCTGCCCATCTCTAGCTAGGTTCCAACCACGGTTTTCCCGTTTTGGGATCGATCGATCCCTGAACTCCCTGTCTATTAATTTCCAGAAAACTATGTAGGTAAACTGTTGAATATTTTGAAACTAATTTGACTGGGTACTATTGCTGCCTATGGCAGTGACAGTGCCCACTCAAATTAGTATTTATTATATTAGTATTCCAAAAAGTGTGCTTATTAAATAGTAAAGACATACAATCCGTACAACAAGGCTTAGTCCGTCAACAATTACGCGTTCGTGACAAACTTAGCTACGCCATTCATGACGTATTTGATTATGACGTTAGCCTAAACGTCACGTAGTTGATTATGACGTCATATGATTGATGGCCCGGTAATTGTCCAGTACCGGCCCAGTAATCTGCGTTATCAGGAATGTGCCTATAATTTTACAATAAATCCATAATGCTATAAAATAATGTAATGATAATCCTTACCGTTGTTTGTGGGCACCTGTCCTAATTTCTAAGAAATCTATAATTGATATCTATGTGGCATATAAAGTATTTATTCTGAGTTTAAGTCCTACGCCTACTAGAGATTTGTAGGCTATAATGGCGTTGTGGCCTATAGATTTGTCACACGTCAGATGTGCATACATGTGTTTGTTATTGGCATGGTGTATTTTCTTGTCGCAGTAACACGCCACGATGTGAAGCAGACAGCTGGACAGATAAAGGCTGTAGCAAGCGCAGGTGATAGCTAAATATCATATTTATCAACTGCGAGCGCGTATGCTCTTGTCACTTATACACGTCAGTTAGTGTTAATGTGCGTCGAGATTTTGTTTGCAAATGGCCAGAGAACCACCGAACGCACAGCCTGAATCACTCAGTAGAGTGATTTCACAAGCGCGTGGAATTCTTTTAAATTAGACTCTGAAATCCATATTTCCCGATATTTATTCATTTTAGAGCTTATAAACATATTTTGCCGTTTTATACATTGTTACACTATCAACCCCACTAACGGACCTTTCCTGTTTATCCATCAATCATGACGTCATAATCAACTATGTGACGTGTAGGAAGACATCATAATCGATGACTTGAAGAATGATGTACTTAACTTAATTGATGACGGACTACGCGTTGTTGTACAACTTGTATGTCTTTTCTATATAATAACATATGCTGTTGAATATTTTGAAACCTATTTGTTGCTAACAGCACCCAGTCAAATTAGTTTCAAAATATTCAACAGCTTACCTGTAGTTTTCTGGAAATTGAGATACAGAGAGTGCAGGGATCGGTCGATCCCAATACGGTTAAAGCGTGGGGGAGATTAGCTAGAGATGGCGGGGCATAGCTAAAACTGGATTACTCAATTACGCTGGACCTGTATGGAAAGGGAACCGGATTATTAAGGCAATTTTTTTACTTACGAGCCCTGTGTGCTAGTAAAGATTTTCATAACTCGAAATCCTCAAGGTGGTCAAAGCGGCCTTAACCCTTTAACCCTTGAATTTGTTCAAGGAAATTTCAATTTTCTCATAAAAAATGCCCATTTGCAGACCAAGAGAAGACTATTTTTAACAATTTACCACTGGAATGACTGGCTCGGTTATCGAGCCAGTCATTCCAGTGATAAATTGTCAAAAATAGTCTTCCCTTGGTCTGTAAATGGACTTTTCTCAAGACTACTGCAGAAGCCGTTTTTTGGCTGATATGAGTGTTAAAGTGTTGAAGCTACAGTGATTTTGAGAAATGTCCATCTGGTGGCCAAGAGAAGACTATTTTCGAATATTTATCGGCTCGCTAATCGAGTCAGTCATTCCAGTAGTAAAATTGTCAAAAAATTGTAATGGTCTTCTCTTGATCTACAAGTTTAAACATTGATTTGAATAAAGCACAATGGCATAAGACCCACAATCTGCAGTATAATGGTTTAAACTACTCGCTATATCTGCCAATTATAGCTAGTAATATATAAGTAGAGCAAATAGGACATACCCAGATAACGCAGCTTACGGGGCCGATACCTTACCGATACTTTCAGTATTGGCCCAGCACCGGCTAAGTAAGCTGCGTTATAAGAGTCGTGATCGCTATTCCTGCTGGCTAGTCATTCATCCGATCTAATTTAAAAAAACTGATCCTGCAGATTTCTAGTCCTAGGTTTGAGTATGCACTGAAATGTACCCTATGTTTTGCAATAGGTCTTGATCTAGAATGGCTAGGACATGAAAGATAAGTTGGTCACATGTTTCAGAGATGGGTTATTTAACCGCCATCTTGAAAGCCAAGATGGTCGCCCGTAGTGTGTTACCTAGCAATATTAACACCTCTTGTGTCAACTTAACCCTTTACTGGTCAAACTGACCAAAACAACTTTGCAGTGATCTTCAGACATGGCTATTTGAAAGGTCTAGAGAAGAGTATTATTAATATTTACAAAAGAGCCATTCGTTCCAGTGGTAAATTTTCAAAATACTCTTCTCTCGGCCTGCAGATAGACACTGGCTAAGTAAAAACTTGAATTTTCTTTACCATTACCCCTTTAATGCTCAAGCCGGCGAAAAAATTGTCATCTAAAATTAAAATATGTTGAAAAATATTGACCATCAAAATGTTTAATTGATATATCAAGTAGTGTTTTGAGCGCTTTGAGGCGCTGTTAACGCAAGAGTCGTTAACCTAACCTGAAACGTCTGTAAAATAAAAGATAAGTTTTCTGTGTGAATTGTTATTGAAAGATAGCAAATAGGCCTATGTAGAAAGGAAACACATGTATGATTTAGGTCATGTTTTTATAGATGCCATCTTGAAATTAAAGGTGACCGCTGCTATTCGTCTTTTGGTTATTAGCAGAAATCTCTCCCAAAATGAGGCTGATTCAAGACATTGTAATAAACAGTACGCAATACAAATATCTAACAGCACTTATAGCTTTTATTTGTTGCAGTTTGTTTTAAGTGTTTGTCATAATATATGTTCTGTTAACGCTGCCACACGGTTGATACCGTGGTCGTAATGTTATATCAATGTGTTAAAGGACAATTCTGGGATGATAAAAAGTGTGCTTTATTTGAAAGAGTTACATGTTTAATGAAATTGCGCCAGAATAATAACCAGATAGACAATTTTTCGCACATCGGGGCGCTGCCATTTTATCGCGTCTAGCGACGTCAGTCCCGCACCACCGCTATTGCTATGACTGGAGGAGCGAGGCCAATAGATGCGGGTATATATTTTAAGGAAGTATACGCAAATGATAATAGCGAACGAACCGCTGAAGCGATTCCAATGATTCTAGGATCTCTAAATAGGTGCCGACCTCGGGATTAAAATGATATAATGGATGTTAATATCGGGAAATAGGTTCAAAAGACTGGAATATATAAAAAAAATTATTCATCTAAGATACGATCTGAGAATAGGTTATCCTTTTTCGGTACAATTCACTGTTCAGCATGAGATGGTTTTTGTCTCGCAGACTATCTTTGCGTATTGTCATTAAATTGTAGTGTGCTTAGGGCTGAAAGAAATGGCTATTTGCCTGACTAATTATAATTTTGCTCACGTGAATATTGCCAGAGATATCCACAAATGAATTAACATTTTGACATAAATCTGGGAATTTTCATCGCTGATCAATATTGCCCGGCAAGCTGTAGTAATTTCAATAATTAAGATATTTTGATGGAATTCTCCCCGTTATGTGATAACATTGTAAAGCTTCGGCCCAGCAAATTCGGTTACTGTAGCTGTAATACTCATTCTGGATGATGGATAGAGCGCATCCTGAAATTTTTGTTTGAAATTTTGCTGGCTTAGTTTTTCCCGCAGTCTATCTTTTGAACCACTAGGCCGATTCTAACAACCCTAGCATTGGATAAATCTTCGAATTTGCAGCGACAGGTAGGTATCAGAATTATTACAATCGCTTCTGTGGTTCCGGCAATATTATCATACCATGTTTTCTTGGAATATATATTTACACTGCCTGCGACACACGCTATAACGGTATCTTGAGTCGGCTGAATAATTTGCCAATACACACGTGTCAAGTGTGCCACTTCATTTAACCCTTATCGCATGGTATAAAATGGGTAAGAGCCTACGTACAGAGATAGTGCCGGGGTACATTTTGAAAGAAAATGTTGCTGAGACGTGTTGCTGTCGTGCACATCAATGACTTGCAGCAGCATTGTTACCAAAATGAACACATACTGATAGGATAGAGAAAATGGAATCTATGCTTCAGCGGTCTAGGGGTTAATGATTCCCCACCGACTTCAGATACTAGAATTACTTGAAAAACTTACTAGCTTAACTGGCCAATGTCATAAAGATTGCAAATTAGCACATGTTATGCCGCCATGCATATACATATTTACTGTACAGCTTTCGTGCTCGGCAAAGATAGCTTTAAGCTGCGTTTACCTGGCACGTGGAATGCGGAAAGCGGGTTGCGGAAATGGAACGCAGAATATACTTCAGATCGCTCTTTACTATTTTCAGATTTAGATTCAAGTTTTTTATTTACACCCAGGCCACATAATGGCATATGGGGAATATGAATTTACAGAAATTATAAATGTCTTTACTATTTTCCTTCATCCATTTACCTGCACGCGGTAAGCGGCATGCGGAATGCGGAACGGCGGGACGCAGAAAAACCGAACATTTTGTAATGGTCTCAGTTGAAAGCTAAATATCAAAGCGTTAAAAAAATGTGTTATCGCTTTTGAAAAAAATTTGATATAAATATCGCAATATCATCAATAAAAATGCATTAAAATAACGCAATGATGCCGCGTGCAGGTAAATGGTACACGCGATATTTTACCCGCATTCCGCATCCCCACTTTCAGTTCCGCATTTCGCACTATGCACGCCGCGTGCCAGGTAAACGCAGCTTTAAGCTGCATTTAAGGCGGAAAGCGGGTTGCGGAAATGGAACGTGGAATATACTTCAGATCGTTCTTTAATATTTTCCATCATTCATTTACCTGCACGCGCTAATGGAAAAACCAATCGCTCAGTGTAGCGATTTTTTCGACGGAAAATATTCCGTTGCGGGATGGAGCACATGTAACCTAGCAACGAAACGGTAATCCGAGTAGTTAAAGCTGATGTGTCGTCTAAAATTATAAGAACTAATTTGTGCCAAAAATTGGGAAATCAGTAATATTATAATTACATGTTGTTAGATTAGGCCAAGGTATCATTTTGAATCTAGTCGTCAGTATCCGCCCATTTTGGATCTACATCTCTCGCCTCCGTACATTAACATTTTATAATGGCCTCAGTGGAAAGCTAAATATCAAAACAAGAAAGTGTGTTGTCGCTTTTGAAAGAAATTTGATAGAAATATCGCAATATCGCCAATAAAAATGCAATAAAATATTGTATTGAGAACGTTTTAGAACGGGAAAAAAATATTTTCCGGCAACTGCACCCAATCAACGAAGTGAACGATGTAAATCTCGCCACCACTACTGATAACAGCACTGCATCCACATCAACACAGGCATCCGACCGGCAAACACAATCCGAACAACCCACCGGTCAAAATCACGCATCTAGAGGAAGGGGGCGTGGCCAATCCCATCGCGGAGGCCACAACAATGCCCCAGGATGCAGGAACCAGCACAACAACAACAATAGGCAAAACATGCATGATAGGTTAGAAGAGATCACCAAGCAAATCTCAGCACTCACTAATTTAGTCACCACCCTCAGTACCACAGTTGCAACACCATCCACAACACGCCCAGCAACCACAATGATTTCCACACCACCACCAACAAATGTTTTGGATGTGGTCAGCCGGGCCACTGGAAGGAGCGATGTCCAAATCACCCTCCGTCAACAACTCCAACCGCTGACCGACATACCCCACAGTCGGAGCTCCTGTTAAACTAACAAGGGCACCGATTACAGAGTCACTTCGGTGTCCATTCTCACAACCCCGTTTCAACTGCGGTCTCTGAACGACAACGTCAGGTGGCAAGCACAACAATTCATTCTCCTATGACAGCATGCATACACACGCACCCGGATTCTTGCATGCCGGTGCCAACAATGCATACCGCATCTGCTGCACTAACATCTCCCCTGGTGGAAAATGGGACCCTGCAATTTCCGTATCTAACAAACCTTCTTTTCTATGTAAAACGGCAGTGGTAGGTTGTAGCACCTCCGCTGAATCTACGCCGGATCACAGACGACCATGTCAAAGACCCCTACGGGGGCAACCACCACCTTCACGACCATTATGTTCACCTACGTCATCAATGGGTGATCAGTGGCCGGATACTCATGTACCATATCCCATATCCCCTCCTTATCGTGCATCGTCTCATTATTATTCACCAGGACCATGCTACGAACCAGAGGATACGGCTACACCATTCCAGCAATACATCAGACAACGTACACACCATGCACATCATTCATGTCAGTCACCTGCACCGCGTTCATACGAGGAATACGTCTCACGGCATCAGGAACGTCCGCGTCGGCTACACAACACGTCTCCATGAGTCTATAGACCTACACCTGTCTATGGACCCGCATCAGAGAATCGCCTTCACGAGCACGTCAGCATCGTCAGGGACATCGAAGAGAAACACCACCACCATTATCACCACCTACACGCCAACCCACGTCCGCATTCTCACTAATTTCGCCAACACCACCACCAGGTTTTGCGCCAATTACTTCTCCACGAGGACAGGGCCGGATCATTCTTCCCCCCGAATTTAGTGGGGAGACTGATTGGGCTAATTATAAAGTTCAATTCGAAATCATAAGTAGGACAAACCGGTGGAATAATCAACAGATGGGAGAGTATTTAGCCGCAAAGGTGTCTGGAAAAGAATTACAAGTTCTGGAAGAATTAGGCACAGACTACACACCATCCTACACAGGACAGGAGAACGCGTTGTTGGAAAGATTCGGCGACACCGCCCTCAGAGAAACAAATCAGCTTCAACTTTCAACTAAAGAATCTACGTCGATGCTCGGAGGAAACAATGGCGAAATTAGCGAGCCGCATCCGTCGTCTTATTACCCACACATATCCCAGCACATATATCGAAGGCGTAACACATCTACATCACGACACTTTCATAGACGCGTTGAGCGGATAGCCCACCCTCCAAGAAAAACTGTTTCACATGGAGCACGGCAGCCTGCAACAACTCACGGCTACCATGGTTCGAATCGAGAACTTCTTGGAGTGGGAGAAAAATAATCACCACCAACTACATCCAATTAATGAGATAAACGATGTTAATGTCGCAACAACAACCTAATCAACTACTGCATCCACAAGCGCCACAAACAATGAACAACACACAATCAGAAAACCCCGGTCAAAATCATGCGTCTAGAGGGAGAGGGCGTGGCCAATCCCAATGCAGAGGCCACAACAATGGCCAAGGATGCGGGAACCAGCACAACAATGGCAATAGACAAAACATACATGAAAGATTAGAAGAGATAACTAAACAGATCTTAGCACTCACCAATCCAGTGACAACCCTCAGCACCATAGTCACAACACAATTCACCACCAGACCGCAATCCACCACAGCATCAGCACCGCCACCAAACATGTGCTTTGGATGTGGTCAGCCGGGCCATTGGAGGGAATGATGTCCAAACCGACCTCCATCTACAACCCCAACCACTGACCGATGAACCCTGCAGCCAGAAAATCCGTCAAACCAGCACGGGCACCGATTACAGAGTCACTTTGGTGCCCGTCCCTGCAACCCAGCTCAACTGCGGCCTCGGAACAACTACGTCAGGTGGCCACACCTACTCATCAACATATTCTTGCAACATCATACATGCACCCGCACTCGGCTTCTTCTATGACGGTGCCTACGATGCACACTGCATCCACAGCACTGCCATCTTCCCCCTGTGGAAAATGTGACCCAACACTTTCCGCATCTACAGAACCTTCTTTCCTGTGTAAAATGGCAGTTGTAGGTTGTAGCACCTCCGCTGAAACAACGTTTTTGCAAGCACCGCCAAGGCACTTAACACCCAGTGTCCTTTGGTGGTTTTCAACTCACAGCCTCTTACAGCCACATCAGCAACATGCACCATCAGCAGTGATTCCGATGAAAGCACCCGTTCAACATCATGGATCCGCAAGAAGAAACATTATACAAAGTAAAGAAACATCCCACAACGCTGATGCTTCTTCTGTGCATCGACTAAACATCCCATGATGTGGTATAAAAAGTGGCTCGCTCAGGTAGCCCTCCTCCATGAATGTGAGAATCCTATATGCACTGCAGTATACACCAACACAGCTTACACAGAATCAGCAACAACACCAGCACCACTGCTATCCCCGACCCCGCCGTCGCCCAAGCAATTACAGCAGCAGCGACGACGAGTTGGCCCTTTCCATACTCAGCCACCAACTGCACTCATGGAAGCTGCCTGGAAACAAGCCGACTATATACAGAATGATACCACATCACCATCACTGCTTCAAATGGCATCATTGGAGACTGTTTCGCATGCTCACCGTAAAGTAATATACAAGTGTGCCTGTCTGTTTAGCGGAATTTCCACCAGTGTCACTGTGGACACTGGAACTTCCACCAGCGTCTCTAACAAGTGCTTATATGAGAGCATCCCACCTCATTAGAAACCACCCCTCATGGACACCACCAACAAGGAACATATTCCTTTCCGCATATTTAATGGCACTGCGGACCAATAACACTTGAACCAGGAGTCTGTTGTGGCCATTTGGTGGATGTGATATCACTGGAAACAGCCCCAATCGCAAACACAACAACAACAACGTCTGATGATTTGCCCGAACACTAACATGACCTATATTTGCGTGCCACAGTTGGATTGATGCAATCCCAAAAATTACAAATACGGAAATTACTTCACAAATATCGTGATAGTTTCTCATCCAGAGACATGGACCTCGGAGAAACTCATCTAGTATGACACTCCATAGACACCGGAAACAACCGACCCGTACGTCAAACTGTTAGATGTCTTCCGATGCATAAGGAGCCGAAGGCACACCAACAGGTAGATGACATGTTGTGGACCACAATAATTGAGCTATCAGCATCCCCCTGGGCCAGTTCCATAGTACTAGCAGGCAAAAGGGATGGATCTTTGCGGTTTTGTATCGACTACCGCTGCCTTAATGATCTTAGCATCAAGGACGCTTATCCATTACCTCGGATAGATCAGGCCTTAGATTCCTTGTCCGGAGCCAAGTGGTTTTGTACCCTTGATTTAGCTAGTGGGTACTGGCAGGTAGCTATGGATGAGGCTGACATGGAGAAGACCGCATTCGTATGCAGAGCTGGTCTTTTTCAGTTGTGCAAGATGCCCTCTGGCTTGTGCAATGCTCGTGGAACTTTCGAGTGTCTCATTCAGCAGGTATTAACTACCCTGCAATGGGAAATCTGTCTGTGTTACATCGACGATGTAATCGTCTTTGGCTCCTCATTGAGCAGACTCTTTCCAATTTAGACACTGTGCTTTCAAAATTTTCGCACAGCTAACTTGAAGCTCAAACCAAAGAAATGTTATCTCTTCAGACAGGGCGTCGAGTTCCTGGGACACATCAAATCCGGTGATGGAGTGGCCACCCAACCATCAAAAACAAAAGCCATGGTGGAGTAGCAAACCCGTGAGTCTGTCACGGAAACTAGGAGCTTCCTTGGTCTCTGTCAATATTATCGTCGATACATCCATCATTTCAGTGAGATTGCATCACCTCTCTTCAAGATCACCGAAAAGGATCGACCCTTCTAGTGGATGAGTGAGTGTGAAGGTTCCTTTAGGGCATTGAAGGAACTCTTGATGACCGCTCCTATTCTCGCTCATCCTAACCTCGATTTCATTCTGGACACTGATGCGTCAGCTTACACTATTGGCGCAGTTCTATCTCATGTCACGAAGGATGGAACGGAGCAGGTATTGGGTTATGGTTTGCATACTCTGAATAAAACAGAGAAACGTCATGCGACCACCAAGCGAGAATTACTGGCTGCAGTCTACTTTGTCAAGTATTATAAACAGTTTCTGTATGACCACCCATTTACTCTCCGTATGGATCACACTTCCCTACCCTAGCTCCGCAACCTTAAAAATATGGAGGGCCAGGTAGCGAGGTGGCAGGAATCCATGCAGGCTTTTAACTTCAATGTGATTCATCGACCCGGCAAACATAATGGAATTGCTGATGCCTTGAGCAGAATCGGGCTCGATGATGAAACCGAAGTAGCCACCACCGTGATACATACAACACAGCCATCTCCGGTGTTCCCCGAATTGCGGTGCACAGAGTAGAACATGGAGAATGTCGCTCATGAACAAGCAACAGACGCACAGACACGAAACATATACGCGTGGATCCAGGAGGGGGTACGCCCTCCCCGGGAATCTGTTACACCACTATCTGCAACAGCAGTACTACTACCAGCAGTTCGAGGAATGCCACATACAGCAAGGCGTTCTCTACATCAATAACCGCCTGGTGATTCCGGAATGTTATCATGAAATGATATTACAAAGATTACATGATAACGCCGGACATTTAGCTGTGGAACGAACGTTAACACAGAAAAAACAGAGATTCCACTGGATCGGAATTCGCGATAGTGTAAACGCATGGGTCGCCAAATGTGTACCATGTCAAAGACATGCTGTTGGCCAGCACCATTCCGCACCCCTAAAAGTAAAAATTGTTGGTTCACCGTGGGAGTGAGTGGCTATTGATGTGCTCGGACCCTTGAATACAATGGATGATGGAAACAAATACATCCTCGTATTATAAGATTATTTTACGAAGTGGGTGGAAGCATTTGCTTTGCTGGATCAAGAGGCATCCAGAATCGTGGCGGCCTTGGCAAACAATGCATTCTGCCAGTTTGGAATGCCTTATGAGCTGCACTCCGATCAAGGAAGTAATTTTGAGAGGCGGCTGATCTCTGAGCTCTGCAAATTGTTTCATATAGCTAAAACAAGAACGACTCCATATCATCCCCGGAGTGATGGATGGTGGAACAGTTCAACAAAAACGGTTCATCAGAAATGCTAACGAAGAAAACATGCCTTGATTGTAGAGATTGGGATCTACAACTCCCATATGTGCTCATGGCATAACGCACTTCAGTACATTTCAGCATGGGTTATACCCCTGCGCGGTTAATGTTAGGCCATGAATTAGCCTTGCCACTGGATCTGGCCATGTCCAGGATTCCGGGGGAGAAAAATTCACCATCTCATCACGTAGAACTCATGCGGCAGTGGATAGAACAGACCCATGAGCTAGTGAGATCAACTTTATCCACTGCACACCAGCGTCAGAAAACATGGCACGACTGGCTGGTGCATGGAGATCCATATGAAGCAGGAAGAATGGTTTGGGTACACGATTCACGATGATCTGCAAATTTGCTGAGTAAACTGAGTTACCAGTGGAAAGGCCCCTATGTGGTAGTAGGTAAGACGTCGGATGTGACCTACCATATCCATGCTTCGGATGGCCTGACCCCAGTCATTTACTTCGATCGGCTTAAACCTTGTGTCAGTGACGACCCCATACCAGAGCTCGGACTGGGCGTTCCATGTGGCACCAGTACCCAGACGGATCTCTCTATGGAGATGAGTATTCCCAACGTTAGTCTACAGCACTGCGGTGCCAGTTCGACCCTTCTCCTACCAAGCCAGGAATCCGGGGAACAAGCAACTAACACTGAGGACGATAACGAGATACGTATTCGCCTTCTCCCTCCTCAGTATGGGTCTACTCGGTCTGGGAAGTCATATCTAAAGACTTTCTCGTTTGTGTTGTCCAAGGGGAAGGACGGAAAAGTTGTTCAGCTGACCTCTTCCCATTCCCACCCACTTCATTCTATACCTCCCATTATAGAGTTACCACAAGCGGAAGCTGAGGCCACCCCGGGCCATGCTTCTTGTGGGGTGGAACATGTAATGAATAGAATGGAAGTGAAGAGGCCAAATGGGGCCTTTGCTCGTTTTGGAGAACAGCAAAACCACACAACTCGGTGTACCCGACCATGCCCCGAAATCATGCAACGACGCCCCACCCAATGTGCCCCCATCCATATGCACCACCACCGCCCCATCTCCAACGTGCATCTCTCGTCTATGCACCAAGTTCGGACATCATATGTCCTGTCCACTTTACACTCCACTCGTTGTCTGTAGACCGTCACTCTTCAGATATGAGAGATTCAGCTGTTACAAAGGAGGTGGCATCCCGCACTGCAGCAAACAAGCACCCCATCCCCCTTTCCTCCTCACCCCCCCCCCCCCCCCCGTCACAGGCGGTGGGCAGGGAAGCAGCCTGTTCAGCAGACTCTCAGCTCGAATTTTCCCGGTACTTAAAAACTACGACAAAGTACCAACAGTCGTGTAATGGGAGATGACAAATTCCCCCATTCCAATGGGGCCAGAGAGGGATAGGCTCCTCGAAGGGTCCCCTTAGCAGGCGGCAGTGGGCTCGCAAAGGTATGGGACATGCAAACGATGGAATATAGTGCAGAGGAGATACTGACGGCCTCCGTGTCTAAAAAAGGATGAATTGACATCCTATTGTGGTACCGTCTAGTTGGCGTATTGTTCGAGCTACTGAGATATTTGGTTCATCCTGTCTCAGTAAGTGGACATGCGTGGTACGTGGATGACAGTCCACACCCAGGGCACTACACAACTCTACGGGGCTGGTTTGTCAGAGACACCCTGCAGGCAAGGCCGGGAAAAATGGTCAAAGTTCGTATACTGTTGGCAGATAGATACGGATCAGACCGTCGGTTGCCCCTGAGCGTGAGCTCAGGTGGTGATCACTATCGACTGGGTCACCAGCCAGTCATCTTGATCATGTCCGTTCATCAACCCGTTTCTGGTTATGAGTGGTCAAGATGGCTCACTGTACAGTCAGGCCATGGCAAGCGTTCGCATTGCGAGTCATACCTCCTGTGATCAGAGGTAAAGAAAGGTGATTCTTTGGGAAGCAGAAGAGTATGTGCATGAGATGGTGTAACCTGTCACTTGCCAGACGGGTGGAGCGGTCTGAGATCCCAAGTGCCTGTGGGGTGGGTGACCTGGCTAGTACGATCTGTGCAGGGCCTCTTGCCAAAATGATGTCTAAGTACGATCTATGTGGGGCCCTTAGCCAATGACGTCTAGCAGGCGTCGCCTCCGTGGTATGGTCTATGTAGAGCTACAGCCCCTTGCCAAGATGACCCTTAGTTGGCATCCAGTACTGTGTCCGCTCGGGTTGGGAGTCGTCAGTGTGCGCCGTGACTCTGTCCCAGATTATGTCCCCTTAACTTGGACAGGTCTTTATCTCAGGCATATATGGAGAGGTACCTCGCCTAGGCTGCATTCTGTGTGAGGAACTGGGCATCCATCAGGTGTGGTGGGGACAGTGAACCACACTGGGAAGGCCAAAGGGTACAAGTGAATCCTGTCAACATATCCTCGACCAAGCCCCCCCCCCCCGCCCCGTGAGCAGTCAGAACATCACACTGGACACAGAAATCCAAGAGCACACAGAACACACTTGCCCGCAAAGCTGGATAAGTCAATTCACCGTTGTGCAAATACTACATACATATCCGGTTATAGAGAGGATATAACTTAGACAATCAACACCAGCTACAGCAAGATATAGCAAGCACCTAACATTTTAAATCGAAAAAGTTAGAGACATGATGTTCCGCAACATTCCTTTCTAATGATGCGGAAAGTATATCATTTCTCATGATCCCGACTTTTCCGCAGCCGCAACAGACTCGGCATTCACCAGCGTGAAAACCTGGATATGCCCAATCCACAATACACCAGCATCACACAGTAGCCCGGACTTCCCTACAACAGTACACTATCGCCATCAACACCGGTCAACATTTTCCGCAATCACCTTCTTATCCGGTTTAAGTAAAAATGATCATCCAGAAAGGAGCACGCCGCAACCATCTACACTATGCGCTACAGGGAAATCACCCCCCCCCCCCCCCCCCAACCCCCACCCCCCCCCCCCGCCCCGGAACCGTCGGACGGGAATAGCTAAAAACACAATACTTCATTCACACATAATAACAGTCAATATTATTAAAAGAGCAAGATGCCCGCAGTCTGTCGCCTGTCATGAGTAGGAATTTGCTACCGAAAGGTTTAGTTCGATAATGGATTGATTCAAGTTACGACACCACCCTTCTTCGTCATCCGCACTCTAAAGTAACTCTGTCCCGACCATTACAGAGTGAAACACATCATGTTCGATAAAGTTGACGCCGCACTTCACTTACTTCCCTCCCCCTCCCCCGAAGTAATAAAAATGTCACCCTTGACAACAGTGCAAGATTCATCTGCAGATAACCAGCCACGCGTATCAATGAAAATCACCAACACAACAGAAACATAGACACTCAGGATGACTGCATTCACAATCTCTATACGATGGTATTGTTATTGTAAACTGTGGCACGCATTTTCCGAGCTGTATTATAATAAATTAAGGTAGGGATGGAGTTTGTCCTACCCACAGAGGAGGATGCTTGGCAGTCCACCCACCCGGAAAACACAGTCCAGCTTGGCAGAGTTAGTATACTTAATTTTCGCAGGAAATGGATCTGTTTACACCAAACAATAGTTATAGACAGCTATACTGTCCTAATTTTGATTAAGAACACCATCGTTCTACCGTGTATACAGATCATTAGCGCATGGGCTGATGAAGCGGCATCAAAACTTTGACCGTATAATATCAAGGAGAATTTCAAATATTCTTTTACCTTCATATTTTCACACAAGATCAACATGGGCTGGAATACATTCTTCCAGACTAAACACAAACGCATGTATAAGATCACGTGCATATAGGGATGCTGTTCTAAGGAACCGAGTTGAAAACATATATTTCCGTCTTTCGCAATCAACAACGAATATTCATCAACATCAACACTCCGCCATTACGTAAATATTGCCTAAGTTTCTGATCAACCACGTGCTTTCACAACAAAGAACCACGTGACTCTCACTTCTATATCCAGTAAATTGGATCAAAGGTTTTGAACACAAGAGCTGCCCAAAACGTGCAACTACCACGGCGTGCTGTGCTGTGACGTCACAAAAAAGCATAAAAGAAGGACTTCGCGCACTGAAACATCGTCTTCTCGTCAAAACTCGACACAAGGGAAGAACAAGCATTAGGCTACTTTCGTGTCGCAAACCAAATTCTGCTATTTTCTTATTATTAATTTATCACTTCTATTATATATTACTTGGCCAGGAAAGTTATGAAGAGCTAGGAAAAATTAGATTCAGTTAGGCAGTCCGCACCGCTATTAATATGTGGAAATAGGATGCCACTTGCCGAGGACCTTGCCTTGTCCAACAGTTCGGAAGAGTTGACGCCAGCACCATCTGGAAAGAAATATCCGTGTTCAGCATTTCAGCTCAACGGACAGCCATGTAGGCGTGCCTTCTCCCGTAATTCGGACTTGATGCTGCATGTTAATCATGATCATCATTTTGTACAGATGTGCTTCCTACGAAGAAGATGGCCAAAACTAAACGTATGAAATGGCAACAATCAGACTTCCCGCACTACCGACCATCAATAGTAACCACCACATCCGCAACACAGCACACCTAGAGTCACTACGCAACCATCGCCACTATCATGATGGAACCAACCACATCATCAGCACTGGCAGCACTTGCAGTAACGTTACCAGCACCACCTGCAGTTTCCACTCCGGCAACACCCGCGGCAACGACACCATCCACATCACACACGTCATCAGCACCAGTGTCTGCATCCGTAATCGGCCAGCCCATTTCAGTAGTTATTATGACGTCTGCGCCAGAACCCGTGTTACAGCACATTTTGGATAGATCTATGTCTCCATGTAGCCTTATCATTGACGAGGAGATCAGCCTCACGGAAGCAATCCCAACCACCGCATCACGAACCAGCATCACCGCACACCCATGCAGCAGTACACCAACGGATCCAGCCATATGGAAGATAACAATGCCAGAATGTCCTTACGCTGGGAAGAAACGTATAGCTCACTCCCAAGAACTCCATGCCATGCCAAGGACGACCATGAGTAAACTTCTGAAGTCCACGAAGATCCGGAAGCTATCTGCCAGCACCGCATCTGCCACAGCATCAGCCACAGCATCCACGAAGACATCACCATACCGGCGACCACTAATCCGACTCACGGCACTCAGCCCACTAGCAGCACAAACCACACCGACCACGTCAACCACAACAGTGATGTCAGCAGTTACCTCACCACCGCCACTTCGCATGTCACTAGTTATCATTTCTGGCACCACCAGCGCTTCTATGGACACGTCAGCACTGTCTTCCAGCTATAGCCTTCCAGAGATGACCCTGTATAGTAGTGATATATCGGCAGTGGAGGATCACCTGCCACATCCATCCTGTATGAGTTGCGGTACCCAGACCCACTGGAGAAACTTTGCCGCAGATGTTTGTGGACACTATTGCTGGGGTTGCAGCAGGATTTATCAATAGTTGTGCGAAACACAGAATTTATTATTATGTTTATTTTTTTAATACTTTTCCTATTATTATATATGAAACCCAGTCCCTAGGCTGACTACGGTCATCCCACACAGCTGCACAATATTCTTGTGTAGCTGTGGCTCACCATAAAATTATTGCTGCAGATTCTTGAACTAGTCTTTTTACTTTATTATTATATATTATTTTTCTTATTATTTCTAAATGGGGTGGATTTGGGGCAGCAAGGGCTGCTTGTGCGGAATCCGCACTGAATGCATACGTTCATATAATCAGGATGCATACCACTAATATATATATATATATACATATCTATGTGCATCCCTTTATTTACCCGGGATACACCATGTAATTAAACCAATCTGTGATACCCTGTCAGGTATAGTTACATGATTATATAACATGTATACATTCTACTGTATTGTAATTGTTGTAAATTGGAGCTTGGGTGTTCTATGCAAAAAGATAATTATCCGCACCAAAGAGAACGCCTATGCCAGCTATTGTTTAGGAAATCATTGCTCTGAATAATAAAATATACACGCACCAAGAAATAAACACAAAACAAAAAAAAAGACCTGGAAAAATAATTCCATGTCAAAAATTAGAATCAATGGTATGCCTCCCTCCCAAACTCTTTCGCACCCTATGTGCTCTGTCTTATGAACACACGTCTTTTGCGTAACTCTCCTCTCGGCTATGCGCCTACTCGCTCCGAGCACAGCCCCTGGGTAGGATGGTGCACGTACATGAGCCCTATGGGAGAGGTTTCTCATCAAAAATCGGCTAAGTCCGATAAAACGTGTGGTGAGCATGCACGCTCGTCAAAGCTTCCATGACAATACGTCTCGGAATTGGAAGCGAGTGCATGCTTATAATGTACCAAGTAGGTACTCATAAATGTTTATAATTTGTCCGTTCTCATTGTTCTTGGTACAGAATTAAGCGAGATTTCCAAAACTGTAAACCATTTTAAAATCGGCCCAGAAATGGCTGAGTTATGGTCGAAGCTCCCCGCTAAATTATACTTAGAATATTGCTATAACGCCGTAATCGTGTGTATATATTAAACTAAATACATAGCGATTTGTACACGTGGTCGATACGTCACTAGTATACCAGCACGCTAATTGGTTGGCGCTCGGCCGCTGATTGGTTGAGGCGCCCAGCTCTGACGTCACAGCGAGTATAAAAGGGGTGAAAATCGAGGATCAGGAGCATCGTCGGCATTGAGACAGACCTGTCAAGATCTGACTGGACGTGCGGACTAGACGAGTGGACCGGAACACCGACGACGGAAGATACAGCACATCACCGTGGTTCCTTGCGGCTTTCAGCTCACCCGCAAGTAAAAGCAGTTCTCGGACTTTCCGCATTACGCACTTTTGGATGCTCTTGGACTGCCATCCGGGAGCAAAATAATTAATTAAAGTAATGGTTCCCGCATTCGAACATTTCTAATGGGAACACCTGCTATGGTGATTCTTGGTGGACGACTCGCTCGATCTGCCACCCACACTGAAAAGTGGACACTAAATTCTGCACTGCATGTTGTGTGTGTTTTAATTAACTTTTTGACCACAGTCTGGTGGACTTTGCTGTGGCGCCATCCCGCACTGTGTGCCAATTTATGTAACTGCTTAACATTATATACCGCCCTCTCCGTTAATAGACCACCTTCAACTTTACTACTTCCGTCACCAGACGGAAAACTTTCTCACTTCCGCTTAAATTGTGATTTAGATACAGAGACTATCTAATAGATGTCACTTCACCACGATGCTTCACTGTCCTGAGTGTGTACCATATCTACCCTGCCTGGAGGAGTCAGCTTGTGGAGCCAACATGCGGAGACCAGCTGCGGGAACCGCCTGCGGAAAGCTATCCAGCTCCAGAGACCATGTCAACTCACGCCATGAATATGTTAGCGCCTCAATTTCAGTAACATAGTAGCTTGTTCCGTACCGATGACTATTAGGTACTCAAGTAACTATACTATTGTACATCTAATTATTATTTCCGTGTTTGGTACTGATAACTAATAGGTGCCTTCCCGGTCTTAGGACCGCAATTTATGATTTCTTTATTACTGTTCTTATTATCCTTATTTACTGTAGGTGCTTTAACTAACCGCACCGTTTAGGTCTTTCAACCTGATACTTACTACCTCATTAATTCTTACATAAATTGTCATTGTTCATTGCATTGGTTAGTTGTATATGGCAGAGAGCCATTCTGTTGATATGTTTTGTTTAATTATAGAAAAATTAGACCGCAGTATGCTAGGAAATACTAGGCAGCAACATTTTTATCCGCATCACTTATCTCCGCTCACCTATTCGATTGGCATTTAAACCATTTGCATTTAAATAGACATGATCGATGATTTTCCGAAAATCCAAGGTGGCCACCAAAAAGCTGACTCTCATTCAATATGTTGAAGCCTACCATTATAGGATCGTTCCACCCAAGTTTTGCTGAAATCATGCTACTGATTGAAGGATTACCATTTTTAAATGGTTCCGGAAAACTTTCAGAAAATCAGAGATTGCTGCCAAAACATTGACCTATCAACATTCTGAATAGAATTTCTAGACGAAACTACAATATGATCATTCCAGCCAAATTTGCTTGAAATTTCCCAAGCGATTAATGAGGAGTAGCATTTTATATGAATTCCCATTTTTCAGAAAATCCAAGATGGCCACCATCAAAATCAAGCCGTCAAAATTATGTATACAAGTTCTGAAGCGTATCGGCCTATGGTTCGTCCAGCTGAGTTTGGTTGAAATCGGCCAAGTAGTTAATGAGGAGTAGCCTTTTAACTTAGTTCCCACAATATTCATAAAATTAAAAATGGCCGCCAGAAAGATTTACCAATCAAAATTCTGCATGCAAGTTCTGAAGCCTACCACCCTAGGCTCGTTCCAGCCAGACTGGTTGAAATCCCCTAAGTAGTTAATGGGTAGGCAATTTTAAGCCATTTTCCGGAAAATTCAAGATGACCACCTACCAAATTGACCAGCCAAAATTGTGTATACAATCTCTGAAGCATACCACTTTAGGGTCCTTCCAGCCGAGTTTGCTTGAACTCGTTCAAGCGAATAAGGAGTAGCCTTTTAATTGATTTCCCAAAATCTTCAGAAAATCCAAGATAGCTGCCGGAAAAATGGACTAATCAAAATTTTGTATACAAGTTCTGAAATCTACCAGCCTAGTATCCTTCCAGTCAAGTATGGTTGAAATTGCTCAAGCAGTTAATGAGGAGTAGCATTTTAAACAATTTCCCGCCACTTTCCAGAAAATCCAAGATGGCCACCGGAAAAATTGACCAATCAAGATTTTGCATATAAATTCTGAAACCTTCCAGGCTAGTATCCTTTCAGCCAAATCTGGTTGAAATTGCTCAAGCAGTTAATGAGGAGCAGCGTTTTAAACAATTCACTGCCATTTTCCGGAAAATTGGACCAATCAAAATTCTGTATACACGTTCTGAAGCATACAATGTTGGACCAACGAAACCACACCTTGGGCCAATGTAAAGCCAACGAGAAAAACTAAGTTGTGCCAACGAATAAAACTCACGTTCACTGTCACTTCCACCATGTTGTATTGGTTTGTTGTTGGGCATTTTACTTCTAGAGTTCAGTCTTTATCACCAATGATATGGTATTCTTGATTTAGCATATATCTATGTCTATACACGAGGGTTTTAGGCTTATGAACTCATCATCAGCTGCTGTAGGCAACCGACGGCGAGTGGATACATGTATTAATTTATTCTACTGTAAGCTAAGATATGTAACTCACCAGATATAACTCACCAGACCACCAATCTTATGCCAGCCCTGGCTCCACTTCCGAACACATCTGATCTCCTCCAATGATTCCACTTTTTCACTCCTCTTGCACGATCTCACTTGAGTGCACATAAACTGATGACATCAGCGGAGTGAGTGCTTAAAGCTGATGGCGGATCTTAAATATCCCTGATAGATTAAACCGATCATAGTCTCTGCAATTCCAACTGTGTTACATTCCTCCCCCCTTTAATGATAGGCCCCCGCCCTGATACAAACAATTCCAACTGTGCTACAGATATATATATATATATATATATATATATATATATATATATATATATATATATATATATATATATATATATATATATATATATATATATATATATATATATATATATATATATACACAGACTTTTAGACCTACTAACTGGTCATCAGCTGATGCATGCAACCTAGCACAAACTTGTTTACTGTGAGTTACCATAGATTAGTTGTAGGCTATACATGTATTAGTGTCGCTTCTGACAAATGAAGTTCCAGGGTTCACTTTCGCTCAATCTGTGTACTCTCCACTTTGTCTTGACTACTGTGGACTGGTTAGTTTCTAACAGGCGGTACTTTCAGGCATTCACAATCTTCTTAACTAGTTTTAATTCGAATTTTGTTTCTGCGTGTACCCTATCGGGACCCCGTACCATGTCATGGAGCTTGCTGTAGTCTCATTGCACATTTTTAGCAGTGCGGTTCCCCCTTGATGTTTGCTAAAAACCTGTCTACGCCACTGATATGGTGACAACCCTTCCACTCTCCCAACTTGTAACTTGTACCTTATCTTAACCAACTATATAGGAGAACCATCCAGGCTGTCATCTCTCTAACTCTCAGCGACGTGCCCTGTGCTATTTTATTTGTTTATTTATTATTTACCAACACATACCATCACCATTTACCACACCGGGACGTCATTGAGATCAGAGATAACAACTTCAATGTAGTGTGAGTCCATGCTGTCAGCCATACCACTCAGCCTTAGCCACCATTACGTAGTACCCATCACATGCACGTTTTAGACCTGAGCCTACATGTCTGACAACTGACCTTTCTATCAGAGTGTATTCACAACTGAGCTCCCGATAAAGGGCCTGACACACAGAGTGAGTTCTTTTAGGTCCCCCATGGCAAAGACACCACATGAGACGGGACCGACGGCTTTACGTCTCCTCCGATGGACAGCCCATTCTGGACTGCATATCCGCCTTTCACAGTCCGCGTTTTAGATACACCCGTCAAGGTCCAATCTGTAAATTCACCATAACCAACAAAAATGACAACTCCGATGGAATTTGTTGATGACGCTGTTAAAAGCGAGGTCTTTATTGATGACAAGAAAGCGATCTTAGACAGTAAAATACAGAAACGTGAAGAGGAAAGGGTTGTCGCAGCTAAAAAACGGAAAGATGAAAAGGATAAAGCCGCCGTTGTGAATGAAAGTGCAGACTATTTCTTAGAGAAATTTAATGCCACGAAAACTGGTATCGAACTCGCTTTAAATTCCATTCATGTTGACAAGTGTAAGCTTAATGAACAGTTTGACAGCATATCGACTTCTCTACAGACTTTGAAAAAATTCTTTGCAGAATCCTCGTCGTTTCTTACAAATTTCGAATTAAGAAGGGCCCAAGCTACATTAAATGAGTTGGAACAAAATGTTCAAGAGAAAAGAGATAATCTTATTCCCAAGAAAAAGTTTGCGTTTAGATCAAAGAAAAAGACAGCGGAGAGAGATGAACAGCCTTCCAAAGAACCAGATATAATTAACCACAGTGATCATACTGACGTAGATCTTGCTGATTGTAAATTCATAGACAAATGTGGAGAAATATTGTCCAAAGATGAAGACGATATTAATCAAAAGGATGTTGCTTTAGCACGTCTACGAGACAGTACTGTCTATCTACATGGTGCTCCAAGTGCTATTCATATTAATAAACTTGAAAATGTAAAGGTGTTTAGTGGCCCAGTCAGTGGTTCTATATTTATAACAGAATGCAAAAATTGTGTGTTTGTTTTGGCATGTCAGCAACTCCGGATTCATACGTCATCAGATTGTCAGTTCTACATTCATGTGACAAGCCGAGGAATAATTGAAGACTGTCGTGGAATGAGGTTTGCACCATTTAACTGGTCGTATCCTAATATTCAGCAGCACTTCGGCATATCTGGTCTTGATCAAAACAGTAACAACTGGGATGACATTGATGATTTCAACTGGCTAGCAAGTGATAAAGCATCACCCAATTGGAAGTTAATTGACGCTAGTGATCGAGTGAAATCCTGGTAGAACAATCAGTTAGGGCTGAGGTTCGTGCAGATTTTTATGAACCGAAGTGGTTCACGAACCTTTTTAATATGCTATTGTATGCGCGAAATTACTCCTAGCATAAATTAACATTTAAAGGTAGGTGGCTTTGCTGGCTAAATGGGTGAAAAAGCAGAAAAACACAAATGACAACATACAGATAATAATATAAGATTCATAGCCAGCGAAGTTCCATTCATGATCATATTTGTAAATCAAATTTAGAGGACATTCAGAGATTGCTTGTCTATTAAGCCCTTTCACCGACAAGTTCCTGAAAAAGTAAATTCTTTATGATATAAAACTTACTCTGTTGGATATTTTGGAATTAATTTGACTGGAAGCTGTTGGCAACGACAGATTCTAGTCAAATTAATTTGAAAATATTCAACTGTTTTCCTGTATGGTTTTCTTTATATTAGGTATGGGAATTCATCTGTGAAAGGGTTAGCTTATGTGGTTAACGAACCACACAAATACCATGCAAGCGAACCAAACCATGGTTTGTCTTCCCTTTGTTTGTGATTTTCCGAACCAACGAATGGTCGTTACAGCCCAATGCATGCTTACGTAGAATAAAAATAACATGACTATTTAATTAATATATTTAATTAATAATTAATAACACTGCTGAATATTTCACACACAGGGTGTCAGAATAATCGCTTTTTACTTCAAAATTTGATTACATTCTATGTAAACTGTCTTATTAATTGAGTACCTGTGTATTATACCTACGACTGTGTTGTATAATATATTAAAACATCGTTTACAACAATTATTGTATGGCGTAGTACTTATCCGCAGTGGTGATTGGTGGTTGTCAAAATTGTGTTGCATTAACCCTTTCAACGATGAATTCCTCATATCTCATTTTCAAGGCAACCATACAGGGAAACTGTTGAATGTTTTGAAATTAATTTGACTGTTAGCCGTCGCTGCCTTAGGCAGCAACATTTTCCAGTCAAATTAACCTCAAAATATTCAACAAAATAAGTTTTATATCATAAAGAATTGACTGTTTCAGTGATTTGTCGCATCTAAAATTATCTAATGTCATAATCAAGTGCGTCACTAATTAGCTGATGTCACAGTCATAAGGACGCATAGCTCCCTCACGAAAACCAAAGAATCTGTCTCTAGGATGAGAATTGTATATCATGCTGGCCTACTTTTCATGGTCGACTGAATATCACAGAAAATGGTTGTCCGTGCCATAGTTTCAACATTTTTGCACATATAGTCACCAAACTTGGTATGTGGATGCATCTTAGCGAGAAGGCCTGCAGAGTATGAAAAGTAGGTCATGCTGACCTACTTTTCATGGTCGACTGAATATCACAGAAAATGTTTGTCCGTGCCATAGTTTCAAGACTTTTACACATGTGCTCACCAAACTTGGTATGTGGATGCATCTTAGGGAGAAGGTGCGCAGAGTATCAAAGGTAGGTCAAATGTAGGTCATGCTGACCTACTTTTCATGGTCGATTGAATATCACAGAAAATGTTTGTACAGGCTATAGTTTCATTCAAAATTTGTTCACATATGGTCACCAAACTTGGTATGTGGATACATCTTATAGAAAAGGTTGCGGAGTATTAAAAGTAGGTCATGCTGACCTACTTTTCATGGTCGACTGAATATCACAGAAAATGTTTCTCCGGGCCATAGTTTGAAGGCTTTTTCACATATGGTCACCAAACTTGGTATTGATTATTACAGAAATTATCTCTGTTCATTTTTATATGTATTTTTCATGGTGCCAAGCAACGTCTGAGTGTGTTTATTTAGAGAAACTTAGATTTTGCTTTTATTAAGCTATCCTTAACAAATTGTTCGTTAGGGCAAATCCCGCCAGATCAAAAGAATGATGGCCCACCAAATCATTCCTATTCCCCAAATTGTGTTTAAATCATTACCCCAAACCAACAATATTTTAAGGATGGCCTAATATGGTGATATCTCATTGACAATTTCAAGTTCGTTTCTCTATGTCTGAGACACAGTTCCGAACCTTTCCCTGAAGTATATGCCTTCGGGGTTATCCATTCAGTTTCTCTGCAGAGTATGCCTTCGGGGAGCATACATCAATTTATTGATTTGCCTTGTTTGCATAGCAAAAGGAGCAATACATGCTTTTTGCATATAGAAAAACTTAAGTCTCTGGAATTTCATCTGTGTTGCATGTCCCAATTTCTGACCCCGAATCTGGGACGTGTGGTTACAACGAAATATGCCAGATAAGATTGCTTCCTTTAATCTCAACGGTGATCGGGCAGTAATATGAAATTGGATGTTGGCTATATGGTTTTTAACACAAAAATCGGCTGACGTCGTTCTCCGTATTATCCGAGCGGGTGACGTCACACCCGTTTGTTTTCTCGGATTTTTATGGTGAAGGAAATGTTTCATTAATTCGCGCATCTTATTCTTGGTGCTGAGTGCGTTTTTGTACCAGAAATTAGAATTATGTCATATCACGATCTGTTTGCATTGATCAATGGTTTCAAAATTTTTGATTAAAGATGTGTTTTCTGCGGTTTTATCGTGTTCTACAGCAGTTTGTTTAATGCATTTTGTTGTTTCCTTCACGTATCGTTTTGGCTTTTGTTTGAGTAGTATAATTTTGAAATTAATTCTTAAATATACTGCGAATGCAATTCTATATGGTTCCTTCCTGGTTCCGTGTGATACTTCCTTCAGGATCAAATTATGGGTGTATTAGTGGCCTGCTATCGTTCTTGTCGCCAGATTACGTGATCTTGGGTGTAACATTGTGGTTGTGGGGTGCTGGATTTCATTTACTTTTCAGTTACAATTCAAACTTTTCTAATGGATTTATTACAATTTTCTCATTAAAGTAAGCTGTTGAATATATTGACGCTAATTTGACTGGAAGATGTTGATACTTTTGGCAGCAATTTTATTTCCAGGTATCAGGGATATTTTTTTTTTTAATTTACCATTGGAATAATTGGCATGAATATTAGGCCAGTCATTCCAGTGGTAAATTTTCAAATATTAATCCTGTAGCCTGCAAAATAGATTTGCTAGGCCAAAGTTTGATTTTCTTGACCAATCTTGACCATTAAAGGGTTATTCTATATCTGCATGTGATATTTACAACATGCTATTATTCTCAAATTTATATGCTTGTTAGATATGATAATCTGACTGAATGGTATTGCTACATCAGGCAGTGATAATCAAATTCTTATACAGCTTTTACAATAGGCTACCATAGAAACAGGTTGTTTACTAAATCATTAGAATTAAGTTACCTTTTAAGGCTCAAATTTGTTAAAGAAAATTGTATTTTTCTCATAGTAAATATCCATTTTGTTGATTTTTATTGATCCAGTCATTCCAGTGGTAAATTTTCAAAAGTAATCCTATATTTATCTGGAAATGGACATTTCTCAACACCACTGCAAAAGTTGTTTGTCCAGCTTTAGTGTTAAAGGGTTAAAAAGATTAAAAACAGCCAATGTTGAATTGTAAGTAAAATCTGCCAGAATACGTTTCTCCTTCGATCAATACTCACCATTCTGTTACTTCTGATATAGAGCTGGCCTTGACAGCTGGCTCTAGGACTATAGACTTAGAAAGCTTTACCGACTCCTTGGAACCGGGTACTCGGCTCCCAACTGCCGAGTACCCGTCTACCATAGAGCTCATTCTTGTTTGCATAGCAACAAGAGCTATACATGCTTTTTGCAGTGGAAAGATTGAGAAATAAAAATCTAAGTCTGTTTAACTGTGATTGTGATAGCTAGTGACTCGCTTGCAAGGATAATTGGATAATATGGATACCGCCGATGATAACCAGGTCGTATATTTCCTTATTATTCCATAGTTAAAAGACTTAGGTCTCTAAATTTCGTTGTGTCGCATGTTCCAATTTCTGACCCCAAAGAATCTGGGACGTGTGTTAACAACGAGATATGCCGGATGGTCGCCTTCTTTAACCCCAACAGGTGATCGGCAGATATGAAAATAGGTGTTTGCTACGGTATTAGTAACACGAATAACGGCTGATATCGTTCTCCGTAAGATCCGAGCGGGTGACGTTCACACCCGTGGTGCTCGGATGTTTATGTGAAGAAATTTTTTTTCATTAATTCGCGCATCTTGTTCTGGGTGCTGCGTACCAAAAATGGTACCAGAAAACTTTGGAATGGTCAAGTTTTGCGTGTTATCACGATCTGTTTGCAATGATCGGTGGTTTCAAAATTCTTGATTAGATCTGCGGTTTTACCGTGTGCTACAGCAGTTTGTTTACATTTTGTTGTTTCTTCACATATCGTTTTGGCTTTCGTTAGGAGTATAATATATATTAGATGGTAAATATACCCCGAATGCTATGCGATATGATTCCTGGTTCCTTTATACATCCTGGAGGATCAATTATGGGTGTATTTATGCCCGCATCGTTGTTGTCATCATAAGCAATGCGATCTTTGCTGTAACGTTGCGGGGTGGGGTGCGGGAGGGTTACAGTTAATTTATGGTCAAATTATTTGAAAATTAATTGTCTGCCTTCCATCTGTGTCTCGTTCCGCTTGCTTATTGTAGGTTTGTGCTTATTTATAGGCCAAGCCAGCCCCGCCATCATGTGACGAGTGCCACAAATTTGTACGGGTCCTGTTTAAGCACCATGTCTGTTTTAGGTGTACTCCATGTAACCTTGATAGTGGGTGTAATGTGTGTGCAGTGTGGTCCACGGATATGATGTTAAAGTTCCTTGCCCAGAAGGATGTGGCAGGGTCTGACGCGGGGTCAGGCGGTGCGAAGGTAAATCGTGGAGCGTCCGGGTCGGCCGGTGGGGCCGCTCCATGTCCCCAGCTGGAGGTGGCGGAGATGGCACCGCCGGCGTGGTTCGGTCCGGCTATGCAGGGTTTTCTGCATAGCGTTCTACCCACGCTGGTGTCGTCACTGCTGCCGAAGGTTGGGGGGCAGTTTCTCCCCATGCCTGGTACGGACCCTGTCCTAGGACAGGGTTCTGGACTGGTCACCGAGGGAGCCGTCTCGTACAGCCCCCTGGCAGTCCCGTCGGGCTGACGGGTTCTCCTTCGATCAATACTCACCATTCTGTTACTTCTGATATACAGTTGGCCTTGACAGCGGCTCTAGGATTATAGACTTAGAAAGCTTTACCGACTCCTGGGAACCGGGTACCCGGCTCCCAACTGCCGAGTACCCGTTTACCATAGAGCTCATTCTTGTTTGCATAGCAACAAGAGCTATACATGCTTTTTGCAGTGGAAAGATTGAGAAATAAAAATCTAAGTCTGTTTAACTGTGATTGTGATAGCTAGTGACTCGCTTGCAAGGATAATTGGATAATATGGATACCACCGATGATAACCAGGTCGTATATTTCCTTATTATTCCATAGTTAAAAGACTTAGGTCTCTAAATTTCGTTGTGTCGCATGTTCCAATTTCTGACCCCAAAGAATCTGGGACGTGTGTTAACAACGAGATATGCCGGATGGTCGCCTTCTTTAACCCCAACAGGCGATCGGCAGATATGAAAATAGGTGTTTGCTACGGTATTAGTAACACGAATAACGGCTGATATCGTTCTCCGTAAGATCTGAGCGGGTGACGTCACACCCGTGGTGCTCGGATGTTTATGTGAAGAAATTTTTTTTCATTAATTCGCGCATCTTGTTCTGGGTGCTGCGTACCAAAAATGGTACCAGAAAACTTTGGAATGGTCAAGTTTTGCGTGTTATCACGATCTGTTTGCAATGATCGGTGGTTTCAAAATTCTTGATTAGATCTGCGGTTTTACCGTGTGCTACAGCAGTTTGTTTACATTTTGTTGTTTCTTCACATATCGTTCAGTCGGTGTGGGCTGAAGCGGGGGCAGGCCACCCTGTGCCACCTGTGACGCTATCGTGCGTTAATGACGGCTTGGTGCTGTCAATGGACGCATTGGCAAGGGTGCAAGCGCGTGTGACGAAGTCCAGGAGGCAAATGGTCATTGACCATACGGCTACGGCAGTCAGGGAGCGTCTTCTTGGGACGCCCCTGACAGGGCCTAGCATCTTTGGTGGCCAAGCGCGGGCCATCTTAGAGGACACCGCCAGTATTGCGCAGAATCGGTTAGCGGTAAATCTCCAGCTAGAGCTGGTGCGGCAAGCGCACGCACTAGGGGCTGTGGGCAAGCCGCTAACCGGACAGCCTTCAAAGAAACAGAAAAAGCATAAGGGCAAGGCGAAAGCCAGGCCTATTGCGACGTCTGTTTCGGCTGGGTTCTCGGAGCCGCCGCCGGCGAAGAAACCCAGGAAGGCTGTAGAGGCGCCTACCCTCCCCAATGTTGCTCCTGACCGCCCTAGAGGTGGTAAGGGGAAGGGTAAGGGTAAGGCCTCAAAGGGCGGACAGAAGGGGCCGAAGCGTACCTGAGTGTACGCAAGCTCCCTTCATATCCGCCTGGACCGCACCTGTGCGACAGGAACAGCGGTGCCAGTTATACCCGTCGTACCTAGAACGAAATGGTTCTCACTCTCTCTCGTTAAGAAAGGGGGGGGGGGGGGGGCGAACTGCGAGCCGGACAACCCCGTTAGACGTCGAGGCATCTATGGTGGGTGGAAGGCTCATGCGTTTCGTCGAGGTTTGGCGAGGTGTGACGTCAGACAGTCTGGTCCTGGGATGGTTATCCCAGGGTTACATGCCGGAGTGGTGGGACTTTCCGCCACAAAATCTGTCTTTGGCACCAGTCTGGACACCCGTACCAAGGGAGCCAGACAAGTTAGAAGCCGTTCAAAAGGAAGTGTCGGGTTTGCTTCTGAAAGGAGCAATAAAACCAGCAAACCGGAACACTCCAGGCTTCTATTCAAACATGTTCCTTGTCCCCAAGAGCACGGGGGGATGGAGACCCATACTCAATCTCAGGCCATTAAATTGGTTTATCCATACGCCTCGGTTCCAGATGGAAACACCGAGGTCGGTAATGGCGGGATTGAGGAAAGGAATGTGGTGTGTATCGATCGATCTGAAAGATGCATATTTCCACATTCCGATCAATCGGAGTTGGCACAGGTTTCTGAGATTTGCGTTTCAGAATCAAGTATGGGAGTTTACAGTTCTCCCGTTTGGCCTGTCGACAGCTCCGAGGGTTTTCACAAGAGTGGTCCTTGCGGTGACAGCGTTTCTCAGAAAAGAGAACGTGGCGCTACACACCTACATAGACGACTGGCTGCTCAAGGCAGACTCGTCAGCCAGGTTGAACGTGGATACTGCTCTGACTCTGAAGTTACTTTCAGATCTAGGCTGGATAGTCAACAAGGAGAAATCCGAGTTGACACCCACTCAACATTTCGTTTATTTGGGGATGCGATTCGACCTCGAGGAGGGCAGGGTTTACCCGTCAGAGCCCAGAGTGGTGTCTCTGTTAGCCATCCTCGTGAGTTTTCGAGTGGGAAACCACATTCAGGCAAGGCGGTTCCTTCAGATGCTGGGCATGATGGTCTCCATGGAGCAGGTTATCCCGTACGCTGCTCTAATGCGAAGACCTATCCAGTTGTATCTGATGTCTCTGTGGAAACAGAGAACAGAACCCCTGTCAAAACTGGTGCCAGTTTTGGAGCCGATAATATCGCATCTTCTATGGTGGAAACAGCGTCAGAATCTCCTAATAGGGGTTTCGCTGCACCTACCCCACCCCCAGCTGTCCGTTTACACGGATGCATCGCTGGAAGGGTGGGGTGCCTGCCTGGGAGAACACCAGGTCTCGGGCACATGGACTCTCCCGGAGAGTCAGCTGCATATCAATCTGTTGGAAATGATGGCAGTGGAACTGGCGTTGGAAGAGTTCCTTCCGATGATCAGGGGCAAGGTGATATTGATACGGTCGGACAATTCGACAGTAGTATCATATATAAATCGCCAAGGAGGGACCAGGTCGCCCACCCTGTGCATCAGGGTGTGGCACTTGATTCAATGGTGCAGGAATTACTCGGTTGTTTTGAAAGCAGCTCATATTCCTGGCCGATTGAACATTCTGGCGGATGCTTTGTCTCGCAGACAGAGAATCCTGCCAACAGAATGGTCCCTCAACCCTCCAGTTCTACGACGGATCTTCGAGCATTGGGGCAAACCCAACGTGGACTTGTTCGCCACAAAGGAAAATGCTCAAATCATGACATATGTCTCGCCGATTCCAGATCCAAATGCCGTCGATACAGACGCTCTGGCGATAAGCTGGAGAGGGATGCACGCTTACGCGTATCCACCCACCATTCTTCTACCGAAGGTATTGGTGAAGGTCAGGGAGGAACTGTGTCTGGTCCTGCTAATAGCGCCGTATTGGCCGAGCAGGGCGTGGTTCACGGATCTTCTAGATCTGCTGGTGGAAAATCCTGTGCAGTTGCCCGAGATTCCGAACATAATCTCCCAGGCCAAGGGACGCTTCCTACACGAGCGTCCCGAAATGTTCAAATTGACTGCGTGGATGTTGTCAAACAACGTTCCACGTCGGAAGGCTTTTCTCGACAGGCTGCTGATTTCATCGCGGCTGCGAGAAGTAGGTCAACCTTCAAGTCATATAACAACAAGGTTAACAGATTTGCAGACTGGTGTGAAGAAAAGGGTATTGATACCCTTCAATCCACTATTCAGCAAATAGCAGACTTTCTCTGTGAGCTGTTCTTTACAGGACTAGCTCCCGTCACAATTGCTGGATACAAGTCAGCTTTGGCATCAGTTATCCCTTGTCTAGCCAACAGGGATAGTCCAGAGGTGGCCCAGTTAAACGTGATGTTGAAGGGAATGAGCAATCTCCGCCCGAGACAACCGGTAGTCATTCCAGCCTGGAGTCTATCTTTAGTGCTTAATGTACTGGCCAAGCACCCATTCGAACCGTTGCGTTCGGCTAGTCTAAAGCATTTGACTCTAAAGGCGGTCTTTCTATTGGCAGCTTCCTCAGCTAGAAGGCGCAGTGAGATCCATGCGCTTTCGGCAGAGAGGAACCGATTTATTGTTTCTGGAGAAGGTCTGCGTCTTCTGCCAAGAGCAGAATTTATGTCAAAGAACCAATCTTTGAGATATCCCGGCAAACCGATCATTATACCGAAGTTAACCAGGTTTGATCGTGATGCCAGTGTCTGGTGCCCGGTCCGTGCTTTGACTAAGTACAAGAAACGGACTGACTCGTTACGGTCGAACGATAGACATCTGTGGATCTGCCATAAAAAGCCTTATGGCGCCGCATCCATGGATACTATCTCTCGTTGGGTGGTCGAATGCATTCAGACTACTCATGAGATGGCGACTGGGCACCAGGTGCAGGGCGTAAGGGCACACGATGTTAGAGGAATAGCCGCCTCGACCGCCCTTTACAATGGTGTTCCGTTAGAGGACATCATGGCCGTTGCACAATGGCACTGTGAGTCCTCATTTACGGATTACTATATGAGGGATGTGTCAGACTCAGCCAATCCACTCGCTTTAGCTGTTTTGAAACGATAGTGACCACACTGCTTTTCCCCTTTTTTCACTTTGGTAAGAAAAGAACCTAAAGCAGGCATGGTCAAGCGAGAGGATGTCAACCAGATTGTGTCACTGATGGCTGAACCGGTGAATGGTTGTAGGCGGTACGTCTGAAGTCCTGTTATCATAAGGTAATTCAACAAGTGAGAGTTTTTTGTATTATGTATATGTATCATGTTCATTCATCTTATATATTCATGCTCATTCCCAGGCTAATACAAGCGATATGCAGGGAGTAGTTAACCCTCTTGGCATATTGGTGTTTCAGGCGAGATACATGTTCGTTAGTTCTCTCCCTTTTCTTAGGAGGAAAAAGGGGTGGGGGCTGTGACGCGAATGTGATTCGGTTCCGTGAACTTGACGGTCCTTTTAGGTCTCCGTTAGTCAAGTTTGAAGTCTAAAATCTTTCTCCAAGGGGCAAAATTAGCATGTATGGCTTGCCCCTTCCCACCAGGTTACTGATCAAATCTGGTGTATATCAGAAGTAACAGAATGGTGAGTATTGATCGAAGGAGAATGCAGGAAATGTCAATTTCCCTTTCTCCGAGATCTAACAATACTCACCATTCTGTTACGGACCCAGCCTCCCAGCCCCACGGAGGCAAGCCATAGTTTTCTCTTGTTTGGTGGCTATGCAAACAATATGAGCTCTATGGTAAACGGGTACTCGGCAGTGGGGAGCCGAGTACCCGGTTCCCAGGAGTCGGTAAAGCTTTCTAAGTCTATAATCCTAGAGCCGCTGTCAAGGCCAGCTGTATATCAGAAGTAACAGAATGGTGAGTATTGTTAGATCTCGGAGAAAGGGAAATTGACATTTCCTGCAATCCATACGCCTCGGTTCCAGATGGAAATGCCGAGATCGGTAATGGCGGGATTGAGGAAAGGAATGTGGTGTGTATCGATCGATCTGAAAGATGCATATTTCCACATTCCGATGAATTGGAGTTGGCACAGGTTTCTGAGATTTGCGTTTCAGAATCAAGTATGGGAGTTTACAGTTCTCCCGTTTGGCCTGTCGACAGCTCCGAGGGTTTTCACAAGAGTGGTCCTTGCGGTGACAGCGTTTCTCAGAAAAGAGAATGTGGCGCTACACACCTACATAGACGACTGGCTGCTCAAGGCAGACTCGGCAGCCAGGTTGAACGTGGCTACTGCTCTGACTCTGAAGTTACTTTCAGATCTAGGCTGGATAGTCAACGAGGAGAAATCCGAGTTGACGCCCACTCAACATTTCGTTTATTTGGGGATGCGATTCGACCTCGAGGAGGGCAGGGTTTACCCATCAGTGGCCAGGCGCGGGCCATCCTAGAGGACACTGCCAGCATTGCGCAGAATCGGTTGGCGGTAACCTACAGCTGGAGCTAGTGCGGCAAGCGCATGCACTAGGGGCTGTAGGGAAGCCGTTAGCTGGCCAACCTTCGAAGAAGCAGAAAGGCAAGGCGAAAGCTAAGCCTGCTGCGACTTCTGCTTCGTCTGGATTTTCTCAGGCGCCGCCGGCTAAGAAAGCTAGTAAGGTTGTGGAGGCCCCTACCCTCCCCAATGTTGCTCCTGATCGCCCTAGAGGCCTGAGGGTACGAGAGCTCCCTTCATATCCACCTGGACCGCACCTGTGCGACAGGAACAGCGGTGCAGTTATACCTGCCGAGCCAAGACGGAAATGGTTCTCTCTCTTGTTAAGAAAGGGTGGTGGGGTGGGGGGGGGGGAAGCGGACCACGAGCCGGACAACCCCGTTAGATGTCGAGGCGTCTATGGTGGGTGGAAGGCTCATGCATTTCGTCGAGGCCTGGCGAGGTGTGATGTCAGACAGTCTGGTCCTGGGATGGTTATCCCAGGGGTACATGCCGGAGTGGTGGGACTTTCCGCCGCAGAATCTGTCTTTGGCACCTGTCTGGACACCCGTACCACGGGAACCAGACAAGTTAGAAGCCGTTCAAAACGAAGTGTCGTGTTTGCTTCTGAAGGGAGCAATAAAACCAGCGAACCAGAACACTCCAGGCTTCTATTCCAATATGTTCCTTGTCCCCCAAGAGCACAGCGGGATGGAGACCCGTACTCAATCTCGGGCCATTGAATTGGTTTATCCGTACGCCTCGGTTCCAGATGGAAACGCGAGGTCGGTAATGGCAGGATTAAGGAAGGGAATGTGGTGTGTATTGATCGATCTGAAAGATGCATATTTCCACATTCCGATGAACAGGAGTTGTCACAGGTTTCTGAGATTTGCGTTTCAGAATCAAGTATGGGAGTTTATTGTTCTCCCGTTTGGCCTGTCGACAGCTCCAAGGGTTTTCACAAGAGTGGTCCTTGCGGTGACAGCGTTTCTCAGAAAAGAGAACGTGGCGCTACACACCTACATAGACGACTGGCTGATCAAGGCAGACTCGGCAGCCAGGTTGAACGTGGATACTGCTCTGACTCTGAAGTTACTTTCAGATCTAGGCTGGATAGTCAACAAGGAGAAATCCGAGTTGACGCCCACTCAACATTGCATTTATTTGGGGATGCGATTCAATCTGGAGGAGGGCAGGGTTTACCCGTCAGAGCCCAGAGTGGTGTCTCTGTTAGCCATCCTCAGGAGTTTTTGAGTGGGAAACCACATTCAGGCGAGGCGGTTTCTTCAGATGCTGGGCATGATGGTCTCCATGGAGCAGGTGATCCCGTACGCTGCTCTAATGCGAAGACCTATCCAGTTGTATCTGATGTCTGTGGAAACAGAGAACAGAACCCCTGTCAAAACTGGTACCAGTTTTGGAGCCAATAATGTTGCATCTTGTATGGTGGGAAAAGCGTCAGAATCTCCTAGTAGGGGTTTCGCTGCACCTACCCCACCCCCAGCTGTCCGTGTCCATGGATGCATCGCTGGAGGGGTGGGGGGGGGCCTGCCCGGGAGAACACCAGTTCTCCTTCGATCAATACTCACCATTCTGTTACTTCTGATATACAGCTGGCCCTGACAGCGGCTCTAGGATTATAGACTTAGAAAGATTTACCGACTCCTAGGAACCGGGTACTCGGCTCCCAACTGCCGAGTACCCGTTTACCATAGAGCTCATTCTTGTTTGCATAGCAACAAGAGCAATACATGCTTTCTGCATTGAGGATTTTAGTGTTTTTTGTGAAAGGAAATCTAAGTCTTTAATCTGTGATAGTTTGTGTGTTCGTGAAAGGATTAACTAAGGACTATGGAGAATACCACCGAAGATAACCAGGTTGTATCGTTCTTTAGTATCCATAGTTAAATGACTTGGGTCTCTAAATTTCGTTGTGTCGCATGTTCCAATTTCTGACCCCATAGAATCTGGGACGTGTGCTAACAACGATATATGCCAGGCGATCGCCTTCTTTAATCCCCAACAGGCGATCGGCAGATATGAAAATAGGTGTTATGCTACGGTATTTCTAACACGAATATCGGCTGACGTCGTTTCTCCGTAGGATCCGAGCAGGTGACGTCACACCCGGTCGCTCGGATGTTTATGTGAAGAAAAATTTTCATTAATTCGCGCATCTCGTTCTGGGTGCTGCGTACTAAAAATGGTACCGGAAACTTTAGAATGATCAAGTTTACGTGCGATCACGATCGGTTTGCAATGATCGGTGGTTTCAAAATTCTTGAGTAGATGCGTGCTCTGCGGTTTTACCGTGTGATACAGCAGTTTGTTATACATTTTGTTGTTTTCTTCACATATCGTGCTGCTTTCGTTTGGAGTATAATTTATATTGATTAGTAAATATACCCCGAATGCTATGCGATATGATTCCTGGAGCCATTACACATCCTGGAGGATCTATTATGGGTGTGTTTAATGCCCGCCGCGTTCTTGTCGTCATAATCAATGCGATCGTTGTTGTAACATGGCGTGGTGGGGTGCGGGGAGGTTACGGTTAATTTATGAGTCAAAATTATTTGAAAATTAATTGTCTGCCTTCCATCCGGGTCTCGTTCCGCTTGTTTATTGTAGGTTTGTGCTTATGTTATAGGCCAAGCCAGCCCCGCCATCATGTGACGAATGCCATAAGTTTGTCCGTGTCGTGTTCAAAGACCATGCTTGTTTTAGGTGTTCCCTGTGTAATATTGATCATAGGTGTAATGTTTGTGCAGTGTGGTCCGTTGAGATGATGGTTAAGTTCCTTTCCCAGAAGGACTTGGCTGGGTCTGACGCGGGGTCAGGCGGTCCGAGAGGAAATCGTGTAGCGCCCGGTTCAGCCGGTGGGGGTGCTCCATGTCCCCAGCTGGAGGTGGCAGAGATGGCACCGCCGGTGTGGTTTGGTCCGGCTATGCAGGGTTTTCTGCATAGCGTTCTGCCCACGCTGGTGTCGTCCCTGCTACCAAAGGTTGGGGGCCAGTTTCTCCCCATGCCCGGTACGGATCCTGTCCTCAGACAGGATTCTGGACTGGTAACCGAGGGGGCCGTCTCGTACGGCCCCCTGGCAGTCCCGTCTGGCTTCGGCCAGACGGGTTTCTGTTTCTCTGCGGCCACCTCCGGGTGGTCCAGTAGCGGTGGCCGGTCCGTCAGGTGTGGGAGCCATCCGCCAGGACGGTTCCACGGTTGACTCGTCTAGTGACGACTCTTCGGAGTCTGAAGACGAGGAGGCCGAGGAGGAGAGGTTGCTGCGGCCTGTGAAGCCGCAGGTGGAGAATATGGAGGTTGATTCCGTCCTGGACGGAACCGGCCTCCATTTGTCTGGTTTGGCGCAAGCCAGGTCAGCGGCTCTGCCTGTGGCTGAGGCAAATCCGTTACCGTGCACCGGTTCCGTGCGGCTTGGTTTGGCACCAGCCGTCACGGGAACGGGTGTGCCGGGCCGGGCGTGGTACTCACCTATCTCGCCTGGTCCGGCAGTGGGACGTGGGGTGCCGTTGGCGCCCGTGTCCGGCTATGGTTCCGCGACTGCTACGGGTCTGTACGGTTTTCCGTGCGGACCTACCCCATGGACCAGAGTGTTTCATGGGGTGGCGGCGGAACCGTGTGGTACCGGAGTGCCTGGCGTGTCAGCCGTGGCTCCTTGCCGGGAGGCCGTGGCTGGCAGACCCGTGAGCATGTCAACGGGTGACGTGTTTGCGGGGGTGTCTTCATCGGAGGTAGATTGGTCAGATGCTCTGGCGTGGCTAGCCAGGGTTGACCCGTCTGTGGTTTCGGCCACGACCGATGAAGATGCGCCCCGTCCGTCGGTTGCGTCGATCAGGACGGGGATTTTGCCCGCGGCCCGGATCCAGTCAGTGGGACTGGATCCACGGTTCATAGAATTGTTGGATGCAATTTATAGCAAACAACTGATGACCAAGGGTCAGCTCCCAGCGGCCTCCAGGGAGGTGCGGGCAAGATGTCGTATTCCGCGGGGCGAATACGACAGGTATGGTGTAGTCACGGAGGATGACCGATGGGTACTGGGCGTCCAGAGTGCCGTGGCGGGTCGCCCCGGTCCGGCACTTGTGGACAAGTCTCAAGTACACCAGGAAGAAGTCCTGTCCCTATGCGATGAGGGTGTGAGGGCAGCGATGAGCGCTGTCAACCACTCTTATCGTCTCCTTCAGTCGGTGTGGGCTGAAGCGGGGGGCAGGCCACCCTGTGCCACCTGTGTCGCTTTCATGTGTCAATGACGGCCTGGTGCTGTCGATGGACGCATTGGCAAGGGTGCAAGCGCGTGTGACGTAATCCAGGAGGCAAATGGTCATTGACCATATGCGTCCGGCTATGGCAGTCAGGGAGCGTCTTGTCGGGACGCTCCTGACAGGGCCTAGAATCTTTGGTGGCCAAGCGTGGGCCATCTTAGAGGATACCGCCAGTATCGCGCAGAATCGGTTAGCGGTAAACCTACAGCTAGAGCTAGTGCAGCAAGCGCACGCACTAGGGGCTGTGGGGAAACCGCTAACGGGACAACCTTCAAAGAAGCAGAAGAAGCATAAGGGCAAGGCGAAAGCTAGGTCTGTTGCGACTTCTGCTTCAGCTGGGTTTTCAGAGCCGCCGCCGGCGAAGAAGCCCAGGAAGGTTGTAGAGGCGCCTACCCTCCCCAATGTTGCTCCTGACCGCCCTAGAGGCGGGAAGGGCAAGGGTAAGGGTAAGGCCTCAAAGGGTGGACAGAAGGGGCCGAAGAGTACCTGAGGGTACGAAAGCTCCCTTCATAGCCGCCTGGACCGCGCCTGTGCGACAGGAACAGCGGTGCCAGTTATACCCGTCGTCCCTAGAATGAAATGGTTCTCTCTCTCTCGCGTTAAGAAAGAGGGGGTGCGGACTGCGAGCCGGACAACCCCGTTAGGCGTCGAGGCGTCTATGGTGGGTAGAAGGCTCATGCGTTTCGTCGGGGCCTGGCAAGGTGTGACGTCAGACAGTCTGGTCCTGGGATGGTTATCCCAGGGTTACATGCCGGAGTGGTGGGACTGTCTTTGGCACCTGTCTGGACACCCGTACCAAGGGAGCCAGACAAGTTAGAAGCCGTTCAAAGGAAGTGTCGGGTTTGCTTCTGAAGGGAGCAATAAAACCAGCAAACCGAAACACTCCAGGCTTCTATTCAAACATGTTCCTTGTCCCCAAGAGCACAGGGGGATGGAGACCCATACTCAATCTCAGGCCATTAAATTGGTTTATCCATACGCCTCAGTTCCAGATGGAAACGCCGAGGTCGGTAATGGCGGGATTGAGGAAAGGAATGTGGTGTGTATCGATCGATTTGAGAAATGCATATTTCCACATTCCTATGAATCGGAGTTGGCACAGGTTTCTGAGATTTGCGTTTCAGAATCAAGTATGGGAGTTTACAGTTCTCCCGTTTGGCCTGTCGACAGCTCCGAGGGTTTTCACAAGAGTGGTCCTTGCGGTGACAGCGTTTCTCAGAAAAGAGAACGTGGCGCTACACACCTACATAGACGACTGGCTGCTCAAGGCAGACTCGGCAGCCAGGTTGAACGTGGATACTGCTCTGACTCTGAAGTTACTTTCAGATCTACGCTGCATAGTCAACGAGGAGAAATCCGAGTTGACGCCCACTCAACGTTTCGTTTATTTGGGGATGCGATTCGACCGCGAGGAGGGCAGGTTTTACCCGTCAGAGCCCAGAGTGGTGTCTCTGTTAGCCATCCTCAAGAGTTTTCGAGTGGGAAACCACATTCAGGCGAGGCGGTTCCTTCAGATGCTGGGCATGATGGTCTCCATGGAGCAGGTTATCACGTACGCTGCTCTAATGCGAAGGCCTATCCAGTTGTGTCTGATGTCTCTGTGGAAACAGAGAGCAGAACCCCTGTCAAAACTGGTGCCAGTTTTGGAGCCGATAATATCGCATCTTCTATGGTGGAAACAGCGTCAGAATCTCATATTAGGGGTTTCGCTGCACCTACCCCACCCCCAGCTGTCCGTCTACACGGACGGCCCCCTGGCAGTCCTGCCTGACTTCGGCCAACGGGTTCTGTCTCTCTGCGGCCACCTCCGGGTGGTCCAGTAGCGGTGGCCGATCCGTCAGGTGTGGGAGCCGTCCGCCAGGACGGTTCCACGGTTGACTCGTCTAGTGACGACTCTTCGGAGTCTGAAGACGAGGAGGAGAGGTTGCTGCGGCCCGTGAAGCCGCAGGTGGAGAATATGGAGGTTGATTCCGTCCTGGACGGAACCAGCCTCCATTTGTCTGGTTTGGCGCAAGCCAGGTCAGCGGCTCCGCCTGTGGCTGAGGCCAATCCATTACCGTACACCGGTTCCGTGCGGCTTGGTTTGTCACCAGCCGTCACGGGAACGGGTGTGCCGGGCCAGGCGTGGTACTCACCTTTCTCCTTCGATCAATACTCACCATTCTGTTACTTCTGATATACAGCTGGCCCTGACAGCGGCTCTAGGATTATAGACTTAGAAAGCTTTACCGACTCCTGGGAACCGGGTACTCGGCTCCCAACTGCCGAGTACCCGTTTACCATAGAGCTCATTCTTGTTTGCATAGCGACAAGAGCAATACATGCTTTTTGCATTAAGGATTTTAGTGTTTTAAAATAATCTAAGTCTTTAATCAGTGATAGTTTGTGTGTTCTGAAAGGATTAACTAAGGACTATGGAGAATACCGCCCAAGACAACCAGGTTGTATTGTTCTTTATTATCCATAGTTAAAAGACTTAGGTCTCTAAATTTCGTTGTGTCGCATGTTCCAATTTCTGTCCCCATAGAATCTGGGACGTGTGCTAACAACGATATATGCCAGACGATCGCCTTCTTTAAACCCCAACAGGCGATCGGCAGATATGAAAATAGGTGTTTGCTACGGTATTTCTAACACGAATATCGGCTGACGTCGTTCTCCGTAGAATCCGAGCGGGTGACGTCACACCCGGTCGCTCGGATGTTTATGTGAAGAAAAATTTTTCATTAATTCGCGCATCTTATTCTGGGTGCTGCGTACTAAAAATGGTACCGGAAACTTTAGAATGATCAAGTTTACGTGCGATCACGATCGGTTTGCAATGATCGGTGGTTTCAAAATTCTTGAGTAGATGTGTGGTCTGCGGTTTTACCGTGTGAGACAGCAGTTTTGTTATACATTTTGTTGTTTTCTTCACATATCGTGCTGCGTTCGTTAGGAGTATAATTTATATTGATTAGTAAATATACCCTGAATGCTATGCGATATGATTCCTGGAGCCGTTACACATCCTGGAGGATCTATTATGGGTGTGTTGTGCCCGCTGCGTACTTGTCGTCATAATCAATGCGATCGTTGTTGTAACGTGGCGGGGTGGGGTGCGGGGAGGTTACGGTTAATTTATGAGTCAAATTATTTGAAAATTAATTGTCTGCCTTCCATCCGGGTCTCGTTCCGCTTGTTTATTGTAGGTTTGTGCTTATTTTATAGGCCAAGCCAGCCCCGCCATCATGTGACGACTGCCATAAGTTTGTCCGTGTAATGTTCAAGGACCATGTCTGTTTTAGGTGTGCCCTGTGTAATATAGATCATAGGTGTAATGTTTGTGCAGTGTGGTCCGTCGAAACGATGGTTAAGTTCCTTGCCCAGAAGGACTTGGCTGGGTCTGACGCGGGGTCAGGCGGTCCGAGAGTAAATCGTGGAGCGCCCGGTTCGGCCGGTGCGGGTGCTCCACGTCCCCAGTTGGAGGTGGCGGAGATGGCACCGCCGGCGTGGTTTGGTCCGGCTCTGCAGGGTTTTTCTGCATAGCGTTCTGACCACGCTGGTGTCGTCCCTGCTACCAAAGGTTGGGGGGGCAGTTTCTCCCCATGCCTGGTATGGATCCTGTCCTCGGACAGGATTCTGGACTGGTTACCGAGGGGGCCGTCTCGTACGGCCCCCTGGCAGTCCCGTCTGGCTTCGGCCAGACGGGTTTCTGTTTCTCTGCGGCCACCTCCGGGTGGTCCAGTAGCGGTGGCCGGTCCGTCAGGTGTGGGAGCCGTCCGCCAGGATGGTTCCACGGTTGACTCGTCTAGTGACGACTCTTCGGAGTCTGAAGACGAGGAGGCCGAGGAGGAGAGGTTGCTGCGGCCCGTGAAGCCGCAGGTGGAGAATATGGAGGTTGATTCCGTCCTAGACGGAACCGGCCTCCATTTGTCTGGTTTGGCGCAAGCCAGGTCAGCGGCTCCGCCTGTGGCTGAGGCAAATCCGTTACCGTGCACTGGTTCCATGCGGCTTGGTTTGGCACCAGCCGTCACGGGAACGGGTGTGCCGGGCCGGGCGTGGTACTCACCTATCTCGCCTGGTCCGGCAGTCGGACGTGGGGTGCCGTGGGCGCCCGTGTCTGGCTATGGTTCCGCGACTGCTACGGGTCCGTACGGTTTTCTGTGCGGACCTACCCCATGGACCGGAGTGTTTCATGGGGTGGCGGCGGAACCGTGTGGTACCGGAGTGCCTGGCGTGTCAGCCGTGGCTCCTTGCTGGGAGGCCGTGGCTGGCAGACCCGTGAGCATGTCAACGGGTGACGTGTTTGCGGGGGTGTCTTCATCGGAGGTAGATTGGTCAGATGCTCTGGCGTGGCTAGCCAGGGTTGACCCGTCTGTGGTTTCGGCCACGATCGATGAAGATGCGCTCCGTCCGTCGGTTGCGTCGATCAGGACGGGGATTTTGCCCGCGGCCCGGATCCAGTCAGTGGGACTGGATCCACGGTTCATAGAATGGTTGGATGCTATTTATACCAAACAACTGATGACCAAGGGTCACCTCCCTGCGTCCTCCAGGGAGGTGTGGGCAAGATGTCGTATTCCGCGGGGGGAATACGACAGGTATGGTGTAGTCCCGTCGGTCACGGAGGATGACCGATGGGTACTGGGCGTCCAGAGTGCCGTGTCACCCCGGTCCGGCACTTGTGGACAAGTCTCAGGTACACCAGGAAGAAGTCCTGTCCCTATGCGATGAGGGTGTGAGGGCAGCGATGAGCGCTGTCAACCACTCTTATCGTCTCCTTCAGTCGGTGTGGGCTGAAGCGGGGCAGGCCACCCTGTGCCACCTGTGGCGCTTTCATGTGTCAATGACGGCCTGGTGCTGTCGATGGACGCATTGGCAAGGGTGCAAGCGCGTGTCACGAAATCCAGGAGGCAAATGGTCATTGACCATATGCGTCCGGCTACGGCAGTCAGGGAGCGTCTCCTTGGGACACCCCTGACAGGGCCTAGCATCTTCGGTGGCCAAGCGTGGGCCATCTTAGAGGATACCGCCAGTATCGCGCAGAATCAGTTAGCGGTAAACCTACAGCTAGAGCTAGTGCGGCAAGCGCATGCACTAGGGCCTGTGGGGAAACCGCTAACGGGACAACCTTCAAAGGAGCAGAAGAAGCATAAGGGCAAGGCGAAAGCTAGGCCTGTTGCGACTTCTGCTTCAGCTGGGTTTTCAGAGCCGCCACCGGCGAAGAAGCCCAGGAAGGTTGTAGAGGCGCCTACCCTCCCCAATGTTGCTCCTGACCGCCCTAGAGGCGGGAAGGGGAAGGGTAAGGCCTCAAAGGGCGGACAGAAGGGGCTGAAGCGTACCTGAGGGTACGAAAGCTCCCTTCATATCCGCCTGGACCGCGCCTGTGCGACAGGAACAGCGGTGCCAGTTATACCCGTCATGCCTAGAACGAAATGGTTCTCTCTCTCTCTCGTTAAGAAAGAGTGGGGGGGGGGGCGGACTGCGAGCCGGACAACCCCGTTAGACGTCGAGGCGTCTATGGTGGGTGGAAGGCTCATGCGTTTCGTCGAGGCCTGGCAAGGTGTGACGTCAGACAGTCTGGTCCTGGGATGGTTATCCCAGGGTTACATGCCGGAGTGGTGGGACTTTCCACCACAAAATCTGTCTTTGGCACCTGTCTGGACACCCGTACCAAGGGAGCCAGACAAGTTAGAAGCCGTTCAAAAGGAAGTGTCGGGTTTGCTTCTGAAGGGAGCAATAAAACCAGCAAATCGAAACACTCCAGGCTTCTATTCAAACATGTTCCTTGTCCCCAAGAGCACAGGGGGATGGAGACCCATACTCAATCTCAGGCCATTAAATTGGTTTATCCATATGCCTCGGTTCCAGATGGAAACGACGAGGTCGGTAATGCGGGATTGAGGAAAGGAATGTGGTGTGTATCGATCGATCTGAAAAATGCATATTTCCACATTCCTATGAATCGGAGTTGGCACAGGTTTCTGAGATTTGCGTTTCAGAATCAAGTATGGGAGTTTACAGTCTCCCGTTTGGCCTGTCGACAGCTCCGAGGGTTTTCACAAGAGTGGTCCTTGCGGTGACAGCGTTTCTCAGAAAAGAGAACGTGGCGCTACACACCTACATAGACGACTGGCTGCTTAAGGCAGACTCGGCAGCCAGGTTGAACGTGGATACTGCTCTGACTCTGAAGTTACTTTCAGATCTACGCTGCATAGTCAACGAGGAGAAATCCGAGTTGACGCCCACTCAACGTTTCGTTTATTTGGGGATGCGATTCGACCTTGAGGAGGGCAGGGTTTACCCGTCAGAGCCCAGAGTGGTGTCTCTGTTAGCCATCCTCAAGAGTTTTCGAGTGGGAAACCACATTCAAGGCGAGGCGGTTCCTTCAGATGCTGGGCATGATGGTCTCCATGGAGCAGGTTATCCCGTACGATGCTCTAATGCGAAGGCCTATCCAGTTGTATCTGATGTCTCTGTGGAAACAGAGAACAGAACCCCTGTCAAAGCTGTTGCCAGTTTTGGAGCCGATAATATCGCATCTTCTATGGTGGAAACAGTGTCAGAATCTCATATTAGGGGTTTCGCTGCACCTACCCCGCCCCCAGCTGTCCGTCTACACGGATGCATCGCTGGAAGGGTGGGGTGCCTGCCTGGGAGAACCAGGTCTCGTGCACATGGACTCTCCCGGAGAGTCAGCTGCATATCAATCTGTTGGAAATGATGGCAGTGGAACTGGCGTTGGAAGAGTTCCTTCCGATGATCAGGGGCAGGGTGATATTGATACGGTCGGTCGATTCGACAGTAGTATCATATATAAATCGCCAAGGCGGGACCAGGTCGCCCACTCTGTGTATCAGGGTGTGGCACTTGATTCAATGGTGCAGGAATTACTCGGTTGTTTTGAAAGCAGCTCGTATTCCTGGCCGATTGAACATTCTGGCGGATGCTTTGTCTCGCAGACAGAGAATCCTGCCAACAGAATGGTCCCTCAACCCTCCAGTTCTGCGACGGATCTTCGAGCATTGGGGCAAACCCAACGTGGACTTGTTCGCCACAAAGGAAAATGCTCAAATCATGACATATGTCTCGCCGATTACAGATCCAAATGCCGTCGATACAGACGCTCTGGCGATAAGCTGGAGAGGGATGCACGCTTACGCGTACCCACCCACCATTCTTCTACCGAAGGTTTTGGTGAAGGTCAGGGAGGAACCGTGTCTGGTCCTGCTAATAGCGCCGTATTGGCCGAGCAGGGCGTGGTTCACGGATCTTCTAGATCTGCTGGTGGAAAATCCTGTGCAGTTGCCCGAGATTCCGAACATAATCTCCCAGGCCAAGGGACGCTTCCTACACGAGTGTCCCGAAATGTTCAATGACTGCGTGGATGTTATCAAACAACGTTCCACGTCGGAAGGCTTTTCTCGACAGGCTGCTGATTTCATCGCGGCTGCGAGAAGGAGGTCAACCTTCAAGTCATATAACAACAAGGTTAACAGATTTGCAGACTGGTGTGAAGAAAAGGGTGTTGATACCTTTCAATCCACTATCAGCAAATAGCAGACTTTCTCTGTGAGCTGTTCTTTTGAGGACTAGCTCCCGTCACAGTTGCTGGATACAAGTCAGCTTTGGCATCAGTTATCCCATGTCTAGCCAACAGGGATAGTCCAGAGGTGGCCCAGTTAAATGTGATGTTGAAGGGAATGAGCAATCTCCGACCGAGACAACCGGTAGTCATTCCAGCCTGGAGTCTATCTTTAGTGCTTAATGTACTGGCCAAGCACCCTTTCGAACCGTTGCGTTCGGCTAGTCTAAAGCATTTGACTCTAAAGGCGGTCTTTCTATTGGCAGCTTCCTCAGCTAGAAGGCGCAGTGAGATCCATGCGCTTTCGGCAGAGAGGAACCGATTTATTGTTTCTGGAGAAGGTCTGCGTCTTCTGCCAAGAGCAGAGGTTATGTCAAAGAACCAATCTTTGAGATATCCCGGCAAACCGATCATTATACCGAAGTTAACTAGGTTTGATCGTGATGCCAGTGTCTGGTGCCCGGTCCGTGCTTTGACTAAGTACAAGAAACGGACTGACTCGTTACGGTCGAACGATAGACATCTGTGGATCTGCCATAAAAAGTCTTATGGCGCCGCATCCATGGATACTATCTCTCGTTGGGTGGTCGAATGCATTCAGACTACTCAGGAGATGGCGACTGGGCACCAGGTGCAAGGCGTAAGGGAAGACAATGTCAGAGGAATAGCCGCCTCGACCGCCCTTTACAATGGTGTTCCGTTATAGGACATCATGGCCATTGCACAATGGCACTGTGAGTCCTCATTCACGGATTACTATATGAGGGATGTGTCAGACTCAGCCAATCCACTCGCTTTAGCTGTTTTGAAACGATAGTTAGTGACCACACTGCTTTTCACCCTTTTCTCACTTCGGTAAGAAAAGAACCTAAAGCAGGCATGGTCAGGCGAGAGGATGTCAACCAGATTGTGTCACTGATGGCCGAACCGGTGAATGGTTGGAGGCGGTACGTCTGAAGTCCAATTATCATAAGGTAATTCAATAGTGAGAGTTTTTTGTATTATGGATATGTATCATGTTCATTCATCTTATATATTCATGCTCATTCCCATGCTAATACATGGAGTATGCAGGGAGCAGTTAACCCTCTTGGCATATTTGTGTTTTCAGGCGAGATACATGTTCGTTAGTTCTCTCCCTTTTCTTAGGAGGAAAAAGGGGGGAGGACTGTGACGCGAATGTGATTCGGTTCCGTGAACTTGACGGTCTTTTTAGGTCTCCGTTAGTCAAGTTTGAAGTCTAAAATCTTTCTCCAAGGGGCAAAATTAGCATTTATGGCTTGCCCCTTCCCACCAGGTTACTGATCAAATCTGGTGTATATCAGAAGTAACAGAATGGTGAGTATTGATCGAAGGAGAATGCAGGAAATGTCAATTTCCCTTTCTCCGAGATCTAACAATACTCACCATTCTGTTACCCAGCCTCCCAGCCCCACGGAGGCAAGCCATAGTTTTCTCTTGTTTGGTGGCTATGCAAACAATATGAGCTCTATGGTAAACGGGTACTCGGCAGTTGGGAGCCGAGTACCCGGTTCCCAGGAGTCGGTAAAGCTTTCTAAGTCTATAATCCTAGAGCCGCTGTCAGGGCCAGCTGTATATCAGAAGTAACAGAATGGTGAGTATTGTTAGATCTCGTAGAAAGGGAAATTGACATTTCCTGCAATCTCGCCTGGTCCGGCAGCCGGAGGTGGGGTGCCGTTGGCGCCCGTTTCCGGCTATGGTTCCGCGACTGCTACAGGTCCGTATGGTTTTCCGTGCGGACCTACCCCATGGACCGGAGTGTTGCATGGGGTGGCGGCGGAACCGTGTGGTAGCGGAGTGCCTGGCGTGTCAGCCGTGGCTCCTTGCCGGGAGGCCGTGGCTGGCAGACCCGTGAGCACATCAACAGGTGACGTGTTTGCGGGGGTGTCTTCCTCGGAGGTAGATTGGTCAGATGCTCTGGGGTGGCTAGCCAGGGTTGACCCGTCTGTGGTTTCGGCCACGGCCGATGAAGATGCACCCCGTCCGTCGGTTGCATCGATTAGGACGGGGATTTTGCCCGCGGCCCGGATCCAGTCAGTGGGACTGGATCCACGGTTCATAGATTTGTTGGATGCTATTTATAGCAAACAACTAATGACCAAGGGTCAGCTCCCTGCAGCCTCCAGGGAGGTGCGGGCAAGATGTCGTATTCCGCGGGTGGAATACGACAGGTATGGTGTAGTCCCGTCGGTCACGGAGGATGACCGATGGGTACTGGGAGTCCAGAGTGGCGGGTCGGGTGGCCCCGGTCCGGCACTAGTGGATAAGTCTCAAGTACACCAGGAAGAAGTCCTGTCCCTATGCGATGAGGGTGTGAGGGCAGCGATGAGCGCTGTCAATCATTCTTATCGTCTCCTTCAGTCGGTGTGGGCTGAAGCGGGGGCAGGCCACCCTGTGCCACCTGTGGCGCTTTCATGTGTTAATGACTGCCTGGTGCTGTCGATGGACACATTGGCAAGGGAGCAAGCGTGAGTGACGAAGTCCAGGAGGCAAATGGTCATTGACCATATGCGTCCGGCTACGGCAGTCAGGGAGCGTCTTCTTGGGACGCCCCTGACAGGGCCTAGCATCTTCGGTGGCCAAGCGCGGGCCATCTTAGAGGATACCGCCAGTATCGCGCAGAATCGGTTAGCGGTAAACCTACACCTAGAGCTAGTGCGGCAAGCGCACGCACTAGGGGCTGTGGGGAAACCGCTAACGGGACAGCCTTCAAAGAAGCAGAAGAAGCATAAGGGCAAGGCGAAAGCCAGGCCTGTTGCGACTTCTGCTTCAGCTGGGTTTTCGGAGCCGCCGGCGAAGAAGCCCAGGAAGGTTGTAGAGGCGCCTACCCTCCCTAATGTTGCTCCTGACCGCCCTAGGGGCGGGAAGGGTAAGGGTAAGGCCTCAAAGGGCGGACAGGAGGGGCCAAAGCGTACCTGAGGGTACGAAATCTCCCTTCATATCCGCCTGGACCGCGCCTGTGCGACAGGAACAGCGGTGCCAGTTATACCCGTCGTGCCTAGAACGAAATGGTTCTCTCTCTCTCTCGTTAAGAAAGGTGGGGGGGGGGGTGGCGGACTGCGAGCCGGACAACCCCATTAGACGTCGAGGCGTCTATGGTGGGTGGAAGGCTCATGCGTTTCATCGAGGCCTGGCGAGGTGTGACGTCAGACAGTCTGGTCCTGGGATGGTTATCCCAGGGTTACATGCCGGAGTGGTGTGACTTTCCACCACAAAATCTGTCTTTGGCACCTGTCTGGACACCCGTACCAAGGGAGCCAGACAAGTTAGAAGCCGTTCAAAAGGAAGTGTCCGGTTTGTTTCTGAAGGGAGCAATAAAACCAGCAAACCGGAACACTCCAGGCTTCTATTCAAACATGTTCCTTGTCCCCAAGAGCACAGGGGGATGGAGACCCATACTCAATCTCAAGCCATTAAATTGGTTTATCCATACGCCTCGGTTCCAGATGGAAACGCCGAGGTCGGTAATGGCGGGATTGAGGAAAGGAATGTGGTGTGTATCGATCGATCTGAAAGATGCATATTTCCACATTCCTATGAGTCGGAGTTGGCACAGGTTTCTGAGATTTGCGTTTCAGAATCAAGTATGGGAGTTTACAGTTCTCCCGTTTGGCCTGTCGACAGCTCCGGGGGTTTTCACAAGAGTGGTCCTTGCGGTGACAGCGTTTCTCAGAAAAGAGAATGTGGAGCTACACACCTACATAGACGACTGGCTGCTCAAGGCAGACTCGGCAGCCAGGTTGAACGTGGATACTGCTCTGACTCTGAAGTTACTTTCAGATCTAGGCTGGATAGTCAACAAGGAGAAATCTGAGTTGATGCCCACTCAACATTTCGTTTATTTGGGGATGCGATTCGACCTCGAGGAGGGCAGGGTTTACCCGTCAGAGCCCAGAGTGGTGTCTCTGTTAGCCATCCTCAAGAGTTTTCGAGTGGGAAACCACATTCAGGCGAGGCGGTTCCTTCAGATGCTGGGCATGATGGTCTCCATGGAGCAGGTTATCCCGTACGCTGCTCTAATGCGAAGGCCTATCCAGTTGTATCTGATGTCTCTGTGGAAACAGAGAACAGAACCCCTGTCAAAACTGATGCCAGTTTTGGAGCCGATAATATCGCATCTTCTATGGTGGAAACAGCGTCAGAATCTCCTATTAGGGGTTTCGCTGCACCTACCCCACCCCCAGCTGTCCGTCTACACGGATGCATCGCTGGAAGGGTGGGGTGCCTGCCTGGGAGAACACCAGGTCTCGGGCACATGGACTCTCCCGGAGAGTCAGCTGCATATCAATCTGTTGGAAATGATGGCAGTGGAACTGGCGTTGCAAGAGTTCCTTCCGATGATCAGGGGCAAGGTGATATTGATACGGTCGGACAATTCGACAGTAGTATCATATATAAATCGCCAAGGCGGGACCAGGTCGCCCACTCTGTGCATCAGGGTGTGGCACTTGATTCAATGGTGCAGGAATTACTCGGTTGTTTTGAAAGCAGCTCATATTCCTGGCCGATTGAACATTCTTTGTCTCGCAGACAGAGAATCTTGCCAACAGAATAGTCCCTCAACCCTCCGGTTCTGCGACGGATCTTCGAGCATTGGGGCAAACCCAACGTGGACTTGTTCGCCACAAAGGAAAATGCTCAAATCATGACATATGTCTCGCCGATTCCAGATCCAAATGCCGTCGATACAGACGCTCTGGCGATAAGCTGGAGAGGGATGCACGCGTACCCACCCACCATTCTTCTACCGAAGGTATTGGTGAAGGTCAGGGAGGAACCGTGTCTGGTCCTGCTAATAGCGCCATATTGGCCGAGCAGGGCGTGGTTCACGGATCTTCTAGATCTGCTGGTGGAAAATCCTGTGCAGTTGCCCGAGATTCCGAACATAATCTCCCAGGCCAAGGGACGCTTCCTACACGAGCGTCCCGAAATGTTCAAATTGACTGTGTGGATGTTGTCAAACAACGTTCCACGTCGGAAGGCTTTTCTCGACAGGCTGCTGATTTCATCGCGGCTGCGAGAAGGAGGTCAACCTTCAAGTCATATAACAACAAGGTTAACAGATTTGCAGACTGGTGTGAAGAAAAGGGTATTGATACCTTTCTATCCACTATTCAGCAAATACCAGACTTTCTCTGTGAGCTGTTCTTTTCAGGACTAGCTCCCGTCACAGTTGCTGGATACAAGTCAGCTTTGGCATCAGTTATCCCTTGTCTAGCCAACAGGGATAGTCCAGAGGTGGCCCAGTTAAATGTGATGTTGAAGGGAATGAGCAATCTCCGCTCGAGACAACCGGTAGTCATTCCAGCCTGGAGTCTATCTTTAGTGCTTAATGTACTGGCCAAGCACCCTTTCGAACCGTTGCGTTCGGCTAGTCTAAAGCATTTGACTCTAAAGGCGGTCTTTCTATTGGCAGCTTCCTCAGCTAGAAGGCGCAGTGAGATCCATGCGCTTTCGGCAGAGAGGAACCGATTTATTGTTTCTGGAGAAGGTCTGCGTCTTCTGCCAAGAGCAGAGTTTATGTCAAAGAACCAATCTTTGAGATATCCCGGCAAACCGATCATTATACCGAAGTTAACTAGGTTTGATCGTGATGCCAGTGTCTGGTGCCCGGTCCGTGCTTTGACTAAGTACAAGAAACGGACTGACTCGTTACGGTCGAACGATAGACATCAGTGGATCTGCCATAAAAAGCCTTATGGCGCCGCATCCATGGATACTATCTCTCGTTGGGTGGTCGAATGCATTCAGACTACTCACGAGATGGCGACTGGGCACCAGGTGCAGGGCGTAAGGGCACACGATGTCAGAGGAATAGCCGCCTCGACCGCCCTTTACAATGGTGTTCCGTTAGAGGACATCATGGCCATTGCACAATGGCACTGTGAGTCCTCATTCACGGATTACTATATGAGGGATGTGTCAGACAGCCAATCCACTCACTTTAGCTGTTTTGAGACGATAGTTAAGTGACCACACTGCTCTTCACCCTTTTTTCACTTTGGTAAGAAAAGAACCTAAAGCAGGCCTGGTCGAGCGTGAGGATGACAACCAGATTGTGTCACTGATGGCCGAACCAGTGAATGGTTGGAGGCGGTACATCTGAAGTCCAATTATCATAAGATAATTCAATAGTGAGAGTTTTTTGTATCATGTCTATATATCATGTTCATTCATCATATATATTCATGCTCATTCCCAGGCTAATACATGTGGATATGCAAGGAGCAGTTAACCCTCTTGGCATATTTGTGTTTCAGTGGAGATACATGTTCGTGAGTTCTCTCCCTTTTCTTAGGAGGAAAACGGGGGGGGGGGGGGTGGCAGTGATGCGAATGTGATTCGGTTCCGTTAACTTGACGGTCCTTTTAGGTCTCCGTTAGTCAAGCGTTTAAGTCTAAATCTTTCTCCAAGGGGCAAAAGTAGCATTGATGGCTTGCCCCTTCCCACCAGGTTACTGATCAAATCTGGTGTATATCAGAAGTAACAGAATGGTGAGTATTGATCGAAGGAGAATGAAGGAAATGTCAATTTCCCTTTCTCCGAGATCTAACAATACTCACCATTCTGTTACGGACCCAGCCTCCCAGCCCAAGGAGGCAAGTCATGGATTTCTCTTGTTTGGTGGCTATGCAAACAATATGAGCTCTATGGTAGACGGGTACTCGGCAGTTTGGAGCCGAGTACCCGGTTCCAAGGAGTCGGTAAAGCTTTCTAAGTCTATAGTCCTAGAGCCAGCTGTCAAGGCCAGCTGTATATCAGAAGTAACAGAATGGTGAGTATTGTTAGATCTCGGAGAAAGGGAAATTGACATTTCCTTCAGTCTATAGTCCTAGAGCCAGCTGTATATCAGAAGTAACAGAATGGTGAGTATTGTTAGATCTCGGAGAAAGGGAAATTTACATTTCCTGCAGTTAACAACATGTCCTGTTCTTTTCTTTGTATACTATTGATTAGGCCAGCTTATGACATCATTGCTCAGCAACTATACTCAAGCTAGGGTCAATTCACGGTCAACTTGGATTTTGGCCGATTTTTAGAAACGTCTTTACAAATATTCTCCGAAACCCGGTTGGAGACTTGATCGAAACCTTGTGAAATATGATCTGGAGTAACCAAGTTTGTTCTATAACCATTCTGATATCAGATATCAGAATGAAGTTCTTTCTGCGAATTTGCTACGTACATTTGATCTTAAATGTTACATCACAAAGGAATCACCGCTGCAGGGCGTCTTTTTTTAGCTTGCCTGGCCAGAATGTCCAAGTGAGCTTATGCCGTGGCGGCGAGCATCGTCCGTCTGTCCTTCCATCAACTTTTTCTTTAAAGTAAATCAATCGACAATGGAAAAAACCTGTCTATTCTCCTATTAATGTGAGATGGCAAACAGTTAAGTGGCATTAAAGCTGGTGTTTGATGTATCACTTTCATTTTAGCAACAGATATTATCTTCTGACTAAGTTTGGGGCCATTCCTTATTGAACTTGGTTGACTCGGTGGCCATCTTGGATACCCTAGTTTTAGCGAAAACTACTCCAGAACCCCTCAACGAATCGAGCCGAAATTTGGCAGACATGATTTGTGACTAAGGACCATTAACGTTTGTTCAAGAAAAGTTAATCCATCAAAAACATGGCCGCCGTGGACCAATCAAAATGTAGCATGTTTGGCGATTTTCTTACTTGATTGATTTTGAAGCCAACATTGGTTTTATGCAGGTTTTTTGGTATGCTAATTTTAAATTTACCACCTTCGAAACTGTCGGATAAACGGTTTGGCGGCAATCTTTGAATTCCCCCCCCCCCCCCCGCCCAAAAACTCCCATACTAAAGCAATGGAAAATTGGAAATGTTTTCCCCGAGACCCACTGGGTGGATTTAAATTATATTTGGCGGGAAGCATCTTTATGGCATAGAGATTCAAGCTTGTACAAATGAAGCCTATCGGCCAATTTGGCCAGACGCCGGTTATCTTGGATTTTGGCCGATCTTTAGAAACATCTTTAAAATCTTGTCCGAAACCACTTCGGGGATTGATTCAAAACTAATGAAATATCATCTAGACCAAGAACTGAACCAAATTTATTCAAGGAACTTGTTTGGCCAATGGTTTCCCAGCCATATTGGAATTGGATGACGTAGTTTTCGCGAAAATAACTCCAGAACCGCTGTGCAGATCAGGCCGAAATTTGGGAGATATGATTAGGGACTATGGCGTATTCAAGTGTGTTCTAGGGAAGTTGATATGTAAAGAAACATGGCCGTTGTGTTCTTGTTACAATTCTGGTCACCTCATTCTGGTTCTACTTATAGTTGATGGCCTTTCTAGTTGAAATATCCATGTTCCAAGTGAGCCATACAGGCCCCTTGTGCCTCTCGTTTTCCAGGGACCCATGCGCCATTGATGATTAGCATCAAGTACGCTTTCCTCATTGACAACTGCTGCTTGTCAATGGTGTAAATAGCACCTGATTTATTGGTCCTTAGTGTCAGATGATTGTCTCATTTGTCAATTTTAAGGACATTTGCCCATTGCATCAGTTACGCTTGAGATATTGACCGCAATGCATTGGACTCATTGGTCAATAAAATCAGGAATCCGTGCACTTGTTGCTCAGTGGCATCAATTCACCCCTTCAGAGTATCCATCTATCATCTGACGGCATAATCAGCTAAGCTGTGTGTAGTTCTAAAATATTCAATAACTTACCTGCAGTTTTCTAGAAATTGATAGTCAAGGAGTTCAGAGATCGATCGATTTCAACACCAGCGAGGTGTGGGTGGAGCTTAGCTAGAGATGGGCGGTGCATAGCTAAAAATGGAAAGGTCCGTTATGCTTGTCCTGTTCGTAAATTGTGTCAATTGTACTTTACTCATTGCTCAATAATGCCAAGGATCATGGTTCCATCGGTGAGTGGCATCAGTTACACTTGTCACATTGGCAAATGCTGCTTGTCTCATTGGTTAATTGTGTCAGTAACACTTACTTTGGTTGCGTCATTGGTTAATAATGATACGGACCATTGGCTTATGGCAACAGTTATGCCTGTCTGATTGACCAATGTTGTTTGTTGTGCATTAATTAATGTAAACATGTTTACAGTTCATCATCAACCAGGTGAGAACTATGGCGATTTGGTCATTGATTTCTAGTCTGCCCTACATTTTAAATACGTTCAAATTTATTTAAACCCGATGTCATTCTATGATGCGGGTGGATTATTGAAAGCTGTATCATCTTCAAAATATCCCCGTTTTTATTTTGTTAATGTTGCGCATATGGAGCGGTAAATTCTAAATTGTTTCTGAGCTGTATTCTAGATAACACTGAGGATAAATATTTAAACTTGTCACCTGAACTCTTGAGTATTTCCATGCACGATCAGGCTAGCTTCTGCAGTTATTTTGATAAGCATCCATTTGCAGTTCAATAGAAATTAATTTATAATACCGGCAGAGCCTAGCTCATTCCTGTGATAAATTTAAACAAGGATAACTTTGTCTAATACCCGCGTAGTTGATATACATATATTTTTCAACCGGACTGCTATGAGGTGTCTATTTGGCAACAATGCTGTTGTGTTTTAACCTTTGACCACAAATTGCCACACGTCTTTCGGACCTCGCGGTCAACCCGGAATCCGAGTTTGGCGAAGATTCCTCAAGGAGTAGCAGAGGTATAGAACATTTTTTTTAAACAATGTTTCTGAAAGCTGCTGCTGTTGCGTTTTAGCTTTTGATCCCAAAACTAGCGCACATCTTCGGGGCCCCACGCTTAATAATAGTCCAACACATTGTACGAATTTTATGTTTTTGCTATTTAAGAAACATGCTGTTGAATATTTTGAAACTAATAAGACTGAGCGATGTTGCTGCCATATGCCATATCAGAGGGTTTCAGAGATCGATCGATCCCAAGACGAGCGAGGTGTGGGTGGAGCTTAGCTAAGTATCAGTGGGGCATAGTTATAATGGAAAGGTCCATTGACTACAGGTAAGTAAAAATTATGATTTTCTGAACCATTCCTCACCATTACAGTATACCTCAGAAATATATTAAAGGTGCAAAGTGACACTAGATTGCTTGAAAATAAATTGGCTAAAATCAAATACTTTTAGAGGTTTAAATCGTGCGCCTGGATGTAATGAAACGAAATAAATCTTAAGAAATGATAATTTCATTCCATATAAATTAATATAATTTTTTATAAAATGTTGGCTGGGTATTTTGTAATGGCGCCGTCCGTCCGGGCGGGCGGGCGGGTGGCAGAGTGTTTCTCCTTCGATCAATACACACCATTCTGTTACTTCTGATATACAGCTGGCTCTGACAGCTGGCTCTAGGACTATAGTCTTAGAAAGCTTTACCGACTCCTTGGGACCGGGTACTCGGCTCCCAACTGCCGAGTACCCGTCTACCATAGAGCTCATTCTTGTTTGCATAGCGACAAGAGAATGCATGCTTTTTGCAGTTGGAAAGTCTTAGGATTGCTTTTAAGCCTACGTCTTTTTACTGTGATTAATTGTGATAGCTTGTGCGTTCTCAAAAGGATATTTTGGATTAATATGGACGCTTCCGAGGATATCAGGTCGTATATTTCCATGTTATTCCATAGTTAAAAGACTTAGGTCTCTAAAATTTCGTATGTGTCGCATGTCCCAATTTCTGACCCCAGAGAATCTGGGACGTGTGTTAACAACGAGATATGCCGGATGATCGCCTTCTTTAAACACCAACAGGCGATCGGCAGATATGAAAATAGGTGTTTGCTACGGTATTTCTAACACGAATATCGGCTGACCTCGTTCTCCGTAGGATCCGAGCAGGTGACGTCACACCCGTGGTGCTCGGATCTTTATGTGTAGAAAATTTTTCATTAATTCGCGCATCTTGTTCTGGGTGCTGCGTACTAAAAATGGTACCGGAAACATTGGAATGGTCAAGTTTACGTGTTGTCACGATCTGTTTGCAATGATCAGTGGTTTCAAAATTCTTGATTAGATGCGTGGTCTGCGGTTTTACCGTGTGCTACAGCAGTTTGTTTACATTTTGTTGTTTCTTCACATATCGGTTTGGCTTTCGTTAGGAGTATAATTTATATTAATTGGTAAATATACCCCGAATGCTATGCGATATGATTCCTGGTTCCGTTATACATCCTGGAGGATCAATTATGGGTGTATTTATGCCCGCTTCGTTCTTGTCGTTATAGTCAATGCAGTCTTTGTTGTAACGTTGCGGGGTGGGGTGCGGGAGGGTTTGCAGTTAATTTATGGTCAAATTATTTGAAAATTAATTGTCTGCCTTCCATTTTTTGTTTCGTTCCGCTGGCTTATTGTAGGTTTGGTTATAGGCCAAGCCAGCCCCGCCATCATGTGTCGAGTGCCACATATCGTCGGGTTCTATACAAGGACCATGTCTGTTTCCACTGTACTAAGTGTAGTCTTGACAGTAGGTGTAACGTTTGCGCTGTGGTCGATCGATATGATGCTTAAGTTCCTTGCCAGAAGGACTTGGCAGTGTCTGACGCAGGGTCAGGCGGTCCGAAAGTAAATCGTGGAGCGTCCGGAGATGGCACCGCCGGCGTGGTTTGGTCCGGCTAGGCAAGGTGTCTTGCATAGTGTTCTGCCCACGCTGGTGTCGTCCCTGCTGCCAAAAGTTGTAGGGCAGTCTCTGCCCATGTTTGATTCGGACCCTGTCCTTGGACAGGGTTCTGGACTGGACACCGAGGGAGCCGTTTCATATGGCCCCCTGGCAGTCCCGTCAGGCTCCGGCCTGATGGGTTCTGTCTCTCTGCGGCCACCTCCGGGTGGTCCAGTAGCGGTGGCCGGTCCGGCAGGCATGGGAGCCATCCGCCAGGACGGCTCCACGGTTTTCATTGTCTAGCGATGACTCTTAGGGGTCTGAAGATGAGGAGGCCGAGGAGGAGAGTGTGCTGCGGCCTGTGAGGCCGCGGGTGGAGAGCATGGAGGTCGATTCCGTCCTGATGGAAACGCCCTCCATCTGTCTGGCCTGGCGCAGGGCAGCGGCTCCGCCCGTGGTTGAGGCCACTCCGGTACCGGGCACCGGTCACGTGATGGTTGGTTTGCTGCCAACCAACACAGTGACGGGTGTGGCTGGCCAGGCATGGTACTCACCTATCTCGCCTGGTCCGGCGGTCAGACATGGGGTGCCGTTGGCGCCCGTGTTTGGCCACGGTTCCTTAACCGCTACGGGTCCGCACAGTTTTCCGTGCAGGCCTACTCCATGGACTGGTGTGTTCCATGGGGTGGCGGCGGAACCGTACGGTACCAGAGTTCCTGGCATATCAGCAATGGCTCCTAGCCGGGAGGCCATTGCTAGTAGGGCCGTGAACATGTCAACGGGTGACGTGTTCACGGGAGTGTCCTCCTCGGAGATGGATTGGTCTGAGGCTCTGGCTTGGCTAGCCAGGGTGGACCCGTCTGTGGTTTCGACCACGGCCGAGGAGGATGTACCCCATCCATCGGTGCATCGATTAGGACGGGGATCTTGCCCGCAGCCCTGATCCAGTCTGTTGGACTGGATCCATGGTTTATGGTGTTGCTTGATACTATGTATAGCAAACAACGCATGAAAAGGGCCAGCTTCTTGCGGCCTCCATGGAGGTGCGGGCGAGGGGTCGTATTCCATGGGGGGAATGCGACATGTATGGTGTTGTCCCGTCGGTCACCGAGAATGACCGCTGGGTACTGGGTGTTCAGAGTGCTGGAGCGCGTGGCCCCGGTCCGGCACTTGTGGACAAGTCCCAGGCACACCAGGATGAAGTCCTGTCCCTATGCGATGAGGGTGTGAGGGCAGCTATGAGTGCTGTCAACCATTCGTATCGCCTTCTTCAGTCGGTGTGAGCTGAATCGGGGGCAGGCCACCTGTGGCGCTTTCGTGCGTCAATGACGGCTTGGTGCTGTCTATGGACGCACTGGCAAGGGTGCAGGCGTGTGTGACAAAGTCCAGGAGGCAAATGGTTCTTGACCATATGCATCCGGCTACGGCAGTCAGTGAGCGTCTTCTTGGGACACCCCTGACAGGGCCTAGCATCTTCGGTGGCCAGGCGCGGGTCATCCTAGAGGACACTGCCAGCATTGCGCAGAATCGGTTTGCGGTAAACCTACAGCTGGAGCTAGTGCGGCAAGCGCACGCACTAGGGGCTGTAGGGAAACCGTTAGCTGTCCAACTTTCGAAGAAGCAGAAGAAGCAGAAAGGCAAGGCGAAAGCTAAGCCTACTGTGACTTCTGCTTCATCTGGATTTTCTCAGCCGCCGCTGGCTAAGAAAGCCAGGAAGGTTGTGGAGGCCCCTACCCTCCCCAATGTTGCTCATGATCGCCCTAGAGGCGGGAAGGGGAAGGGTGAGGGTAAGTCCTCCAAGGGCGGAAAGAAGGGAGCAGATCGTACCTGAGGGTACGAGAGCTCCATTCATATCCGCCTGGACTGCACCTGTGCGACAGGAACAGCGGTGCCAGTTATACCTGCCGAGCCAAGACGGAAATGGTTCTCTCTCTCTCGTTAAGAAAGGGGGGGGGGGGAGCGGACCGCGAGCCGGACAACCCTGTTAGACGTCGAGGCGTCTATGGTGGGTGGGAGGCTCATGCCTTTCGTCGAGGCCTGGCGAGGTGTGATGTCAGACAGTCTGTTCCTGGGATGGTTATCCCAGGGGTACATGCCGGAGTGGTGGGACTTTCCGCCGCAGAATCTGTCTTTGGCACCTGTCTGGACACCCGTACCATGGGACCCAGACAAGTTAGAAGCCGTTCAAAACGAAGTGTCAGGTTTGCTTCTGAAGGGAGCAATAAACCCAGCGAACCAGAACACTCCAGGCTTCTATTCAAATATGTTCCTTGTCCCCAAGAGCACGGGGGGATGGAGACCCATACTCAATCTCAGGCCATTAAATTGGTTTATCCATACGCCTCGGTTCCAGATGGAAACGCCGAGGTCGGTAATGGCAGGATTGAGGAAGGGAATGTGGTGTGTGTCGATATATATTGACATTTCCGTTTAACGAGTAGGCACCCTTGGATACTTTAAACCTATCCTATCGAGCTTTCATAGTGTGGTTTAGTGGCTGCATGTCATGTTCGCTACTGAGAGCATGGACAGCGACATTAGTGAAATTTGTTGCTATAAGTGGAAAACATGGTGGTGCATTTGTTGTTGATGTATAGTGTAACCTAAGTGAACTGCGGTCGAAATAGTTTTTGTAGTTTGTATGTACTAATCAACAAGAACAATAACTTGATTGGCCATAGGCCTTATTATAATTATACACAATGAAAATATAGAGGTCACATCTGACCTGACAGTGCCGTTTAATTGCTGACACCGTTCACAATGCAAAATAATTATGTACAGTAAACATTCATAATGGAGGTCGCACTCGACCTTACGGTGCCGCTATTTTGGTACTTATTTATGAACAACGGTATAACATTATCAAGATCTATATTACTATGTGGTGCACCTATTAGTCATCAGTGCAAGTCTTAATAAATGTCACAAGTAGTCGATGTACCACATAACTGTGGTGTGAGTGGATACGCAGTGTAGCCGCTGCTTGGGGATTTACTACAGGATACTAACTGATTCCGCCATACTCAGGAACTGTAAAGGATAAAGATCATTTCTGGTGACTACCAAGTTTCCGCACATAGTACATAATGTCTAATTTACCGCAATTCTGATATACTGTATTTGGTGCGAGGGTGACGAGTGCCTTCTCTTTGTGAAGACGGGGAAGTATATAATGCAGGGTTTCTGTTTCAGCACAAGACGGTTCACGCCACTTAGCTCTTGCAGCACGTAAAGTAATGTCCTTGTCTGGACTGCGGTCAAAACATGAATTTAGTGACGCTTGATGCGTCCATTCTGTGTTACCACTGTTTCTGGCGTGATACAGCAAGTCTGACGAGACATTTAAAACACCACTTGCTACATACTAATTTTGTTGGTAACGGTAAAAAATCTTACACCGCAATGAAGGTACTGCTGGTGGTGGTGGTGGAAAGAAAAACCTTGTAATTTGTATTTTGCCCTTGTTGATCAAACATCAGCGTTAGTGCGGTGAAGAGCGTGGATGTCATGACTGTAATAAACTGCATTGGTCTAGGGTGCAGAAAGCGAGCTCTACGCTTGTAGGCAGCAGCATCAGTAGTGGCAATTGATGATTTTAACTGTCTAAGGGAGATGAGAAGAAAGTACCAGTAAAAGTCCAGCTTTTAGAATCAGTTACAGGAAACTACTGGCATCAGTATTTTACAGAATTGATAGGAACTAGAGGAAAGCATGCACAATGAGAAAAGGATCTTGTTATCACTAAACAACGATATGATTATCAAAATTTTAACTTTAAGCTCCATGGCAAAGGTGCCCATTCAGTTTTGCTATTTTGCTTTAGAGACTACACTAAACAGAACAAGAGAATCAGTCGTAAACCCCCAGAGGTGGTCCTTCCTTGTTATATTGCAGTGGAGTTGATCGCAGAGTTCATTACCCAGATAACAATACTACGTTGGCCCAACATTGGCCCAAATATGTTGGCCTAATGTATGTTGTAACATTGGCCCAACATTGGCTGTCTACATTGGACCAATGTCATTCTGCTCATTGGTCTTAACATTGGGCCAACGTATCCACCCAACATTGGCCCACCATACATCACATAACATTGGCCCAATGTTGGCTGTCTGTGCCGGCCCAACTGCTCATTGGTCTAACATTGGGCCAACGTATTAAATTTTGAGAAGAAAAAATGTATTAAAATGTGTTTTATATGTTCAAAACATTTAGCGTATTGTCAAATTGAAGCACACATTTAAATACATGTGTCAAACTTACTAGGTACCATGTCGAACCAAAGTATTGGTTTGCATGGTATTTCATAGTAATACTAGTCGTGAAAAATTTAAGCTATTCATAGGAGATTGGCAAATTCTTATGATGGCTGTCACATGACATATAGAACTTATATTACAAGATAGAAGTATTTATAGGGGAGATAATATTTAACATAATTGCTTTCAGATGAAGGACACCTTACTAAAGAATAAGCTCCATCATGTTATTCCTAATATGGACTTAACCTAATTTATTAAATAATGGGCTATCGAATTGATAAGGTACCCCCCCCCCCTTAAGAAATGAAGAATTTAAAAAAAATGCTATCGTCCAAACTAAGTATCAAATAGACGTACATTGAAATACTGATCTTAGATAACATGCAGTAGGGTAAGCATTGCCCTAATGTGCATATGTATATTATTATATGCATTGGCTATAAGTTGTTGGCCCAATGCATATGCATATACCATTTATATTATACATTGGCTATAATTGGTTGGGCCACCATTGGCCCAATCACTCTACCCCAACTGTCCTTTTGCCACTGTTATGCCAACATTGGCCAAACGTATGTGTATATCACTATTAAATACATTTCCTATAAGTTGTTGATCCAGCCTCGGCCCAACAACCATAAACCAACTGTAATATTGCCACTCTTATGCCAACGTTGGCCCAACGCATGTATATAACATTTATAATATACATTGGCTAGATGTGGTTGGGCCAACATTGGCCCAACCACTGACGCTCAGCTGTAATTTTGCTACTGTGGTGCCAACGTTGGTCCAATGCTTTGTTGCCAGCTGTGACGGTGCCAACAAATAGCCAACATTGGCCCAATGCCCAATAGTCAAGGGCGATCATGCCAACCAATGACCAATGTTGGCCCAACGTAGTAATGTTGTCTGGGTAATCTCTCTGCGCATGGTAAAGCCAATTATTTTAATTTGTGTTTTGACTGGATACATCTGACCTGTAACAGCCATGTTTGCATCATAGCCCTTGACACACTGTTGGTCGGGTATTATGATTTTGTCACTAATTAATAGGTGATATCTATTAACATGCGATCCAGACATTGTAGCCTTTCAAGAAACCAAGATAGACAAATCAGTAGAATCAAATGAGTTATTTCCACAGGAATTAGGCTATGATATATTCAGAAATAATAGAGTGATGGGTGGGGGAGGGACTATTTTGTTAGTGAAGCAAAATTTAGAATCATCACATATTTACAACTTAGAAAATGGTACAGAAACCAGTATGGACAAAATGGTGGAAAAAGACCACTACATCAGCAGTTGGTATAGCGAACCAGATGCACCATCAGATCACATTGCCGTACTAAGAAATCAGCTACTCATGATCAAGTCAAAACATAAAGCGAACCACCTTCCAAATATCCACATTCTCGGTGACTTTAACTACAGGAAAAGTGATTAGAAAATAAAACTCAGCACAGAACTTGGTGCCTCTTTATCAGATTCAGACGGCCAAGCCTTAATTGACATCTTTGATGAATTTAGCATGGAACGGCTAGTGTCTTTCCCAATGCGTGAAGGAAACACTAGATTTAATCGCAACAACATTACCCAGTCAATTAAGTAACAAATTCAGCGACCACAATGCTGTTATGGCTACCCTCGTCTGCAATATCTCTGACCAAAAAACCCACATAGGCAGTTCTTTCAATATTCTAAAGGAGACTATGGCACTATGCGTAAAGATACATTGGAGTTTGCAAGAACAAAGTACTTCAATGGCCATGAGAATGGCCACGATATCGAAACCAATTGGCAGCTAATTAAGAATTTTCTAAACGAAACCACCCGAAAAAATGTACCTAGTAAGCTATCTCGCTCCCAACAATCACTACCCTGGATAAATAACAAGATAAGGACATTGATTAGGTTTAGGAACAAAACACACAGTTAGTTTTAAAACACTGGCAGCCTACACCTAAAAGATAGTTGGAAAGCTCTGCGAAAGCAAATTAAGAAAGAAGTTCAATCTGGATTCCCACAACTACTTTGTCAACAATTTACTCGGTGACATCAAAGCTGACTCAAAACCCTTTTGTATATTAACAACCAAAATTCTGAGTCCCGCCACTCAAAACAGATAGAATTCTTGCAGACACTGACCTCAGCAAAGCTGAAGCTGAAGTCAATTTACTAGCGTGTTCACCGAAACAACCTTTAGTGAAATACCATACTCAATTCCTAAAACAAGCAAAATGGAAAACATCACCCTCAGCCCGAATGGAATTAAGAAATTATTAAATGGTTTGCAAACATCAAAGACCATGGGGCAAGACGAAATACATCTGCGAATACTCAAAGAACTGTCAACAGAACTGTCGGACATTCTATCACATTTTTGCAACAGTCCATAGACAAAGGAGTTATCCCAACTGAATGGATATCGGAAAACATTTGTCCGTTATAAAAACAAGTGACTGGTCCTAACCAAGAAACTATAGACCGGTTTCCCTCACATGCATTTGCTGTAAGATGCTGGAACACATCATCTGTTTTAATTTAGTGAGCCATTTCGAACAAAGTAACATCCTAACTCACAGACAACATGCCTTCCGAAAATTTACAGTTGTGAAACTCAACTAATTAATGTCATCAATGATTGTGCTTCATCAATTGATAAACGGAAACAAGTGGACATTTTTATTCTCGACTTTTAAAAGGCTTTCGATAATGTTCACAAATATGATGTGTCAAAAACATACTAAATTGGTTTGACTCATTCTTAACAGGTCGCAAACAGTGTGTAGTAGTCAATGGTGCCAAATCAAAGGTTGCTGACGTTGTGTCTGGTGTACCTCAAGGAACCGTTCTAGGCCTGTTACTCTTTTCAGTCCACACAAATGATATAGTCCAGGACATTTCCTCAGCGATCAAGCAATTCAAGTTAAATTATTCTTTTTAGTAATTTAATTTCATCTTTTTGTTCACTCAATTTTTTTAGCCGGTCAGTTGCGAAAACAGGCCTGGATAAAAAACTGAATGAACAAAAAATTACGTTAAATAGCGAAAAATAGAATAATTTAACATCCAACTGAAGGGCCATATTTACCTCTGAAAGTGCAAGTGGTGCCAACTGAGGGCATCCAGAAGATACAAAATAAAATCAATCTGTAATATAATTATGAACCCTCTGACTCTAAAAAGTATCAAAACAAAAAAACCCACTCTTTAATAAGAAAAATACTGAAACAATATATAATTGACAAATAAGACAATAAGACAAACGCCCCGCCCCTCGCCCAACCCCACCCCACCCACACACACACCCTCTCCTTACTACATGGAGGCACATATTGCCATATGGTCATACTGTCATAAGTTGATATCGTACATATTCTATACAAAGAATAACTTAAAATAACTAGTTTTTCACGTGGGCTTGAGAGATGCTGAATGACCACTCGCCACTACAGTTTGTAATCGCTCATCATCAGAAAACTCAAACAAAAAAGGAACCCATTAATAAAGAATAATACTGAAACAATATATAATAGACAATAAGACGAACATTGTAAGTCTGTAATGGAATTTCCATTCCATTACAGGGTTCATCTTCTGAGGCGGATCCAGAAATTAGTCGAATGGGTGGCCCTTGGGGTAGGTCTGGGAGGTACTCCGGGAGGGCCCCTCTCCCAAAAAAGAGAGTGGTGGGCTTCGGCTGAGTTTGGGGGGGGGCCCACCCCCAGAAATGTTGTCAATTTAAAACTACGGAGATACGATTTCCCGCCTTCTCAGTGGAAATATTAAGTTTTATTTTACCTGTAATTTAGAACATTCTTGGCGATAATCAAGCAGTCAAATGAAAAATGAGTAAAGGAGTCTATAGAAAGACAGATAATAAGAATGTGAACATGCATTAACCTATCATTCTATTCACCAAATTGATATTCATAACTTAGTAATGTTACATACCACTACAGATGTGATGTGTCCATTGAGGAATCATAATACGATGCAATTTTAGTTTCAAAATTGCATCAGTTAAGGTGTTGTCTTCACTCCCTTAGAGACTAAGTGTAATTCTGCAATGCACACTTCATACGTTTATTGATATTTTCCATTACTTAACGTAATGCGTTACCTAGAATAAGGCATAAAGGATGCAACAGCTTCCAGTCAAATTAGTTTTAAAACAACTCAACTGATTACAGACCTGTTTGATTGTTTTGAAATTGAGATTTAATGGCTTCAGGGTTCAAAGGGCCATAATTTTCCACGACATCTTCATGATTTATGGGAAAACTTTTTAGTTAAGGTGGGGTGAGTGGGTCAAGAGGTGGCCAGGACTACTTGGGCCACCCCATTGGATCTGCCACCGAGTCTTATTGTCCATTAACAATTATCGAATATACAATTGTGTGGGGATGTATGCCTCACTCAGTGATATTGTGTAAATAGCATAGAGTGGGGCATACATGACTATAGTTATTTTATGCTGCAGAACATAACAAATTACCAAGTTTGTACCATATCCTCTTATGCAGTTTCTCGCTTTACAAACGAAAGTAGCCCTCTGGACATCAAATCCTGACAGCAATACTGTTTGTAAAAAGAGAAAGTGCATAAAACACATTATTCAATCCAAAAAAATCTTTGATAAAAAAAATTGCGGGCTGGTCAAGATCTGGGGCTGGGAGCAAATGTCCACGCTGCCCCTATTATAATCCGCTACTGGATTGCGTATGCTACCAAGAAATTGATGACACGAAGGACTGTGAGGCACGCCAACAAGACATAAACATGTTATTTAACTGGGCTACAACTTGAGAAATGCGTTTCCACCCAGTAACATGCAACATGATGAGCCTAACCAGAAAAAAACAAACCATTAAATTCGATTACACACTAAAAGGAACCAGTCTAAGTTTTGTTTCATCAGTAAAGTACTCGGGCATCAACATCACCAATGACCTAAGCTGGAACAAACACATCACTGAGATCTGCAGCAAATCAGACAGAACCTTAGGACTAATGTGGGGAAATTTATCATTCTGTTCCCAAGAAATCAGACTTCAAGCATACATGGGACTATAATTAGAGCAGTTCTGGAATATGCAAGTACAGTTTGGGACTCTCATCAGATAACTCTTCAGAACAAACTAGAAAATGTGCATAAACGTGCTGCTAGATTTATCACCTCAAACTATTGCTATGAACCAGGCAGTATGACAAATATAATGGAAACCCTAAAACTCCCACCGTTGTCAGACAGAAAGAACAAAACCACCTTATTTTGTTCTACAAAGGTCTACAGCAACAAGCAAAGATATCATTAGGCAGTCTACAGACTCCAATTCGGAAAACTAAAAACATGCACAGCAGCCACTTCAACCAAATTTACATAAGACCTGGCGTCTTTAAATTCCGCTTTATTCACAGTTCAATAAGGCATTTGAACAAACTATCAGTACAGGATCTTCTAAGCTGTTCAGAAAACTCTGCACCTACTACAAATAAATTTACCGAATTAATCAGAGGCAAAAGACATGTCTAAACCAGCTACTTAACGAATGCGTGGCGAAAATAATGTCCTTTGGATGTTTTGCCATAACTAATCAAGATCATGATTAAAATGCGAACATGTGTCCATTTCGGCTACAATGCATGCGTGCCTCAAGGCGGGGTGGGGTTGTCTTCTCTCTATGTTTAGCAGCATTGTTTCCAAAATGCAATGTCTTGTATCCAGACTGGCAAGTCCCAATATATACTAGCCCAACTGAGAAGACATGGTATCACACTGAAACGACAAGAATCTTTACCTTTATTGCGTGCCCGCTCCACGGGCATGCTTCTATTTATTGCTATCTAGAATTGCCTATAGGCAAGGCCATTATGCGCAGGGGATTGTGGGGCTGTGTCTCGCGAGATCTCCATCGATACGAGATCTAATAATTCTCGGCGCGAAGACACAGCTCTATTTTAGATTGCTGGATATCTCATAATTATTATCTTCATGCGCGTTATTCATGGCGAGTTCTCTTATTTGTTCTGGTCCAACTGTAACAGAGTTTGCGCGGTGATGACTGCTTAATTATTTTAATAACCAGCCAATGGAACTCAAAATAACTACTCTAAATAAGTACTCTTCTTTTGCTGGAGGACTGCGTACAAAACATGTTTATCATTCCTTCTGCAGATGAAGGTACTCAAGCATATGTCCACTTTAGCACTCTATCAAACTAACCACAAATGGCTTCTTGTGGTGATCGTGAGAAATGTCCATTTGCATTAGCTACTCACTGGAGAACTTGTTTCGAAAGTTTACCACTGGAATGACTGGGTGGATAACCGATCCAATAATTCCAGTAGTAAATTGCAAAAGAAAAACCACAATGGTCTCTTGGATGGCAATTAGACATAGGACATTTTCTATGATAATGGATTTTTCTGATCTGTTTCTGCAGTATATGACGTCATAATTATTTATGTCAGATGTAGCTGGAGGTCACAATCAAAATATGTAATGAATGACGTATCTAGCTCCAACAGGAACATTGAATAGCCAGTCAAGTATGCGAATTGCACGTCTTTACTATTTAATCAACATGTTGTTGAATATATTGAAACTAATTTGACTAGACGCTGTTCGAATTGTATGTCTTTGCTATTTATTCAACAGTCATTTTCTATGATAATGGCTGGATTCGTTCTGTAACTGAAGAATATGACGTAAAAATCAATTACGTCATATACAGGCTGACGTCACAATCCAAAATGTGTAAATGAATGGCGTATCAAGCTCAGTCATGAACATTGAATAGTCCGCCAAGTGTACGAATTGTATGTCTACTGTTTAATCAACATCGTGTTGAATATTTTGAAACTAATTTGACCTGGCGTTGTTGCGGCCAGAGGCAGCAAACCTTTAAAAGCACCCAGTGAAATTGATTTCATAATAGTCATTACCTGTATAGTTACCTTGAAATTGGAAGTCTAGGAATTCATTATTCAGCGTGTATATATATATATATAATATATATATATATATATATATATATATATATATATATATATATATATACATATATATATATATATATATATATAATATACATCGATTCCAACATGCAAAAAGGGGTGGAGCTTAGCTAGAAATAGGCGTGGCATACCTAGAAATGGATCTCTCTATTGAAATTGTCATGAGCAAATTGAGCATTACATGGCGAATACCACTTGGTAATGCGTGGCCCACACAATATGGACCACTTGTATTAAGAGACCACCCATATTTATAGGTCACATATTTTAACAAGTGATCTTGAGGATGTTAATTTGCAGGTCAAGAGAATATAGTTTTTGAACATTCACCACTGAAATGACTGGCTCGATAATTGAGCCAGTCATTCCAATAGTAACTCTTCAAAACAGTCGTCTATTGGCCTGCAAATAAGCACTCAATAAGCAAATTTCTTTTTTATTCTTGACTCAATGTAGATAATACAGGGTTAATAAATTATGAAGACGATGATGATGTACCATGTCTGTTCAACCTTTCCCGTATTGTAATATAGTATGATTCACATTCGTTGCATTCAAGATAGGGTAAAAATTACAGACTTGTTACAGACAGTCTTGAGGCGTACTATGTGTGTGGTAAATTTCAAAAGAAAAACATGCATAATAATATAATAGAGGGCGAAAAAGTAGACAGAGTTCGCTAACAATAATGGATCCATCTAAAAATAAAGACTTGGCTTCTTCGAAACTACACCTCTAATGTAAAGACCGGTCATCTTCTTACGTTATCACAACGACTAGACTGTTACACAGACTCAATTTCGGATACCAGACAGACCGGGACCCAGTCTATCTCAGTAGCGGACTGTAAAAGCAACACTGGATCGTGAAATCACTACGTCAATGGCTACTCAATAGGCCCCTACATACGAGATACATTTCTCGATTTTGTATCGAAAGAGAACTCGCAGGATACGAATGAATAATGGATGTGTGATTATCAGTAGTTACCTTTTGTCTATGATCCATCCGGGGGAATAAATCCATGTAGGGTGAATGCAGTTATGTAGCAGTATTGATAGACTACCAATGTTCCTAATTTCCAGTCAAAACTGCTGTCAATAATATTGTAGCAGAATGTTGAATACAGAAATCAACCGAAAGTGTAGGCCTATGCATGTGCTAAGTTAAGAACGTCTACAGGAAATTCGGCCACAGAATTTTAACCATATAGTTAGATAGGTATATCAATACGCTAGTGAAGTAATGGATTGCGGTTGAACAAAATTTTTACCATTACGTAATTTCGTAGTGCACAATTTCATACAGAAAATTTGCTAAATCTCCGGTGATTCACAGTTTTCAGTGCCCTATTCTCTGTAATATGTTTAGCCCCATAATTTCACCGACATAGACTTGAACCTTAATATACTAGGTATATTCCGAATCTAACAAATTCTAGATGAAATAATTGTATTAGGCAAAAATTGGCTTAAATGTTGGGGGTTTCTTTGTGCTTTTCGGTGCCCTACTGTCTGTATGTAATATGGTCGGCTCCAGAACTTCGCTCACATAGGCGTAGAGGGATTTGAATATGATAGTTATATTGGGAATTAAAAAAAATTTGATCAGGAAGTAATTTCGTAGTATGCGATTTCATCATGTAAATTCGTTCCAATTTTGGCAGATCTGCAGGTTTTCAATGCCCTACTATTACCCGTCTGCAATAGGTTTGGCCACATAATTTCACCGATATGGTTAGATAGCGATATGAACACGCTAATGAATCTTGAGTTTTCTACAATTTAGTAGCCACGGACAGTTGTAAAATGTGAACAATTTACCATATTCGGTATCAGAATGTCTGTGCTCGATTTGTAATAATTTGTTTTGTATATGGATGTATATAACTCAATATGAGCTAGTGCTGTTAGAGCGTGTTGGAATCGATATATATATATATATATATATATATATATATATATATATATATATATATATATATATATATATATATATATATATATATATATATATATATATATATATATATATATATATATACATCAATTCCAACATGCAAAAAGGGGAGGAGCTTAGCTAGAAATAGGCGTGGCATACTTAGAAATGGATCCCTCTATTGAAATTGGCATGAGCAAATTGAGCATTACAGGGCGAATACCACTTGTTAATGCGTGGTCCACACAATATGGACCACTTGTATTAAGAGAGCACCCGTATTTATAGGTCACATATTTTAACAAGGCCAATCATAGATTGTAGACTCTTGCCATCCCGAATGCACATAGACTCGAATACAATACACTCATCCTCTGATTGAGCGAGGGTAATTAATACCACTTGCTAATGGGCCTTTTCAGGTTGTCTATCCATCATATTACGTCATATGACTTCGTAATTAATTAAGTGACGCATAGGATAACGTCATAATAATGACGTCATGACTGACTCGATTTAGTCCATTTTAAATGCTTAATAATCTGACACGTTGTACGAATTGTATGTTTTTGTTATTTAATAAAAATGCTGTTGAATAATTTGAAAGTAATTTGACTGGTCGCTGTTGCTGCCATAGGCAGCAACAGGACACAGTCAATTTAGTGTCAAAATATTCCACGACTTATCTGTATAGTTTTCTTGAAATTTTTCGGCTAGAAGTACAGAAATCCATCGATCCCAACTCGAGAGTGTTATGGGTGGAGTTTAGCTAGAGATGGGCAGGGCATAGCTAAACTGGAAAGGTTCATTGTATTAATAAACCACCACAGTTTTCGGCGCCCTATTGTCTGTGGTATGTTCAGCCCCATAATTTACCCCACATAGGCTTGAGCTTTAATATGCTAGTTATATTCCGAATATAACAAATTCTAGATGAAGTAATTTTAATACGCAAAATTTAGCTTAAATGATGGTGTATTCATGGTTTGCGGTGCTCTACTTTCCGTAATATGGTCGGTTCCAGAACTCCGCTCACATAGACATATAGGAGTTTGAATATGTTAGTTACATTGGGAATTTAAAAGAATTTGAACGTGAAGTATATTTGTAGTATGCGATTTCATCGCATAAATTTGTTCCAATGTTGGCAGATCTGTGGTTTTCAATACCCTACCGTCTGCAATATGTGTGGCTACATAATTTTACCCATATGATTAGATAGGGGTATGAATACGCTAATGAATCTTGAGATTTCTACCACGTAGTAATTTCGTAATATTCAATTTAGTAGCCACGGACAGTTGTCAAATGCCAACAATTTACTATATTCAGTATTAGAATCTCAGTTCTCGGTTTGTGATCATTTTTTTTACATGTAGCTGTATATAACTGAATATGTACTACTGTTTTTGCACGATTCTACCATCAAATAATTTGGTAATATGTAGTTACATATTCGCCATATGGCCCCATTGTAGTATGGTTGGTTCACATTCACCACATTCAGATAGGTGTCGATATGTCCTGACATATCGCTCATAATGGGATCGGCCCAGAATATCACCCATAAGTTTAGATAGGCATAGGCATAAGCTTACGACGACGTAGTGAGATATAAAAATTTCGTAACATAAATAAGCTCAAACTTAGGCTAATTCATGGTTTTCATTACAATACGTTCACCCCCAGCATTTCACCCACAAATACTTATAGGAAATATGCTAGTTGTATTCCGAATTTTAAAAAATCCTACAGGAACGTAATTTCATAGTACACAATCCCATACCGAAAATTGGCGCAAATTCTGTCAGATCAACGATTTTCTGTACCACACTGTTTGCAATAGGTTCGACCCCAGAAGCTCACCCATATGGTTAGATATGTATATGAATACGCTAATAAAGCATCAAAGGTTCTAAAAATGTTTACTATACAATAATTTCGTCATATGCAATTTAGTAGTGCCACACCATTGTCAAATTCCAATAATGTACTATATTCTGTACCAGGATATCTCTACATGCCTTGTAGCCAGTCTTCGAACATAAGGCCATGTAGAACTCACTATGTTCTCATGCTGTGTGAAATATTGTAATAATTCTACCATCAAATATTTATTATAGTAATGTGAAAATATTTCTATATATCCCATATTATTAGCCGCGTGTACGGGTAGAACCTGAGTTATCAGGATAATACCCTAACATTTGTACATATGGTCAACAAGATCGTCATCATTATAACGGCTGAGGCCGATTTTGGCCTTTTTGTCGAGCAAAAATATTTGATTTAATAGTTTGTCACTGTTTCCAGTAACGATATCGTTTAATAGGTGGCATAGATACGATAGCTAAATGAAACAGACCACGATGTCGTGGCTGTTTCCCACTGGGTCTTCAGTCAGAATGTTTTCTACTACATCATTTTCGTTGGAGAAAACTAGGTTCACGGTATTGGTTCTATCCTGGCCACTTAACTTTGATGAAAAGTTTATCTGTCGGTACAGATCGGGGTCCTGTATTGCATAAAAAATATACTTGCTTTGTGCATTTCACTAGCATTGCAGTATATATTCCACCAATATATTTCTGGGTAATAAGCTCTTCACGTCTGTTTAAGAAGGTATCAAGATTTAGGTTTAAAATATTCTTTACATTCTTCTTTAATATGTTTTAATGGGTGTCAGGGTCTGTACTGCTTCTTGCACCGATTTTCTATTGACTGGGTTGCCAGTTCTGTTGATTTCTTTATCTTTACAAGTTGTTGATACCTAGTGACCTAAATTTGATCTGATACACTCTGTTGATGCAGTTGTGCAACCTTCTCATCACTGGCTGCTCTTACTTTTGTCTGTTCCTCCCTCTGTTAAGGAGTTTGGCTTGGAGAAAAAGGATGGATGGAAAAATTGTTGGACCAAAAATATAAGCTGCTTTTCCTAGTCCATAGCTAATACTGCCCATATCTTTTTGCAAGAAATATTCATTCTTTTGTGGTATTGTCCGCCTATATTTTTGTCATGAGTGGCTTGTATGCCTTTATATAACTTCGTTTTTTCATGAAACGGTTGAGTTTATTCTCAGAATTATAATAACCTCCGGGCACGCTATTTACCATTGATGCCTTGCATCAATATGTGTACTTGTACTATACTTCAGTTAAGACAGCAGCACTGACCATAGAGGTAGTTATATTGACTAGAGACAGGGCGCCCGATACTCCACTATTGCACTCGATGTCTAGGGCTCAGCCAGGCTGACGTGGCCGCTAAGATGGCAAAAGAGTGACGCTGCTATTACATGTAAACACTGGCTGGCGGCTCTATGTATACAAACAAACCACTGTTGCGTAAAAACTACTTGAGATTTTAAAATAAAATTTGGAACATATATAGAAGGGTGCATGCTTTAAATAATCCCAGATTTTCAATGCTATATGCCATGTCTAAAACCAGTTGTGTAAAAACTACTCGAGATTTTAAAATAAAATTTGGAACATATATAGAAGGGTCTAAGTTTTAAATAATCCCCCATTTTCAGGTATCTTAAAAGTAAATTTTGTCAAGTAGATCCCTCATTTCAACGAAATTTCTTTCAAAATAGCAATATTCATTACTGTTATTGCTCTATACCATGTCTACGTATACGGCAAACAAATCACTGTTGAGTAAAAACTTATTACGATTTAAAAAATTTAATTTGGAATATATAGATGGACGTATGTCTTAAATAATCCCCGATTTTCAGGGATAGTTGTACCTGAATCAGCGAAATCATTTTCAAAATGGTTAGCAAACTTCGTATTTACCATACCTCCCTATATAGGCCTAATATTATCAACATATGTTGAAACAAACACTGGAATGTCTATGTGTTAAAGTGTAGCGAGAAAATCTGCTTACTTATAAAACTGAGATTGAAAACTTTAGCTGCCTGAGACAGTCAAAACGTTAAAAAAAATATTGAACCGGTTCTATATTTAGCCACCTTGAAATGTTTGTTAAAAAGTAACTTTTAGTCTGATTGTTTTCAAAATGGATTCTAATATATTTAAATTTAATTGGTGGAACACGGGACAAGTCACCCCATCATTTGTGATAAATATATTAAGCCCCTTACCTTGTTCATTCCATCCAGTACCACCAACCCCCTCCAAACATCATGGGGAAATGTGAGAAATGGCTGCCCAGTCTTCTGCGGCCCAAGCCGACCAGTAAAATTTTCAAGCTTTCACTTGAGACCCATGTCTTGGGGATGGGGGTGTGGTGGGTTGGTGGGGGGGGGGAACCATTGACCGTGTGACCTCACTGTCATTGCACTACCTCGGGGTAACCATGTGTCCAATTTTAGTTTTAATACGGTAATCATGTGTCCAAATTTAGTTTCAATATGATTAACGATTCCTGATATAAGACAACATATGCAGCGCTTAAACCATTACCAAGAACTTAACCACATCTGGAGGCCGACAGACAAACATACAGAATAACCTAGGCAGGAAAACATTTTGTTTTCAATCAGTTTGCTTTCAAAATATTTGGCATAATAAAGTGGTGAAAATGGTACTTAATCTTGGTATGCATGGCTGAAATGGGTAAATATCTTAGGAACAAACAAATGGATCAGACAAATTTATAGATTTATTAAAAATAATAACCTGATAAACAAGAGAAATCCGAGATTGTAGGCCCTCACCATCCCTTTTCCAGATTATTTCTTTTCGGACCATGACAAAAATTGTGGAATCCTAAGTGTTAAACATTGAACCAAATCAGACCAGCAGTTTCCGAGATATTCATAGGTCAAGAATTTGATCCTATCTGAACCGTGTTTTTTATGCGGCTCACATGCCTGGAAATCCTCTTGTACATGTAGTAGTTTTCGAGATACAGCTCCGGACACACGCGCACACTCGATCGCAATACCCTCTTCCCCTTACATGGCGAGGGCAATTAGATGCATGTTTACAAGAATACACAATAGGTTCACTGTGAAATAGGGATACCGAGATACTACAGGCAATAATAACAAATATTGTGTTAACCATTTAATGGTCAAGTCAGACAAAATAAAATCTGCAGTGGCCTGAAGGAATGTCCATTTCTAATTTTACCACTGGAATGATTGGCTCGATATTAAACAAGCCAGGCATTCTAGCGTGTCTAGTGATAATTAAAAAAATGGCTTGCTCTTGGCATATGAATTAATGGACATTCAATAGGCAAAAATTGTAAGTAAAATTTTCTTGACAAATCTTGACCATCAAAGGTTCAAATGCTGTTGTCTATGGCGGCTTCAACATATTGATTTCAAAATATTCATCAGCCTACCTGTGTGCTTGCTTTGAAATTGAATTATGAATCATATCTGCAATGCGTAAATTAAAACATTTCTGGCGATAAAGTGATATTGAACAAAGACAGTTTCTTTGTATATTATCATTGTCTTTTAAATAATATATTTACAATCATTGTCACTATATTGATATATAAACATGGCATTATACCATTACTACTGTAGCTCCTGGGGTAGTGTCAGGCCGAACATTAAACACAACAGTCTCATCCCATTAGTTTGTGTCACCAGTATGCCTGTCCATAGCAATTTCGTGATCTATGGACTTACAAGATTTGATTTGGTGACCTAATTAACATAAGTCTATACAATATTTCAAGTTATTAAAAAGGATTACATTGTACCTTCTCTGTACACTAAAAGCATCATCCTATCTTGGTCGTAAATTATGCGCTCTGTCAAAAATAGTATTAAGCGTGCGCATGCGCACTATGCACTTTAAAGAACTTAGTCATTTCTTTACAACGCGATCTCTCTCATAGGCTCATATACGCTCATAGCTCTACACAGGGGGGGGGGCGTGTTTAGGGAATGAATCCAGGCTGGGTGGCGCGTACCCAGCTCAGCTGGTACGGCCGGTACCTGACCGGTCGATCTTAACTACACTGCAACTACAATACCAATTTTGATTTATTTACAAACCCAGGTCACATATGGGAAACTCAAATGAACAATATTTAAAAATAACTATGTACATATTATCATTACAAACATCATTACCATCATTATTACTTAATATTATTATTTCGATTAATATCATGACATCATTATATCATTGACATTATCATGACATTATAACAATATACAGGATTCACCGTTCTTGGGGATTGAAGTATAAATTCTGTGACATTGCACTGTCTTTCCCCCTGATATTTATAAGTTTTCAAGGCACATAGGCATGACATTTAAACAGGTACTTATCCTGTGTTCTACCATTTAACACTTAAATATTTTCAAGAAAATTTAAATTTTCTCATAGAAAATCTCCATTTGCAGACCAAGAGATTATTTTTGAAAATTTATCAATGGAATTACTGGCTCGGCTAAATATTCTCTGGTCTGCAAATGGGCATTTCTCAAGACCACAGCTGAAGACGTTTTTGACTGGTATGAGTGTTAAATGGTTAATAATGGTCAAGATTAGTCAAGCTAATTTTGCTCAATGATGCAAGTCTTATCCATATGCAGGAAAGACTATTTTTGAAAATTTAGCACTTGAAAGACTGGTTCTGCTACCGAGATAGTCTTTCCAGTGCAAAATTGTCAAAAAACAGTCTCTTGCCATGGAATTGGACACGTATCAAGCAAAAAATGTGTGTTTTTCTGACAAATTATTACCTTTAAATGGTTACTATAATCATGTTCAACCATTTAATAGTCAAGAAAATCAAGAGTTCCATTGAATCAGAGTCCATCTGCAGGAGACGACTGGGTCTGTTACCGATTCAGTCATTCGAGTGGTAAATTTTCAAAAATGGTCTTCTCTTGACATATAAATGGAAACTGACCAAGAGTTAGACAACTACAGTCTGGTTGGGTGTGGTTATAATAATAGTCACAGTGTTCATACACCTTTGAAATCTAAACATGCTAGATGCATTCAAATGGTAGGTCTATTACCTGCATTTGTTTTTTTGTCATGACAATTTTTTTAGCACTTGACACGAGTAGTATTCTGATTTTTCATGACTTTTCCATGACTTATATGAAAAAGCACAGTTTTTACGAGTCTTTCTTTTATATGGACCATGTGGTTATAAGAGCAATAGATACAGCCAGCTTTTCACTTGCTTCCTCTTCAGCCCTTGATGTACTGTAAACAGGCAATAGTTCTCTGTCAGCAACTTCCTCGCATGCGACACCTGAAATATAGCACACACCACATTCATGTGTAAAAAACACTAAATCTAAATATAAAACTGCTTTCGACACCAGAATGATGTTCATATGTGCCTTCTCCAGAAGTTCCATACTCTCCATACCTAATTTACCTATTTCCAGACAGATTTTTCCAACGTCCATTTAAAAAATGGTAAAGTTCTGCTGAAAAATGTCAGAATTAGCAGCCAAGATTCTCTGGCACCCGGTGGAGTTGAACCACTACAGCTAATGTCCGTTGGGAGAGACAAGCTGCGACTATCACGCACCTTGTAGATGTAATGCACGAGCCACAAGACATGTGGAGAGAGAATGAATGAGAATGAATGAGAATGACTGTGTGTAGTGATAGTGATTTCTCTGAAGGCATTAATACGAAATTTGTCAAATATTGTCTTCTCTTGGTCTGCAAATGGACATTATCTGTGAGAAAATTAAATTTTTCCTAATCAAATCTGTCAAATAAAGGCTTTAATTACACCGCTGTTCAGTAAACAAAATAGATAACATAAGAATAAGTACAGTTTGAGGAATCTATTGATCACTACTGATGTTGGCCAATTGCTCATCATAATTGCAAGGCCTGAATAACAATAGACTGCAAGTGGAAAGCATGCAATATCTGTCATGCGAAAACTGGTATGTGTATGTTTACTTAACTGCAATTGATCCCTATCATAAAAGAGAATGCATAAATACCGGTGAAATGTTAATTCCAGTTCCCTTTTCACACCTGTTCGTAAAAATTCTACGCAGTGAATGAAACACGCATGTTATTTTTGCGTTTAAGATAATAGCAAGAATCTATCCTTTTGCCATGTTAGTGGCGGCTGAGCGAATGCTGCCTGCTAGACAAAATTGCAGCGCCACCTATGTCTCTAGCTAGTATAGATAACTCTATGGTACTGACGGGTGGTTCGCCAAGACCAGAGTGGCGGAATATACAGAACAAGTAACAATTAAGAAGAAAAAATTTATCAACGTGTCATATTTAACTTTATGTTTAGCTAATATTCTAGTACTAGTAAGTATTTTAAGTTACTATTGAATATGACATCTGTAAGATATACAGATTAACATTCTGATTTCTACACTTGCATCTTTTTAAAGTAAGTAGTAATGTAATATAACGCCCGTGTCATCTATTTCCGTAACTATTTACTTCTACATACATATTACATATTCTGTTCCCTGTATTTGCGCATCCCCTCTCTTTGCGCATACGCATTCAAACTCTTGTGAGAGTCCCTCGCGATCGGCACACACACATATTGAGTCACATGTCAATCTATGATTATTCATTTTGCTCATACAAGACTTTCTCCGCTTGAAATTGTGAAACTACTTGTCAATATAGATTTAAAGCAGTGCTGTTGATTTCTGCCACTGGAATATTAATTCAGAATTGTTATATCTATCGCAAAAATTGTTCTTAGAAACATAGAATATGAAGGCGTGGACCTATATTTGGTGATTAAATAATACCAGATGACATTTTCTTCCCCTTTAAGAATAGCACAAACATTTTTACGCAGTCAGAGTCACCATTTGTCAAACCGATCTTTCAAATATGATACATATGTTACCATTGGTTAATATTCGGCAACAATGCATTTATGTGAAACATATGTTAAAGATGTGGTAGCATATGCTGCACAACACACCTTTTGCCCGTGCGCAAAAAGTGGGTACACGATTGGATTCAGTAGCTTCCCCTTTTATGCTGTAGTTTACGCAGCCCGACTATTAAAACGCCAAGTTTCATACAGGTGAATAAGAACCCATACTAGTTTCTTATATTTATTCAACAATTAGAATTTTTTCTGAGACTATTTGATAATAATAATAATAATAATAATAATAATAATCTTTATTTCAAGAGGGTACATCGTCAGTGGCCTGATGTTCCCGAGGCCCTCAAAACATATATACACTATGTACAATAATATATAATTATATACACGCCAGGTATGTACAAATAGACATGTGTACAATAATTGCACTTACACGCACGCATGCACGCACTCGCTGAGACACGCAGGCGGGCGGGCAGGCAGGCATACAGTAAGGCAGGCAGGCAGGCAAACATGTAGGGAGGTAGACAGGCAGACTTATACTAGTTGCGAGTCTTCAAGGTAACAGGTAAGCTGTTAAAAATATTTTGGGAAACTAATTTGACCGGACGCTGTAGCTACCTAAGGCTGCATCTGCCTCCAGCCATATTAGCCCCAAAATATTAAACAGAATATTTATTAAATCATACATGTTCAAGTTCACTTTATATAAATGTACATAACGACTGTGGTGGTAGAGTATTTGCAGTACAGTAATAATTACATGTGTGTAATATTCATAATTCTATGATTCGGTAGTAGTAGTAGCAGTAGCAGTGGTAGTAGTAGCAGCAGCGGCGTTTGGCGGCGCCGGCAGCGGTGGTAGTAGCAGCAGTAGCAGTAGTAGTAGTAGCGATTGTAATAGTAAGTCATTTTTTTTTTCATCCTAGCCCTTAATTATCGTATTATAATTGTCCCAAAGGAAAGCCTGGCACGTGTCTAAGACCATTGTGAATCCCAAAGCGTTTTCGTTCTTCAGATGACCAAAACTTTGTCTCGAAGGCAGATGTGGCAATGAAACGAAGAAGAACAGATGATTATTATTATTATTATTATTATTATTGTTATTATTATTATTATTTTTATTATTATTATTAGATGTTCATCTATCTTGTATGTTTGATGTGAATGACCTAAGTGTTGACGAATGCTTAGTATTTATTGGTACAGAATTCCACATTTGCGTTGCCATGTATGTGAAACTGTACCTCCCGTAATCTGTTCTTATTTTTGGAGGCTTTAATAGACTGTTCGTCTTCGACCGTAAATGTCGAGAATGCGTGTCTTCTACCAACGTAAACATGTCTTTCATGTAGATAGGTGCAAGGCCGTTTAATGATTTATATGTCATGATATTGGTCTTAATTGACATTCTCCGAGTTAATGTTGTCCAGTTCAATATGCTAGTTTCGTCATATCTCTAATATTACTGTCATTCATAGTTGTGCTGTTGGGCGATCTGTATATACAACCGATTAATATGCTGTTATTATTCCTGAGTTGTGCTTCTATCCATATGGATTCCTGTGCTGATACGGACTCGAAAGTGAACTCTCTGAAGTTGAAAGCTTGTTTCGTATAAATACAAACGCCTCTGGAAGCTAAGTTTATGTTGCTAAAGATATCATAGCCATCTAAGTTTAATTCTGATATTGAAACTGGATCTTTCGTATTTTTTGGTAGCAACTCAGTAATTTTTTTGGTAGCAACTCAGTAATTGTAATTATGTCAGGATTCTGTTCTTGTATAACAACATGAAGTTCATTACGCTTGTTCATTAGAGAGTCTGCATTAATTGAAATACTTATCAGGCCTGTGTAGTTAATGCTGTTGAACGTATTTACAAAATTATTGAACGTATTTACATCTGTACTCTTATTCTCTTCTACTTGGACTCTGTGGATCTGCGTGAGCGGACTATCCGTCCATCCTGTGTGATGATCCACCTGACGTTATCCTTTTTCTGCTCCGATTCCTGTGCTTTGCGGTCTCTTTCTGCCTTCAGCTTCTGGAACTCTTCTTGTTCTAATCTGGTCAGGTCATGTCTCTCCTGATGAATATCTTCCTGATGCTGTTGTTGTCGCTTTTTGATAGCGGCTTTCTCGGCTTAAAGCAGCTTAAATTCTGTTGATGTTTAGAGGGGGCCTAGCTTTAAAATTATATTTAACCAATAAGACTAAAGAGATTCTGAGCTAAAATATAACTATGTGACAACTCAACATAATTTTAACATGAGAAAATTTCAGATTCTTTATTTGATTTCAACACCCAGTACCCCACGGTACCATAGACCCCTGGGTCACGCTAATAGATGTCAAATTTTGACATACCACAGTGACTTCAAAATAATATTGTAGCGCAACGGTTAATGCCTTCAGATTAGGAAGCACATGTATAAAAAGGTAATTCTTCACACAATCAATCATGATAAACTGGTTATACTCTAGTGATGCTATTATCTCAAGGAATTGATGCGAAGTTAAAAATTGTATTAAGTACCACGGTAGCGTATCCTATGCTTATATGATGCTTTTTTCGCCATACAGAGAAAGCGGTAAAACTAAGTAACAGAAATGAACTCGAGTTACCACTTTTCGTGAAGGTAGCAATAAGGATATGTAGCCCTACACCCGTGAATACTCAAAGAACTGTTAACAGAACTGTCAGAGATACTATCACATTTTTCCAACAGTCTAGATAAAGAAGTTATCCATAGCATATCTATACCTTTTCAACTGTACATAGCAAATACAACATATACTATTTATTGCACAAACAATGTTGGTGGAACTTTTAGAAACCATTTTCAGTAGAGGCTGCAATAACAACTTCCAGTAAAATATTTTCAAAATATTAAGAAACTTTCATGTCATAAATTTTAAAACTGATACAAACAATGCATTAGTATGCTGTACATATTGTAACATAAAATACAAATCCATTGTACCACCTTGAATTCTCAGTCTGGTACACGTACATGTATCTACAAGTATTGTTTATTAGTCCCCTACCGGTAAAACTGGGGGGGGGGGGGGGTGGACTATAGGTTTGTACCCTGTCTGTCTGTCGCAGTTGGCTCCGTCAAAAATCATGGCCACTGTGGGCCAATCAAAATGTAGCATGTTTGGTGGACATATTGGATTTTTTTATTTGATGGATTTTGAGGCCAAAATTGGTTCTATATATGTTTTTGGGTATTCTGAGCTCAAATTTGCAATTTTCGAAACAGTCGGATAAACGCTTCGGTGGCCATCTTGGAAAATTTTCTCGTCAAAAGCTCCCATGCTAAAGCAATGGGAAATTAAAAATATCTTCTTGAGAACTACCAGGCTGATTTCAATTATATTTGGCAGGAAGCATCCTTAGGGCATAAGGATCCAAGTTAGTTCAAATGAACCCGAACAGCCAAATTTCCCAGCGGCCATTTTGGATTTCGGCCAATTTCAGGAAATGTCTTTAAAAATCTTCTCCGAAACCACTTGGGGAATCTTCATCTAGGCCAAGAGGTAAGCCGAAGGGATCGTGCCGAAATTTGAGCCATTAAAATTTGTGCAATGGAAGTTGATCCATATAAAAAACCATGGCCGCCGTGGGTCAATCAAAATGTAGTGTGTTTGGCGGCCATATTGCACTTGCAAAAACGTCCACAAACTCATTTAAAAGACTGCTAAACCACCCACCAACAATTTTGACAAAAACTGATGGTGCTCCAGGTGAGCGACACAGGCCCATTGGGCCTCTTGTAATTTTATGAGGCATGACTGGATATTTGACAGTGATTGACTATGAAATAGCCAGTCATGCCTCATAAAATTATAATAGTATTTCATTGGGTGTTCATTTTTGTCTGATGCAGTGTTGCTTTAGCAGTTAGAAGACTATGTTCCTTATGCATACATTGTAGGTTTGCAACTTAGGCACTGTAAATGATTTTTACTAATGCTTGTCAATGTTTTCTCAAGCATGATAACCAACCATGAGATTAAATATATATAAACTTGCCACCTGGTATATCTGAGATTTTCCAATATGGCTCAGTATTTCCCACTGCCCTAGTAAATACTAGTATTTCCCGGGAAATTGCCACATCAAGACACATGACTCAATAGCCGTCCCTAAATTTCACAGTTGTGAAGCTCAACTAATTAATGTCATCAATGATTGGGCTTCATCCATTGATATATGGAAACAAGTGGACATTTTTATTCTCGACTTTGAAAAGGCTTTCGATAATGTTCCAAATGACCTAAGCTGGAACAAACACATCACTGAGATTTGCAGCAAATTGTAGAGAAGCGAAATTAATTTCAAAATATTCCACAGACTAAGTTTTGTATCGTAAAGAATATATAGATTTTCAGAGATTTTAACGGTGGATCCGGGAGTTCTTTAGGGCTTGGGTGCATGAAAAAGGAACACCTTTCAAACACACAGACCAGTATTAGTGAAACCGTTCGGGAGGCCTCACCTGGGAAATTTTGAAATATATGTGCTCTCAAATGGCCTCTTGCATTTCCAGAGGTAAATAAGTACCCTCAGTTGGCTGTAAATTATTAAATTGTTACCTATTTAATTATACTTTAGAATTTGGGTGGATTAGGGTGATGCTTTTCTCACGGGTACATCACATCGTGGCCATCATGGTACTAAGAATGGGCCGAGTTCAGTATTATGTTATTAACTGTTTAACCCTCGAATGTGTTCAAGAAAATTTCCATTTTCTCACAAAAATTTCCATTTGCAGAGCAAGAGAAGACTATTTTTGACAATTTACCACTGGAATGACTGGCTCAGTTATCGATCCAGTCATTCCAGTAGTAAATTTTCAAAAATAGTCTTCTCTTGCTCTGCAAATAGACATTTCTCAAGACCACTGCAGAAGCCGTTTTGGGCTGAGTGTTAACGGGTAAACAGACTTGTGGAATTACAAAATAAGTTCAAAATGGAGCCCTATCACAATTAATGGCTGCTTTAATCAACACTACAGAGCCAATAAAATAGATTAAAAACTGATTACTGTGGTGCTACAGTACAGCTCAGAGTTAACTTAACGTACGAACGGGTCTGAAATGCGTGCATGATGCGTTGAAGGCCCGTTTCCAACGCATCGGTTTTATAAATACAATGCATTCACAACGCATCTAGTTAATTTGTTTTATGCATTTAAAATAATAAATATATGCGTTGAGACCGAGCATTAAATGCGTAAATAAGCAAGTTTGAATTTGTTTGATGTCCCCCAGAGATAGTGTCAAATGCGTTGTTAAAAGCAAAACGGAACAGATGCCAAATTTTAAATGCGTTTAAAAGATTCGTATGTGCATTGCATACATACCAACTCCATGACTCCAACTACCCGGGATCCAATCAAACTTAGCGGTACATTACATTTCCTAGAAGGGGCAAGGGTAAATATGAGAAAGTTTTCCTAAAAAAGACAGCGGGACATGATATTAAAACTCAGAATTATTAATATTACGAAACACAAAATCATGATTCCCAGTTGAGAATTAATGTAACGATGTGTCCCTGAATGTTTTGTGCCCCTGAACATTTTGCATCTAGTGCAAGAACGGTAAGCATCGGTTCGTTTCGCATTTAACTTTTTATAAACATCCAGCGAAACGTGCTGACTGGCGAGATTTGACATAGATTAATCATAGTGAAAATTGTCCGTAAGCAACTTCATTATCACTTATACGCATCACCTGTGTTCACGATGAACAAACAGCGAATAAACGCAAAATTATGGATTAAAGATGTCAAAATATAGCTTATGTGTACCAATGCTCGACTAATGTAGACGCTTTTTATTAAAACATGCAGATGCTGTGGTTTTTATTGATAATATGACGCACAAATTAGCAGATTCGTGTCCGCTACCACAATATCCCCATCAGTGCTCTACACGAAAAAAGACTAGTTCAAGGCTAGTTATGAAATACTATGCGCCCCTAAAGCTGTAACATGTACCGATGTCTCATTGGCTTTTCGCGGAAATAAAACGCCCATAGTGATTTAATGATTTTCTTTTTGTGACATTCGGTAGCTTTCGGATTCACTATATTGCAATGTAATGTAGCCGAGTATAACACATTGTTGTTGCCTCACTCGGGAACCAGGCCGAGGACATGAGCAATCGCCGCACCCCCTCTATGTGGCAATAACATAGCTAGATGATAAATAGTGCCTTAATAAACCTGTGAAAGTTAACATTATAAATAGTCAGGGAGCTAATTTCACTATATTTCATGAACCAGACATTGTTTGTTTTAGTAATTTAAAAGTCAAAGTGGGCGTTAAGATATTGCTTTATTGCTTTTAAAACCGGCACCGCGAATACGTGTACATTTTGCGTTCCACCATTGTTGATCGTGAGTCAATCAGAGACTGGTTAAAATAAATCATGTCATCAATTCGTTATGAATGACAACGAGACACGTGATCAAAATTTTACTATGATAGTAATTTTCATTCATTCATAATGACGTCAGATGTCCAGCAAGCCAATCAAATTACGACTACGCTTTTCCGAGAATCTACAACTGCGCATAATTATCGATCGGCAAGACAGTCGCGCGAGGCATTTCATTAGTGGTAATCAGTGAATAAGTAACCGGGTTCATTTTGTTCTGTAAGAATGGAATGTTTACGTTACCAGACAGCTGCATCGGAACTGATAATGCGACTTACTGGCAATTATTCAACATTGAATGAGGCCTCCCCCTATAATCATGACAGGAATTTCGCGAAAATTTACGGTACCATGGCAAAATATAAATGCATAATGTGTGTATGCCCGAGTAATCGGTTGCCCTTCTTGATCGACTCGCATAATGTCATTATACCAGCGCGGCGTAATTATGAACGCGTTTCACGTTATCAGATTTCAAACGACTTGTGTAACCAATATCATAAATGCGTTGTGTAATAAGTTCTGATGCGTTATCAAACTGTTTCCAACCCATTTGTTTTACTTTCACACCGCGTTGTTTTTCCATTCACAACGGGAAAGTGATGCATCCATTATTTTAAAATAGACCCGCTATGTACGCGTCATGCACACGTTGCGGACGCATTTTATGTTAAGTTAACTCTGAGCTGTACTGTACTAGTCCAATAGTTGAAATGTGTTGGGTGGAGAAATGGCACATCAGGTGGGTGCAATGCCACCCCTCTCTGGGTATGGGGTGGGGTGTGGGTGCTCACCCCCACACCTCTGGATCTTCCCCTGGACTTGTCAGTGAAGGGATTAATAATGATTAAATCAGTGCTCGATTTAACACTAATCCGTTAACTTGAGGATAGTAGAATTTCTTACTGGTTAGCAGTGCTCCAAGATAACTTTCTTCCGTTAGGAGTATGGTACTCCTTAATTTTTCAACTGATGCATACGGAAAATTCAGGAGGAGTACAAGACTTGTTGTTACTGAATACTGAACAATTATCCTTCTCCCCTCCCCCCAACAATATATATATATATATATATATATATATATATATATATATATATATATATATATATATATATATCATAAATGGTGTTGTATCCTTACCATATGAAGGTGTAACAATCAGTGCATTGTGATTGTACCATCTGATCATCATGCTACAGTATGTATGAATGATTATTGTATTCTGCGGCTGTAGTAGTAGAAATATCCTACAGCTGCAATCTGTCCTTTTTCTCTTGACCACTGCGTCCTTTAATCCTCAAATTTATTCAAGAAAATTTCTACTTTCTCAGAGAATATGGGCAGTTTCAAAACAAGAGAAAATTATTTTTGAAGATTTATGACTGGAATGACTGACTTGACTATCGAGTCAGTCATCCCAGTGGTAAATTTCCAAAAATGGTCTTCTTTGTCTACAAGTGGACATTTCCAAAAACCACTGCAGAAGCCATTTTTGGCCGACTAGCATTAAAGGGATAAACTAGTCCCCCTCCCACCACCACCCACAGTCCGTGGTATTTCCTAAGGCCAACAAACTTTCAAAATTAGCCATTACAGTTTGGGACTGGTTGGTATTGATCAACTAACTAGTCAGTCATGCCAACCAGAATTTAATTCTGAATGAAAAAATATTTTATATCAAAAGTGTGTGTATTTTAAATCTAGGTGCATTATGGTGGGACATGATTAGCCTATAGAAATGCACTACCATTCTAAAGACTATCTGTGGCATACTGGCAAATGAATAAATATTATTGCTATAATAATACTTGCCATTCTGAATTCTGAAATTTGTTTTAAAGGAGGTAAATTTAGAAGTTAGCTTGACTGAAAGAAATTACAAACAGCAATTAATCACTTACAGAAGTTAGTCAAATTGTTTTCAAAATAATTAGCACAGCTCCAACTATAACATACATGTATCGTTGACATATATAAAATAGAAGGAAAAGTGTTATGGACGCCACATTTTCAGAGTATTTCTATATTTAGAAGGGAAATTCAAGTTCTTTGCTTCCTATTTGATTAAGATGGGACCACGGTATAGAAGTGCTGACAAGACATGTTATTGCAATTAGAATATTGTTCATTTAATCTTGGCAAGTATCTTACTAAAAATATAATCCCAGGTTAGAAGCGCTAATATATTGTTTACTGTAATAAAAGAACAGATCTTTTAATATCTGCCGGTAAAGTAAATCAGGTGAGAACTTGCAGTCGTTATTGGCAGTTTAATGCTTTAGCCTACCTACGGAAATTGTTGTAAATTTCATATTAAAAGTTATTGGTATAATTACCTCTCCAATTAAAATAAGTGTGAAAGAACATATTTTTACAAATATTTCCGTATATTTTGCCGTATTTAATGAAATATCCACAATTGAAAAATCTTCCATCTCCACTCATATGTTATCCTTAAAATTACAAATGCCATATAAGATATGCCTTCCTGGAGATTCAGAGTTTGTGAAAGACAAACTTGGATTATAATGTTGCGGTGGATTATGGTCTGGGTCGAACTCATCACTATTCATGGTTATGATGTTATGACGGCTACTGTAAAAGTTATGCCTGTAATCCTATTTCCAACAAAAATATGTCTTGAACAACTAAGTTCCGGTGATATTTTAGCTCATTTTGCAATATGTACGAAAATAATGTCCATTCATTTTTTTTCATGACACTCCTATAGGTGCACATATGTAACGCAAAGGTCTCGTAATAAAGAAAAGAATACATATGTACCCTCTTGCGGAGATGGAGATCATACCGGTTAGTGATGATAGTATAGGCACAGCTTTTACGAGTGCTTATCGGTATGTCATTGTATGTGATTAGCGTGTTGATTCCCCTTCATGTAATTAAGTAGGCTATATTTGATAATGGCAACAGGCCGGTATGGGCAGTTTAATACACTGATGCATACTGTATTTACATGAGTCATAGATGGTACGCATGAATATTTAAATGTTTGCATACATGGATGATTTCTATGCATACAGTATGCTTGTACGCGCCTTATTTGGAGCGCTGCTTGTTAGTAAAACTACACCTGCGCTAACCCATATGTGTTAGTAATGCTCTCAAAAGAGGAAATCCAAAAACACTGTTATAATGATATTATGTTCAGTAACCCAACAAAGTTCAGTTTTATAACGGAATGTATTAAAGAAGTGATCAGGTTTGAGCTTCTAAACATCAGGTTATTGAAATTTGGTCCAGGATAGTAGAATCAATGATGCACTATCCCGTCTGGGTTAGTAGAAAATATGCTTAAAATCTACCCTTATTAAATCCTTGGCTATGTGCATTTTACAATCTATTTTTTCTTTTCTTTAGATCAATATGAAGTTGACGTTATTCTCCAAGTATTTAGCGAGTGCTGCACTCATGGTATTCATAGCTACAATCATTGTGCATGCTGATAATGACAATGACAGCAAGAACTCTGATGAAAAGAAATCAAAAAAACTGCAAATTGGCATTAAAAAGAGGGTTGATCCTGACAAGTGCAAGATCAAGTCAAGGAAAGGCGATACATTACATATGCACTATAGTGTAAGTATTTATACTATGGCAACCCTTTAACACTTATATCAGCCAAAAATGGCTTCTACAGTGGTCTTGAGAAATGCAAATTTACAGTGCCGGAAAGACAATTTGTGAAATTTTACCACTGGAATGACTGGCTCGATAATCAAGTGAATGCCTGGCTCGATAATTGAGCCAGTCATTCCAGTGGTAGATTTTCAAAAATAGTCTTCTCTTACTTTGCAAATTTAAAAAATTTTGGGAAAATTGTAATTTTGTTGAACAAATTTAAGGCTTAAAGGGTTAATAAGGATTCCAGTTTCTCAGTCAATCATATTTGGAGTATAGGATGACGTCATACATGTAATCAACTGCATCATGAATGACGTAGCTACGTTCGTTACAAACGCTTAATTGATAACGGACTAAGCGCTGTTGTGCGAATTGTATGTCTTTGCTATTTAATTTATAAGCATGCTGCTGAATATTTTAAAACTAATTTAACTGGCTGCTGTTGCTGCCAACACGGTCATAGGTACAGTAGCAACTGCAGTGCAGCACCCAGTCAAATTAGGTTCAAAATGTTCAGCTTAGCTGTATAGTTTTCTGGAAATTGATAGTCAGAGTTCAAGGGATTGATCGATCCCAACACAGGCTGAGCTAAAGATGGGCGTAGTTAAGTAGTATAGTTTTCTCTATAGATTATAATTTAAACCATTAACCTTAGAAAACGGAACAAAGCAGCATGTGACATGTCTGTAGACTGTAGGTGTTACTACATTACAACCTACCTCCTTGCATTACTATTGCTCTTTCCTTCTCTGAAGGGAAGCGTAGTAGGATGAATTTTTTACAGCTAATGTTTGCCGGGTATTGTGGTTACAGAGTGACTAAAGGCTCCTTCAGGTATCTCCATACTCTCTCTAATGATGAGATCCATAGTAATTCGCTTGAATGCTATATCTCAGAATGAGGAAAGAAGAGGTTAATCCAATACCCATTGCCACTGAGTAGGTCATTAAGCACAATGACAACCTCATTGGCTGATAGCTGTTACATGATCTTGTTGGTAGCAACCAAGATTTCATTCCTTTTTCTACTGTTGAAGGGAAGGGTGTATACAAAATTTTATAGCCAATTTAAATGTTTTTGATCAGTTGTTGGCATGCCATAAAGTATCAGAAAGCATTTGGAAACAAAATATGAACACGGCTAGAGAGCATGCCATGTCTTCAAAATACCCGGCGCATTTGTGAAAAACATAGACGCGTTTCACACGGTTAGTAAATTGGAGTGCCTGTGGACTTTGGCTCGTTACAAGTGCATGTAGAAGTTGGTGTTATCCATTCGAGTTGTCAGTTCTTGCTGTTCGCGAACAGATTTAACAAGAACCCTACCATTCGACAATGGCACAGGAACAGTGTCTCCGGAACAAAATTTCTACTCCTCATCAGGCAAGGAGGGGAAATCTCATTCGTGAATGCTAAACATGCTAAACTCTTCTCGCTGTGGCATTCTAGAACAGTTTCAGAATGTTGTTCACGAACGACGACAAAGGACAACATATTTTCATGATGTTCTCTTAAATTAGTTTCGTATCAGGAATAAAACAGAATTGCAAAGTTTATTTGTTGAAATGAATGTTTGCGATGAGATTTTGCAATGGTTTACATAATGTACTTATGCACAAATGTATTCCCGTTGTTGGTGATTGTCATTTTATTTGTGCGAAACTACGAGAAGTATGCTAGCTCCATCTATTAAATCTAGAGCCCTGTATTGCTATAGACCGCTTATGAGCATTCAACGGCGGCATTTCCGAGCAGTATTTTATAATATCTAACATATTATTGTGCATAAAACGTTACAATGAAGACAAACAGAAGCTCGAGAAACGTCGACAGTTGATCGTAACAGATCTATTTTGTAGTTTTGTCTGACATTTTACCGGAAATATTAGTCCCGCTAACCTTACCAGTGTTCTCATTCGGTTGCTTTCGCATTTACTTTTTAAAAACATCCAGCGCAGCGAAACATGCCAACCTGGTGAGATTTGACATAGTTTATTCTTATCCGGTTGCTTTCGCATTTACTTTCTATAAACATCCAGCGCAGCGGAACATGCCAACTTGCGGGATTTGACATACGTGTAGATTATTTTTGCACGATAGACAAATAGTAGCACTGCCGACGATTTTAGCACTTACATGTATTGTCATTTCAATCCCTGTCTACATTATATATCGAGAATAATGTACTATTATAGGCGAGCCATAGAAAAACATGACCACATTTTAGAAAAACAATCTTGTCGGGAAGTGTTTTGGTGCGTTTAGGCTTATCCTGTTCATAATTAATTCATGTACATCACGGAAAAAGTCACCTGGCATTTCGACCTCGTCCTGTTTCTGTTTTTCATTTGGCACTGTATTAGTCCAAAGTGTTCATGAGTCTATTTAAATAATTTTGGATGTTACAGTGAGATCAGATAGAGACTTCCAAGCATCGATTTATGCTATTGGAAAGTAATGTTTCCTGAAATCGAGTGAAAGGCGATGCTTCTTAGTTATAAGTGCTATATCCTTATTCTTACCCCCTAGCGAGAGAAGTAACTTGTGTTTATTTCTGCTATTCAATCTTTACCACTATCTTCGTATGAAGAAATAAGCATCATAGAAGTATTGCCTTACTTATTAAATGTTGTAGACATTGAAACCCGAAGTCTCCCCAGCGGCTGTATTCTGATATATCTTGCCAACGGTAGTAGCATTATTCTTTATCACAGGACAGAATTTCTGTCCAGAACTCGGTTGAAGTCGAATTCTTGGGTAAATCCCATTAGAATTCATAAACTTTCTTCTTTTTCAGAAGAAGCTGTCCGTTAATGCTGTTAGGTGCTATCGTTTTTGCCTGGACCCTTTTGTCACATGTCTACATAATCCTTCGGTTCAAGATCAGTAACATTTCATGATCTCTTTAGGGTTTTGGGAAATTCCTATCCTCCCTTCAGTAACCCCTTCCATCTTGGAACCTACTTGTACTTCAGGTTCTAGCTGGTAAACTCTTTGATCCTTTGGGATCTGTTTGTTTAAAACATCTCACTCTCAGAGCATTCTTTATATTAGCAGTAGCTTCAGCTAACTGTCTCTCAGTAATTCATGCCTTACTGCTGATTGGGATAGTTATTAAGTTACGGGTATTAACATTATCCTCTATCCTAGCTCAGTTGAGTTTTTAGGTAAATCCATCATATTTCATAAGCTTTCAGCTTTATCTCCAGATGACTCTGTCTGGTTCCCTGTTAGGGCTTTCAATATTTATAAATTCCGTTCTGCTAGCAAACGAGCCGATGATAGACATCTTTGGGTTACTTTTGCAGAAGGCGTTGCTCGTCCTGCCTCTTTAACCACTTTTTCACGTTGGATCGTTGATACTATTAAATTTGCCATGAATTAGCTTCTCCCGGGGACAATTCTCTAGTTGGTGTTAAGGCCCATGATGTTTGGGGCCTTGCCACCTCTTGTGCCCTTTTTAATGGTCTTCTCTTGGTGATATCATGCAAGTTGCTAACTGGAAATCAGAGAATACTTTTATTAATTTCTATCTTAAAGATTCTGGTCCTTCTTCCTTCTTCTATAAAAATTTTCAGAAGGTAGCTTCCGAGTGAGGGACTATGACTCGGATTTCTTCATCATCATCTTCTCTTCCTTCATCATCTTCATTCGTATAAGAAATTTTATTTGGGGTGAGTGTGAGTTCATTACTTCTTTCTCATGTGTGTATTTCACCTCTTTCATATCATCTTTTTCATCACACTTTATTTTTATTCATTTCATTCTTGCATGATCATCTCTTCTCTCTTGTATTTTTGGGGTCGTGTAATGTCCTTTCTGCTCTCCTTTCTTCTGTACCCCTTCTATTAGCGTTACTTATGAGAGTAATTCTGAGTAATTACTGGAATTTGTAGTATCTTGCTCTACTTGTTATATTATTAACTTCGTATTTATTCTTTCTATTTTTTACATCAATTTTGCGCAAAAATTCGCCTCCCGGGCTTTGTGCAATGATGAAATCTGTATTTGAGCAATAGTAATGCAAGGAGGTAGGTTGTAATGTAGTAACAATGACCAGACAACCCAGAGGATCTGGTCTTATGTTTTACTAATTACATATACATACCGCCTTGCATTATGGCCTACCTCAAGCCTCCCCTCTGTCAAATTTTGTGTGTGTTGGGGTGTGTGTGTGTGTTTGCTTCAGGCTTCATTTAAATGGTCATATCTTATTAGTAGAGTCATATTCAGGAAAGATATTCATTATAGTTTCCAGCCTTTACGTTATACCCAGATATGTCAGAATTCAACATATTTGGGTATTTCTGAAAGAAATGTCCCGTCATAATGTAGAGAATTTATGTTAATTTTTAATTTCAGCTTTAGTCAGATATTCAGAGTCGAGTAGTGACAGTATCATCTGCCTCTACATGGATCTGCATAAGGCTGGATTATATGATTGGATTCGTCAAAGGAATGCAGTGTTGGTTGCTACCAACAAGGTCATGTGATAGCTATCAGCCAATGAGGTTGTCATTGTGCTTAATGACCTACTCAGTGGCACTGGGTATTGGATTAACCCTCTTCTTGCCTCATTTTGAGATATAGCATTCAAGCGAATTACCATTGGATCTCATCATTGGAGAGAGTATGGAGATACCTGAAGAACCCTTCAGTCACTCTGTAACCACAATACCCAGCAAACATTGGCTGTAAAAAATTCATCCTACTACGCTTCCCTTCAGACAAGGAAAGAGCAATAGTAATGCAAGGAGGTAGGTATATGTAATTAGTAAAACATAAGACCAGACTCTCCGGGTCGTCTGGTCGTTCAACAACATTGGCCTCCAGGGTAGAGATGAACTGCTATTTCGATTTCAAGGTAAGAGTTTGAGGAAGCTGTTGAATATTTTGAAAATAATTTGACTGGAAGCCATTGCTGCCTGAGGCAGCAATGGCTTCCAAGCAAATTATTCTCAAAATATTCAACAATTCTCCCGTCATTGCCTGTTTGTCTGTCTCATTGAAATTGAGATATCAGTGAAAGGGTTAGTAAAGTGTATTCATTCCAATATTAGTGATTTAGATTCCAAAAACTGATATCTATTTCATAGAAAAATTGAAATTTTGTACATATTTATTCAGTCAACCCTGTCACATAGGAGAAGTAGAATTTTTTTATGGCTGTCACCATCAAAATCCATCTGTCAATGGCAGGTAGACAGGCAAACATTTCGACCCCTGTACATTGGCTACATATTGGCTACTTGTAGTAGATAATCGTTAGGGTTAGCTGAATTTACTTTTCGTTAGTTCTTCTACCTATAGTTGGTCATACTACAGTCCAGCACAGAAATAACAACACGTACTGTTGAATATTTTGAATGTAATTGGGTTGGACGATACTGTTGCTACCTAAGGCAGCAATATCTTCCATTCCAATTATGTTCAAAATATTCAACAGAACATTTGTTACACTGTGTTCAAAATTATACTAACTAAAATGTTTTTGTTTTGGAAATATGTTGCATTATTCCTGAGTTGTACTGCACAGTACCATAGTATTTGTGTACATGTATACAAACAATTTTAATATCTGAGTTTGTTGTCTTAGGAAGTTAAATTACATCTATGGCCTTGAGTATTTGTTATTTTCAAGAAATGAAATAGCAATCACAGTTAGTGGTAGGCTTGTGCGATTACGCGATTAAATAAAAAATTTAAATGATTAAAAATTAAATAATCAAATAATCGTGAATAATTTCTACTGCATGAAATATTTCACAACCCGCCTCTTAATTTACTCTTTAATGCGAACAGTCGCGAACATTGACATCTCAGCAAATGTATGTCCATTTGCAGGCGAAGAGAAGACTATTTTCGAAAATGTATCACTGGAATGACTGGCTTGATCATCGAGTCAGGCGTTCCAGTGATACATTTTCAAAGATATTCCTTTCTTGGCCTATAAATGGACATTGCTAACCCCATTTGAAGCTTTCGTCATTTATATGCCTTTGTTGTTACAGCTACGTATGTACATGTATTGGTAATTTGTAAACAGGATGGTTAATCAAGTAATCACAATCGTTCTTAAATATTCAACCATGATCACTCACCGCAATAATCGCACAAGCTTAGTTAGTGCAACTTAGCTCCTTTGTCCATGGAAATGTAGTTTTTAATAATTTTGAAAACTGTTGTACAAAATACTTCTAATCTTTTTTTTGTCATGTTTGTTGATATATGTATGTATGTATGAGTGTAATAACATTGATGCCTTCATTGTCAACAACTTGAAAAAGGTTTCAGTATTTAATTGCATTTGCAAGCCAAAAGAAGACTACTTTTGAAAATTTACCACTGGAATGACTGGGTCATTGATCTAGCCAGTCATTGTAGTTCCAAAATAGTCTTCTCTTGGCCTGCAAATTGGCATTTGTTAAGACCACTGCAGAGGCAAGTTTTGTCGGACTTGAACATTAACCCTTTAACACTCATATCAGCCAAAAATGGCTTCTACAGTGGTCTTGAGAAATGTCCTTGCAGACCAAGAAAAGACTATTTTTGAAAATTTGCCACTGAAATGACTGGCTCGATAGCCGAGCCAGTCATTCCAGTGGTTAATTTTCAAAAATAATCTTTTGGTCTGCAAATGGTCATTTTCTATAAGAAAATAAAAATTGTCTTGAACAAATTCGGTGGTTAAAGGGATAAGACAAGTTACATGTAGCTGTTGTTCCATTGTAATCGTTATCTAGGGTAAATTAGAAGATGGAACTGAATTTGACAGCAGCTATGGTCGGAATGAACCTCTCATTTTTACGCTGGGCGCTGGCCAAGTGATTAAAGGATGGGACCAAGGATTACTAGGGTAGGTATATTAATCATTTTCCCTTTGAATTCATGTACCGTAACATTTTATTGGCCAGATTGATAAAGAAAATGTAAGTTTTTGCCATTTGCAGGCCAAGAGAAAGCTATTCTTACAAATTTACCACGTTAATGATTGGCCGTGTTAGCTACTGGACAGTGGTAAATTTTCAAGCATGATATAGTGGGCTTCTCATGGCCTGCAAATAGACCAAACTCAATCTTGCCTGACACGTACCTAAGTTTAAGTGATAATTTTATAAAAATTTACAATACATGTAGAACTGGAATGTATCCAGGGTTTTAGTTTGTGTGCCATTGCAAATGAAATGATGGGAAAAAAGGGGTTAGACAATTAAGAGGGAAAATCTGTTAAAAATGTTGCTTGGAAAGCATTTTGTAAGATTTTCATTTGTTTGGTTGCCAAAATCGACTACTTAAGATGTTTTTGATAATGGGTTCAACATTATGGATCACGCCAAGTGTATTCATGAACCATTTAATGGTCAAATTTGGTCATGGAAATCTAGCCGAAAATGTTCATTTGCACACCAAATGAAAGAAATTTTTTGAGAATATTTACAACGGGACCAACTAACTCATATCTGTTATGTCAGTGCCTGTCAGTCGAGTGGTAAAGTTAAAAAAGTAGTCTTCTTGGCTTACAATTGGACATTTCACAAGATTAATTATGCAAAAGCCCGTATTGGCTGGCTTGACTGTTAACGCTTACCACTCTGGTATCAATATTCTGTCTTTTACTATGTCAATAACAAAGAAAATGGTGTACATTTTAAAACAATTTTGGTGGAATATATTGCTGTCTATGACAGCACCATCTTCCACCAAAACTTGTTGAAAAATGAACACCAGTTCATCTTTTAATTTAATTTGAAAATTAAAAATTTTGACAGTACTAAGAGTTAGGTGGCTAACCCTTTCAGCGACAAATCCCTGAAAGTAAATTCTTTCCGATGCATATACTCTCTATTTCTGTTGAATATTTTGAAGCTAGGGCATATAAGGCAGCAACAGTTTCCAGCCATATTAATTTCAAATATTCAACAGGTGTATTATTGTTTAGGAATTGAGGTATGGGGGAATTCATAAATGAAAGTGTTAAAGTTAGGTCTTTCTGCCTTGGTTGCGTACATCACTATGCAATGGACTTTTCTGGTTTTAGTTATGCCCCGCCCATCTCTAGCTAAGCTCCATCCACACCTCGCTCGTGTTGGGATCGATCTCTGACCACCCTGAGTATCAATTTCCAAAAAACTACACAGGTAAGCTGCTGAATATTTTGAAACTAATTTGACTGGAGCGCCCAGTCAAATTAGTTTCAAAATATTCAACAGCATGTTTATTAAATAGTAAAGACATACAATTCATGTCAGACGTTTTGAGATTTGATGACGGTCTATATGGAACCCTTTGTGACGTAATGATTGTGACATCATCATACACGCGCTGAGCGGATTATGACGCCATACTCTGGAAAGGTGAATTCAGCTAAAATAATATGGTTTCTAATTATATTCCTATGTATGGTCTGAGTACCGGTGTCTAACATGGTGTGGACAGTTATATTCCTATGTATGGTCTGAGTACCGGTGGCTAACATGGTATGGACAGTTTTGCCGATTTCATATGAATGTAAAGCTTTCATCAAGAAATGTCTTCAATTTAGTAATTAGAAAGTGTTCAGTGAAATAATACATGTATGCATTAAAATTTTGTAACTCCAAATAAATTTACCTTGTGTAAATACTCATGTTTTTGTGTACTTACATGTAGGTACCAGTTTCTAACAGGGATGCAAATCTGTCTAAATTTATACATAGCGACAAAATGGTGATATGACAGCACAGCCTATAGTATGACAACAGGAGAGTTTGTTAGCAAAATAATGATACAAACTGCTAAAAAGGGAGCACAACTTAATGTATTGTATTAAATCTAGACCTGGTCAAATTCCATTTTTCTAAATACCTGGCATGCCTGGTATCCATGGACAGCAGCAACACCATTTTCAAAATCATAATCCTGTATCCTTGCTTTCTAAAGTAGTAAATCTGGTGTTTAAAATGAGGTGTCCCCCTTTGACAGCAACTGGCAGATCTATGTTGTCTGACGCAAAAACTGGATCAGTTTGTTTCATTTTTTTAACCTTGCAAGATAAAACTAATAGTTAAGACATTTTTTCCACACGCCAAATAAAAATTTAAGTAAAATAATTATTTATTTTTCGGCTGCATTTTGATAAAGTCTTCGAGCATTGCCTAAAAATTATGTATCTATTGAAATAAACATGTTTTGACGATGTCACCAAAACAATGAGTGCGGAACAGTGCAAAAAGGGTCAATTGTTAGAAACAGGGACCCTGACCATGCATGTAGAAATTTGTTACAATATATGCGCATAATTTTTGCAATTTAATATTTATATACAAGTTTTTACATCAATGTACCCATTTAGATGGCTAGTAGTTTTATATCATTTAATTAGATTTGTGAAGAACAAGCAAGATAGAATCTCAGTACGCTGCTGTTTCTGGAATTTTTTTCCAGATTTCAGATTTTATGAATTTTTCAAATTAAATCAGGATTTTTCAGGATTACTCCCAAAGTTGGGAAATCTTCTTGTAAGGTTACACCTGACCTCTGTTAAGATTTGACCAAATCAAGCCAGTAGTTTCTCAGATCCAGAATTTGATCCGATCCAGATTCAGGTTCTTTTATCCGGATCACTGCCAAATTCTGGAAATCCTGCAAGTCAAGTTCCTTTGTTGTGTTATAATTTGAGCCAAACCGGATAAGTAGTGGCAATGGACCTTTCCCACATTAGCGTATTTTGGGAAAATACCTTCCCGGAATGCATCGCGCATACCATTTCCGGCTGGTATCCACGATAGCCGACGCGCAAACAGCATTACTTAACTATGGGAATCAGACACAGTGCACTTTACGCAGTGCATATGAAAAACTACATTGTTTGTATGTTCATAATATTATTGAAGTCATACATCATTGGAAAGCTAAGCCAATTGTCTATACATTTCTGTATTAGTTTTTACAGTTTTGTAAAATTTAATACAGTTGATTGCAATTTTAAAATATCCCCTATTGTCCGCTTGATTTAATGAATCTATAAGTCGAATGGTGTATTTTATAATCACAAATAACTCAGTGAAAACCTTACAAAAATATATAAAAATAATGCATTAATGTTTCGGCAATTGAATGCGCTTTCCAATGATATATGATTTAAATAATATAATGATTTTAATTTATATTAGGGACGGTTTAGATTGCGGTGTAAAAGTAACTCAATGCGGTCAGTGGCTTGTTGGCCGCTATACCAGCCAGCAGTTTTGTTATGAGCATTGATTTAGGGAAATCCCGGCGTAATGATGTCAATGTGGGAAAGGTGTATTATTACCAATTTGAGAAAAACATCTTATCCTAAAGCTCAATCACCTCGATGATATACGGTGATACCGAGGTATTTTCCCAGATACCGTTACTGTCTACCAAAATCCAATATCGCCCAGCTCTATTACCACTGTGATGTCAAACTTTTAAACTGTCAAATTAAATTAAATGATGAACTGGTGTGCATTTTTCACCAAAATTGGTGGAAGATGTTGCTGTCTACACCAGTAATAGTAAAATGTAGAATAATTCTGTGTGATATTATTTAATTCTGTGTGATATTAATGCATTATTATAGGCATTCGATCGAAAATAACCACTGCCAGATCAACAACTAAATCACATAGTAAACCGAACACACATGTCCGTCAACAGTATTCTCCAGTATTAAATGTATGCCTATGGAATGCACAGTCGTGCAGAAATAAATGCACTGAGGTTGTCGATACGATTATGGACGAGAACATTGACATTTTTATTGTGACTGAGTCGTGGCTACAGCAATGTGGTGACGAATCCAAAATTTCGAGCATCACTCCGGATGGATATGTGTTGAAACATAAGCCTAGATCATCCCGTGGCGGCGGCATCGCTGTCATTCATAGAGACTATCTACCAATCAGACTGGGTGAGAGTTCCATTCCGGAGTTCCAATCAATCGACTCGCTCGAATTTCTGTTGACGCATGGCCCGACATCTGTTCGTTTCATATGCCTATATAGACCACCACCATCTAAGAGAAATAAACTGAAAAACTCAATGTTCCATGAAGACTTCTCCAGTTTAATGGATCATCTTAGTGTCAGTAATAATAAACTGGTCATGCTAGGCGACATAAATGTACATTACGATATGAAGGACCATGGTGACACTAAGAAGATGATGAACCTCTTAACAGCTCACAATTGCCATCAACATGTCAATGAAACAACGCACACGAATGGTCACATCCTCGACTGGGTAATCACTCGCGACTCTGACAATTGTGTCAAGAATGTCATGGTGAAAGACTTGCAAATGTCCGATCATCATCTGATATTAATTAGCCTGAATGTTAACAAACCGCCATCTCCTGTGGTGTCAGTGCTATGCAGAAATATTAACAAAATGGATAAAGCAGCCTTTCGCGATGATATCATACAGTCTAGCCTAAAACAATCGCCACCGTCGAATTGTGAAACGCTGGCAAATCTGTATAACACTGAGCTGTCAGAACTCCTTAATAAGCATGCCCCTGCAAAACTAAAGTCAATTCCGCAGAGACCGGAGTCATTGTGGCTCTTTACACCTGAGATTAGCAAAGCAAAAGCTACGAGACGACAAGCGGAGCGAAGTTGGAGAAAGTCAAAATTGGAAATACATCGACAAATTTACAAGGCCGCGAGAAATTCGGTTACCATGGCAATTGATGATGCGAAGCGATCATTCTTCACCGATAAAATTCAGAGTACGTCATCCGAACCTAAGGCTCTGTACAATATAATGTCCAAGCTAATGGGCAAAAACAGCAGTCCCACGCTTCCAAATATTGACGACCGAGACCTCATGGCCAACTCATTTTCTGAATATTTCCATGATAAGATAAGGGCGATTCGCAATCAGCTAAATGATTTACAGGATACAGATCAGCCACCGCCCAACATACCCACAGCCTGTCATGATCATCTGAACCAGCTTCATCTTTTCTGTGAAGACGAGATTCTATCATTGCTGAAAGACTTAAAACCTACCTACTGTGCATTAGATCCGATTCCAACTAAGCTCATATATGAACATATTGATATTTTCGTTTCAATCATCACTGCTATCGTCAATTCTAGCCTTACATCCGGTATTATGCCTAAGCCCTTTAAGACTGCTCTGATTAACCCGCTGATTAAAAAATCGGGCCTTGATCAGGACACTTAAAAAAATTATCGGCCTGTGTCTAATTTACCTTTTATATCCAAGGTTGTTGAAAAGGCAGTCAGTAAGAGATTGGCAAATCACATGCATTGTAATGGTCTGTACGAACCATTTCAGTCCGCCTATCGTCAAGGACATAGTACTGAAACAGCTCTTCTTAGAGTTCTAAATGACCTTCGCTGTGGTGTGGATGAAGGAAACGTATCACTCTTGCTTTTGCTCGATTTAAGCGCCGCGTTCGACACCATTGACCACCTAAAGCTGTTGACACGACTAAAAGTTGAGTTTGGCATAACTGACAGTGCGTGGAACTGGTTCCAATCTTATTTATCACAAAGATTCCAGTCCGTTTACATTAATGGTACGCAATCTGCGCCCATTGAACTTACATGCGGTGTCCCTCAAGGTTCGATATTGGGACCGGTTCTATTTACGCTCTACACCAAACAGCTAGGATCCGTTATCGATTCTCATAGTTTGTGTCACCATTTTTACGCGGATGACACGCAGCTCATTAATACATTTCCTCCTCCAGCGGCATCTGCATCTCTAGCAACCAAACAGCTAACAGATTGTTGTGCGGACATAAAAGCATGGATGACAACCAACATGCTAAAGCTGAACGAAGAAAAGACTGAATGTATGTTGGTGGGTCCATCTATCAGACGAGACAAAACAGAACTAAGTAGTCTAGTCATTGGTACAAATATAATTCCGATCTCCAACACGGTTAAAGACCTCGGCGTGATACTGGATAGCGAGTTGTGCATGGATAAACATATAAACTATCTGCGCAGAGTGTGCTTTTTGCAGCTGCGGAACATTGCACACATCAGGAATTATCTTACCACAGAGGCTACCACAAAATTAGTGATCATGACGGTAATGTCTAGGTTGGACTACTGCAATAGTCTCTGTATTGGTATGGCAAAAGAAAACATCCACAAGCTCCAAACTATTCAGAATACAGCAGCACGAATAATCTCACGCCAGGCAAAAGATGCACACATCACTCCGATTCTCCATAAGCTTCACTGGTTGCCAATTGCTCAACGTATCCAATTTAAAATCCTCTGTCTAGCTTACCAGTTTGTCTCAGGAACTGCACCTACATACCTTTCTGCATTAGTCGAGCCATACCAACCAACCCGGTCACTTAGATCCCTAAACAAGCAAATGCTCAAAATCCCAAAATACAAAATGAATTCATACGGCTTTAGAACCTTTTCTTTCTCGGCCGCCACTGAATGGAACAACCTCCCTATTCATCTAAAATTGTCAAAAAATCTTACAACATTCAAATCAAATCTTAAAACTCATCTCTTTAAACAAGCGTACCAGAATTTAAATTAATGTTTATATTATCATTTCATTGTCTTGCGCTACGAGCATGCTTGCGTGGAGTTTGGCGCGTTATAAATTCACTTATTATTATTATTATTATATAATATTAATTGTGTTGAATATTTAGAAATTAATTTGACTGGAAGCTGTTGCTGCCTAAGTCAAATTAATTTCTAAACATTCAACAGTCTTCCTCTGTTCGCCTTGAAAATGAGATATGAGAATTCATCAGTGAAAGGGTTAATGGTCAAGGTGGCCAAAATTTGATTCATGCCCATTTGTATGACAACAGAAATCTATGTTTCTAGATATTAGTGATAAATTTGCAAAAATAGTCGTCTTGCCCTGAAGAATTATAATTTTCTTTAAAAATCTTTACCATTAAAGGGTTAATTGATATGAGTCAGGTTTCCCCATGAGAATTTTGAAGGGGATTAATCACTTGCTCTCCGGAAATAAAATTTACACTATTGAGGCGAGAAATTCTCCTATATTTGGTCATTGTTAGCTCACCTGGCCTGAAAGGCCAAGTGAGCTTATGTCGTGGCGACCGTCCGTCGTGTGTCCATCCGTCAACTTTTCCTTTAAAGCGACTTCTTCTCAAGAACCACTGGGCCGATTTCAATTATATTGGGCAGGAAGCATCCCTAGGGCATAGAGATTCAAATTTGTTCAAATGAAGCCGATCGGCCAAGATCCAAGATGGCCGCCAGCCAAAATAGCTGATTTTTAGAAACCCTTTAAAAAATCTTCTCCGAAACTGCTGGAGGAATTGATTCAAAACTCATAACACATCATCTATTGCAACGGTAGACCCAAGTTTGTTCAAGGCAACCTGATTGGCCTATTTGCCTGGCGGCCATCTGGGATGACCTAGTTTTCGCGAAAATGACTTCTCCCGAACCGCTGAAGGGATAGGTCTCAAATTTGGTAAATATGCTTAGAGACCAAGTTCATTCAAGTTTGTTCAAGGGAAGTTCATACGTTAAAAAGCATGGCCGCCATCAACCAATCAAAATTTAGCATTTGTTGGTCATATTGGCTTTTTTGTATTTGATGTATTTTGATGGCGAAAATTGCTTTATATTTGCTTATCAGTGTGCCGAGTTCAAATATGCCACTTTCGAGACTATCGGATAAACAGTTTGGCTGCCATCTTGGTTTGTTTTCCCACCATAGGCTCCCATAGTAAAGCAATGGGCCCATAGTAAAGCAATGGGGAATTCTTTAAACGACTTCTTCTCAAGAACCACTGGGCCAATTTCAATTATATTTTGGAGGAAGCATTCATAGGGCATAGAGATCTAAGTTTGTTCAAACAAAGCGGATCGGTCAAAATCCAAGATGGACATCGGCCAACATGGCTGATTTTTAGAAACACTAAAAAATCTTATCCGAAACCGCTGGAGGAATTGATTCAAACCTCATAAAACACCATCTGTGGCAGCGGTAGACCCAAGTTTGTTCAAGGCAACCTGATTGGCCGATTTGCTTGGCGGCCATCTTGGATGACCTAGTTTTCGCGAAAACGATTTCTCCCGAACCGCTGAAGGGATAGAGCTGAAATTTTGCAAATATGCTTAGGGACTAAGCGCCTTTCAAGTTTGTACAAGGGAAGTTTGTTCGTTAAAAAACATGGCCGCCATCAGCCAATCAAAATTCAGCGTTTCTAGGTCATATTGGCTTTTTGTATTTGATGTATTTTGATGGCAAAAATTGCTTTATATATGCTTATCAGTGTCCCGAGTTCAAATATGCCACTTTCGAGACTGTTGGATAAACGCTTTGGCTGCCATCTATCTTGGGTTGTTTTCCCGCCAAAGGCTCCCATAGTAAAGCAATGGGGAATTCTTTAAACGACGACTTCTCAAGAACCACTGGGCCGATTTCAATTATATGTGGGAGGAAGCATTCATAGGGTGTAGAGATCTAAGTTTGTTCAAATGAACCCGATCGGCCAATTTGTCCGGCAGCCATCTTGGATTTAGGCCGATTTTAGGAAACGTCTTTAAAAATCTTCTCCGAAATGGCTTGGGGGATTGATGCAAACCTCATGAAATATGATTTATGGCAAGGGAACTTGATTGGTCAATGGTTCGGCGGCCATCTTGGTTGACCTAGTTGTAGTGAAAATGACTTATTCTCCAGAAGCGCTGAAGGGATCGGGCTGATATTTGGCAGATATGATTAGGTAGAAGTTGATCCGTCAAAAAATATGGCCGTCGTGGGCCAATCAAAATATAGCATGTTTGGTGGCCATATTATATTTTTTTATTTGATGGATTTTGAGGCCGAAATTGTTTTTATATGTGTTTTTGGGTATTCTGATCTCAAATTTGTAATTTTCGAAACTGTCGGATAAATGGTTTGCTGGCCATCTTGTTGATAAAGAGCATTCTAGTGTTACATATGCAATGGCGACCATCCATCGTCTGGCATCCGTCAACGTTTCCTTTAAACAACATCTTTTCAAGAACCACTGGGACAATTTAAAATTTTTTGGCAGGAAGCATCCTTAGGGTATAGGGATTCAAGTTTGTGCAAACGGGACCAGTCGGCCAAAATCCAAGATGGCTGTCTGCCAAATCGGCTGATTTTGAGAAATGTCTTTGAAAATCTTCTCCGAAACCGCTCAGGGGATCGATTCAAAATTCATGGAATATCATTTAGGTGTGGAGCTGAACCAAGTTTGTTCAAGGGAACTTGATACTTCATATGGTCCGGTGGCCATCTTGGATGACCTACTTTTCGCGAAAACGACTTCTCAAGAACCACTGAATGGATCTGGCCCAAATTTGGGAAATATTATTAGCTCACCTAGCCTGAAAGGCCAAGTGAGCTTATGTTGTGGCGACCATCCATTGTGTGTCCATCGTCCGTCCGTCAACTTTTCCTTTAAATGACTTCTCAAGAACTGCTGGGCCAATTTCAACTATATTTGGCAGGACGCATCCTTACGGCAAAGGGATCCAAGTTTGTTCAAATGAAGCCAATCGGCCAATTAGGCCGGTACACATCTTGGATTTTGGCCGATTTTTAGAAACATCTTTAAAAATCTCCGAAACCGCTTGAGGGATTGAAGGAAACCTGATGAAATATGATCTAGGGCAAGAGCTCAACCAAATTTGTTCAAGGGAACTTAATTGGTCAAATAATTTGGCCATCTTGGTTGACCTAGTTTTAGCGAAAATAACTTCTCCAGAACCGCTGAAGGGATCAGGCCGAAATTTGGCAGATATGATTAGGGACTAAGGGCCAGTAAAGTTTGTTCAAGAGAAGTTGATCCATAAAAAAACATGGCCACCATGGGCCAATCAAAATATAGCATGTTTGGCGGCCATATTGGATTTTTTTATTTGATGGATTTTGAGGCCAAAATTGGGTTTATATAGGTTTTTGGGTATTCTGATCTCAAATTTGCAATTTTCGAAACTCAGATAAACGGTTTGGCGGCCATCTTGGATCATTTTCCTGCCAAAAGCTCCCATACTAAAGCAATGGGAAAATTCAAATATACTGAGCCAAAAAAGTTTAGCAACAGTGAAGTTTGGTTTGTTGTATTAAAACTATGCGTCCATTTATAACCAAATTTGCAGGCATGTTTCGTCAATGTAATGTCTCGCTGATCATGAAGAAATGCAAATCATTTCTTGCATTTCTCGGCCGCACGCTTACTGCATGTGAAAATGCATTTTTCATGCACTGGCCCACATTGGCGGGTAGCGAAGGCAAAAATTCACCATATTGCAAAAGCAGATAACGAACGTTAACAGAAAACGCTTAAAAGTTTACCTTACCGAACATGGGCCACCGCCCAGGGCTACCAGAAAATCAGCGCCATGAAGCAATGGGAAGGCTCGCTGCTGGGCAGAGCGTTCGCGCTGTTGCTCGACATTTTAATGTTCACGCCTCAACCATTTCCCGTCTCCGCCAATGTGAGCAGGAAACTGGACATGTTAATGACCGACCACGGTCTGGCAGGCCGAAAGCAACAACACCACGAGAAGACCGCTACTTAGTGACGTCATCACGACGTCACAGGTTTGAGACTGCGCTGCGGCTGTCCCGTAATTTGCACACCGCTACCGGCACTACAGTGCATGCACAAACTGTGCGAAACAGACTCCATGATGCTGGACTGCATGCCCGTCATCCACTTGTTGCTGTTCCGCTTACAGAGCATCACATCGAGAATCGGTTTGCATGGGCAAGAACTCATCAGCGATGGCGTGCTCAACAATGGAGCCACGTTTTGTTCAGAGATGAGTCGAGGTTTTGTGTGAATGTGGCGGATGGTAGGCAACAGGTTTGGCGACGTTTAGGAGAACGGTATGATGCAGCCAACATCATTCAGCACGACAGATTCAGTAGCGCCAGTGTCATGGTGTGTGCTGGAATCCATGAAAATGGCAAAACAGATCTTATTGTGATTCGCGGAAATTTAACGGCTCAACGTTACTGTGAAGAAGTTGTCGCCCCTGTTGTCATCCCTTTTATGCAGCATCATGCAAACTTTATGTTCCAGCAAGACAACGCCCGTCCTCATTCAGCTAGGGTCACCAGTGATTTCCTTGAGGTTAACAACGTTCCGGTGTTGAACTGGCCAGCGCGATCACCGGACCTGTCTCCTATCGAACACGTGTGGGGCATTCTTGGCCATATGGTGCGTGAGAACCATCCACATCTTCACAACGTGCGGGGGCTGGAAGCTGCACTGCTACAGGAATGGGATGCGATTCATCTTCGTGACATCAGGTGCTTAATTCGAAGCATGAGAAAGCGATGTATGGCGGTGGTTAATGTGCGCGGAGGTCACAACCGGTATTGACAGCTCAGTGTCATTATTTAAATTGGACACTTCCGTTGTATGATGCCGTGTTAAAGGCGCGATGCTAGCATTACGGTAACAAGAGACTGTTGTTCAAATTGGAAAATGACCTATCAATTAAATAATATATTTGAATCAATTTATTGTTTTTGTTAAATAACATTTATACAGTAATATTCTCAGTGTTGCTAAACTTTTTTGGTTCAGTATATCTTCTCGAGAACTGCTGGGCCGATTTCAATTATATTTGGCATGAAGCATCCTTAAGGCATAGCGATTCCAGTTTGTTCAAACGAACCCGATCAGCCAATTTGGCCGGCGACCATCTTGGATTTTGGGAGATTTTTAGAAATGTCTTTAAAAATCTTCTCCCAAACCATTTGAGGGATCGATTCAAAACTCACGAAATATGATCTAGGGTAAGCGCTAGATCAAGTTTGTTCAAGGGAACTTGATTGACGAAATGGTTCAGTGGCCATCTTGGATGACCTAATTTTCACAAAAACGACTTCTTCCCCAGAAACGCTGAAGCGATCAAGCCGAAATTTGTGATATATAATTAGCAACTAAGGGCGATTAAGATTTTTTCAAGAGAAGTTGATTCATCGAAAAACATGGCCGCGGTGGACCAATCAAAATATAGTGTGTTTGGCAGCCATATTGGATTTCTTTATCTGATGGATTTTGAGGCTGAAATTTGTTTTATATAGGTTTTTGGGTATTCTGATCTCAAATTTGCAATTTTCAAAACTGTCAGATAAACGTTTTGGCAGCCATCTTGGATCATTTTCCCACCAAAATCTCCCATACTAAAGCAATGGGGAAATTTAAAATGTCTTCTTCTCGAGAACTACTGGGCCGATTTGACATGGCATAGAAATTTCATTTTGTTCAAACGAAGCTGATCGGCCAGTTTGGCCGGTGGCCATCTTTGATTTTGGCTGATTTTTAGAAATGTCTGAAAATCGTGTTCTCCGAAACGGCTTCGGGAATCGATTCAAAACTTATGAAACCTCATCTAGGCAAAGAGGTAAGCCAAGTTTGTTCAAGACAACTTGATTGACCGAATGGTTCAGCAGCCATCTTGGATGACCTAGTTTTCCCGAAAACGACTTCTCCAGAACCACTGAATGGATCAGGACAAAATTTGGGAGATATGATTAGGGACTAAGGGCCATTAAAGTTTGTTCAAGGGAAGTTGCTCCATCAAAAAACATGTCCGCCGTGGGCCAATCAAAATGTAGTGTGTTTGGCGGACATATTGGATTTTTTTATTTGATGGATTTTGAGGCCAAAATTGGTTCGATATATGTTTTTGGGTATTCTGAGCTCAAATTTCCAATTTTCGAAACTGTCGGATAAACGGTTTGGCGGCCATCTTGGATCATTCTCTCGTCAAAAGCTCCCATGCTTAAGCAATGGGAAATTTAAAATGTCTTCTCGAGAACTACCAGGCCGATTTCAATTATATTTGGCAGGAAGCATCCTTATGGCATAAGGATCCAAGTTTGTTCAAATGAACCCGATCGACCAATTTACCCAGCGGCCATTTTGGATTTCAGCCAATTTCAGGAAATGTCTTTATAAATCTTCTCCGAAACCACGCAGAATCTTCATCTAGGCCACGAGGTAAGCCAAGAGGACTACTTGATTTACCAAATGGTTCGACGACCATCTTGGATGACCTGGTTTTCACGAAAATGACTCCTTCAGAACCGCTGAAGGGATCACGCCAAAATTTGGGCCATTAAAATTTGTGCAAGGGAATTTGATCCATCAAAAAAACATGGGCGCCGTGGGCCAATCAAAATGTAGTCTGTTTGGCGGCCATATTGCACTTGCAAAAATGTCCACCAACTCATTTAAAGGACTGCTAAACCATGGTGTTTCAGGTGAGCGACACAGGCCCCTTGGGCCTCTTGTTACTAGTAAGCAATGTAGGCGAGCAATAAGATACCCCCCGAAAATTAACTTTAGGCGAGTGTAGGTGAGATGAGGGCATCACTCGCTCTCATGGAGAGGTCTGATGAGTGACCTTTTGGGGCACTTTGTGGTGCTGTTGACACATGAAGAGTAAACATTGTAAATGTGTAAAGCTAATCATGTCCTAGTTTTGCAAGCATTTTTTACTTTATATAATTTGTAGGATGTGTGAGGGAGAAAAGAGGAAACTAGTCATTCCATCTGATATGGGTTATGGAGAACGTGGAGCCCCACCAAAAATTCCAGGTAAGATAGTCAGTCAACTGAGTGGATGTATGCTGAGATGCCATTTAATGGACCGTTCCAGAGTAATGACGTCATATGATGTCATAAGTGGCGTGTGATCTCTTAATCATTACATCATAAATGATCCTGACATGTACAGATTGTATGTGTCTACTATTTAATAAACATGCTGTTGAATATTTTGAATCTAATTTGACTGGCTGCTGATGCTGCCATAGGCAGCAACAGCAGCCAGTCAAATTTGTTTCAAAATATTCAACAGCTTACCTGTATAGTTTTCTGGAAATTATAGTCAGGGAGTTCAGAGATCGATCGATCCCATCATGGGCGAGGTGTGGGTGGAGCTTAGCTAGAGATAGCAGGGCATAGCTAAAAATGGAAAGGTCCATTATTAGATAAATGGACTCAAGTATATGATGTGATAATCAATTACGTCACATGCAGGCTGACAATTGACAACTAATACTCCGCCGTGAAGCTGGACTAGTCTGCCAAGTGTACGGATTGGATGTTTCTGATGGATTTATGATTGAGTAAATATTCTGTTGAATAGTAGTGGCTATGTGATAGAGGCACAGGGGTGTAACCCACTGGGTGTCAATCCAGACATTTGGAGGGGCTAACCAGAGCATTATGCACAACGCAAATGAATGACACTTGGAGATCGAATCAAATGAAATGGTGCTCGCCCTGTGAGGATCCGCCAGGCAGGTGCAGCGCCGGGCTCCACGCCTCGAAGGAGCCCACCCTCAGCTACTGGAGGTCCCATCAACTCGTCTTGTGGAGCCAGGAGACGAGGATGGAGAGCTACTGGCCAACCGAAAGAGAAGACCAAACCCAAAGAGAACCCCAGTATCAACATCATGCACTGGAACGCAGAAGGGGTTACCAACAAGAAATCAGAGCTCGAACAGTTCCTGTACGAAAACAACATTGATATCTGCTGCATCCAAGAGACACATCTGCAAGAAGGAAAACCATTTAAGATCAGAGGTTACCAGATTTTCCGGTGTGATCGAAGAGGAGGAAAGAAAGGCAGGGTAATCACCTTGGGCCGAAACAGCGTGAACGCCAGCCAGATCAAAACCTTTATGGAAGAGGCAGAATATATCAAGATCAAGGTAACAACCAGCAACTCTGTGATTGACATTGTCAAATATTACTGCCCTAATGACAAGAATCCCTCACTTGACACAATCCAGGTCCCGGACAGCCACTTCCTCATTGCGGGAGACTTTAATAGCCAGTCTCAGAGCTGGGGATACAGAACACTTGATAAACGAGGAGAAGACATTGAAGCATGGCAAGATGAAAAGCACCTTTTACTTGTCAACGATCCCACAGATCAGCCTACCTTCTACTCGCGCCGCTGGCACTCGACAACAACGCCGGACTTGGCATTTTGTACAGAAGACATTCACAGAAACCTCAGTAGAGTGGTCGGATCGCAGTTAGGAGGAAGCGACCACTGCCCAGTCCTCCTCTCTCTTTCTGGAAGTATTTCAACAAGTTCACCTCAACATCCAAGGTGGAACTACAAAAAGGCAAATTGGAGTCTGTTCGGCATTTGTTCCAATGAGCTTACCCAAAATTTAGCAGTAGAAGGGAGAAACATCAACAATGCGGTCAAGGAATTTAATTCAAGTATCCTCAAGGCTGCCAACGAAGCGATTCCTCGAGGGTTCAGGAAAAACTACTGCCCCTACTGGACAACAGAACTGCAAGCAGCACATGATAAACTAGACAAGGCCAGAGAAGATGCAGAGGGTAATCCCTGTCATGAAAACCACTTCACACTACAACAAACTAAAGCCAGGTATCTAAAGACCAAGCTGGAGGCCAAAAGAAGAAGCTGGGGGGAAAAGACGGCAGGGGTTAATTTAGAGAGAGACACAACAAAGCTATGGAGACTAACTAAAGCACTGAATGATGAGGGTGTCGGGGGAGAGAAGATTACTCTTGAAGAAGATGGACAAACACTGTCAGGAAAGATGGCTGCAGATGCCTTTGCGAAGGCATATGCAAAAGAAAGCAACATTTCTATACCACGAATGCGTCAAAAAGAGGTTAGAAAAGAGCAAAAGGAAAGAACGGTCACCAACACTCACGATGCAATGAAAGTTGACATTAGTTTAGCAGAACTGAAGAAGTCTATCCGCCAATTGAAGAAGAAGAAATCTCCCGGGCCAGATGGCATTATGAATGAAATGATCCAACACCTTGGTAATGCATCTTTCCGCAAGTTGCTAGATATCTTTAATCTCAGTTGGACCAATGGAGAGGTTCCTCAGTGCTGGAAGGAAGCCAGAATGACTCCTATTCTGAAAAAAGGGAAGAACAAGACGAAAGTGCTGAGCTACCGTCCTATCAGTCTTACAAGCTGCATATGCAAGGCCATGGAGCACATCGTCAACCAGCGGTTGCAGTGGTACCTGGAGTCGGAGAACACTATAGTTTCAGAGCAGGCTGGCTTCAGAAGATACAGGAGCACAGAAGATCAAACAACACATCTTGCACAGGTCATAGAGGACACTTTTCAAGCCAAGAAGGTGATGCTAGCTGCCTTTATTGATCTGCAGAAGGCATTTGACAAGGTGTGGAAGGATGGCCTCCTCGTGACGCTCCGGCGCACAGGCATCGGTGGCAACATGTTCCGATGGACCAAGTCATACCTACACAATCGCAGAGCTAGGGTGCCGGTGGATGGACAACCTGGACAGAATGTATTGCTGAGACAAGGGGTACCACAAGGCGGAGTATTATCACCAACTCTGTTCATACTCTTCATTAATGACATTGTAGCAGAGCTGCCCAATGGGATCCAAGCAGCCCTCTATGCAGATGACCTCGTACTCTGGTGCACCGAGGAGTACACAACGACTGCCACGTACAGAATGCAGCTCGCCTTGGACAGAATTACAGCTTGGGCCAATCGCTGGTGTATTACCATCAACAAAGAAAAATCATCAGCCATGCTATTCTCACTGACCACCAAAACCAAGGTTGGCAATCTGACACTGGGCGGTACTCCACTCGAGTACGAGGACCAGCAGACATACCTGGGAGTCACCTATGACAGAAGATTAACATGGAAGGAGCACATCCAGAATGCAGAGGCAAAGGCCAGAAGAAAGTTAAACATCATGAGGAAGCTGGCAGGTACAAAGTGGGGTGCCAATGAAAGGATCCTCAAGACCATCTACCTAGGTGCCGTGCGACCACACCTTGAGTATGGATCCAGCTCATGGATGACAGCAGCTAAATCTCATCAACAGAACCTCGACAGAGTACAAAACCAGGCACTGCGCATCATCACTGGTGGAATGAGATCAACACCAATAGAAAAAATGGAGCAGACAGCAGGCACCCCCCCCCCCCCCACTTAGTAAAGGAAAGGAATGCAAAGCACTGATCCAAGCTGCAAAGTTCAAATCGTTCAACAACCACCCGATGAAGATCAGGCAAGCACAGCTGTCATCAGGAAGACTTAAAAGATCAAGTTTTGTGAAAGAGACAAAAGCACTTCAAAAGAAATGTTGCCAGCACAAATAGAAGACCCAAACCACACCCTTGATCCTCCACCCTGGGAAAACAAACTAGAGAGCACAGCTATTCGCACCACAGTACCTCATCTCACAACCAAAGATGAGCACAGTGATGAGAGCAAGAAGGCCCTGACCCTAGCCATGCTGGAAGAAATGTACCCTCAGGAGACATGGATAAGGATCTACACAGATGGATCAGCCAAAGATGCAATTAGGAGCAGAGGTGCCGGACTGCACATACAGTATCCAAACGGACAACATGAGTCAGCTGCAATACCGACAGGCAAACACTGCACAAACTACAGAGCTGAAGTCGAAGCACTGGTCCATGCAGCTAATACCATCAGCAGAACAGCAGACCCTATTGCACAGATTGTCTTTTTATCTGATGCCCGCTCCGTCCTTGAGGCGATCACCAAAGGTAAGCTGCCACAACTTGAAGAAGCACTACAAACCATCAAATGCTTTCGGATAGCATTGCAGTGGATTCCCTCACACTGTGGAGTCCAAGGAAATGAGGAAGCAGACAAGATGGCACAGGTGGGTACAGAAGAGAATCAGACAGAAAACATGGTTACGCATACAGAGATGAAGACTATCATCAAGTCACTCTATAGAACACCTCAATCAGAAGATGCCTACTATCATCTCTCGAGGCCGGAGCAAGTGACCATTTTTCGTCTCAGAACTGGACATAACAGACTAAACCAACACATGTACAGGCGGTTCCACCTTACGACATCGCCCGCTTGTCCTTGTGAAGAAGCAGAACAGACCACAGAGCACATACTTCAATGTTGCAGTATGTATCGGCTGCTGAGAGAAGAGATCTGGCCTTTGTCAACCTCTTCTTTAAAAGCTGTATGGGCCTGTGGAAGAACTGCAGAAAACCACAGATTTCATCTTGAGAACGGCTCTCCAAGTGTGATACCAGCGATCGAAAAGAAGAAGAAGATCTTGTCACATTACACTCATTCATATCCTGAATATTTATTAGGCCACAGAGCTTATGTTTTGGTAACCATCCGTCATCCATCTTTCCATCCATCAACTTTTTCTTTAAACGACTTAAGAACCACTGGGCTGATTTCAATTATATTTGGCAGGAAGCATCCTTAGGACATAGCGATTCAGGGGGGGGGGGGCTTGATTAAAAACTTATGAAACATCTAGGGCAACAGGTGAACCATATTGTTCAAGGGTTTGGCCAAATGCTTCGGTGGCTATCTTGGATGACTTAGTTTTCGCGAAAACGACTTCTCAAGAACCTTTTAATAGATTGGTCAGAAATTTGGGAGATATGATTGTGGACAAAGGGCCATTGAAATCTGTTGAAGGGAAGTTGATATGTCAAAAACATGGGTGCCGTGGACCAATAAACAGGTAATGTGTTTGGCCACCATAATGGAGTTTCTTAGTTGATGAATGTTGGAGCTGAAATTGGTTTTTGCATAGGTTTTCAAGTATGCTGATTTCAAATTTGCCACTTAAAACTGTCGGATAAATGGTCTAAAAAATCCATGGACCAATTGTAACCAAATTTGGCAAGATGCATCCTTGTTCTAATTCTGGCTAAGACCTTAGGCTTCTACTTATGGTTGATGGCCTTGGTCATGTTTGTAGTTGACATTGCCTATGTTCCAGGTGAGCAATACAGGCCCCTTGGGCCTCTTGTTACTCTATATGAGCTATTAACGTGGTTACCTTCCGTTATTTAATGTTAAAAGTATTGTTGTACAATTAAAATATTTTGCAGGTGATGCCACGCTTGTGTTTGAAGTGGACTTAATCAGTATTGACAGAAAAGATGAGCTTTAACTGTGATACATAAAGTAGCTACATATCTTGCATGTATAATTTATATATTAAATGAAATACTCTAAATGCAATCAAATCCTATGCAGTTAAAAGATAATGAAATTTGATAAATGTTCTGTTAGGCTTGTGCGATTGATGAGTTGAGTGTAATCGTGATTACTCGCTTAATCATCCTGAATACAATTTATCTAGATATAAAGTACCTTTCGTCATTGATACATGCATGGTTTTGTTGTTATGTCTAGATAATTTGTATTCGGGATGATTAAGAGAGTAATCACGATTAAAAATTAAATATAAGGTAGTGTTCAGAAATGTCCATTTGCAGGCCAAGAGAAAATTATTTTTGAAAATGTATCACTGGAATGCCTGGCTCAATTCTCGAGCCAGGCATTCTAGTGATACATTCTCAAAAATAGTCGTCTCTTAGCCTGACAATGGAATTAGAAAAATATCAATTTTCTTGATCTATTGCATTAAAGTGAGTTACTAAAAGGGAGATCTTTGAAAATAGGTACGCTGTAGAAATTATTCACAATTATTCGATAATTTAATTTTTAATCATATAAATTCACGATTTAAAAAATAATCACGATTTTCGATTTAATCTCGTAATCACGCAAGCACATGTTTTGTACCGTTTCTTAATGCTTTAGTGGTCAAGCTGGTCAAAACAGGACTCTGCAGTTATCTTGACCAATGTCCAGTTTCAGGCCAAGAAAGTCTCTTTTAATTCACCGTTAGGAGTGACTCGATAACCAAGCCACTCCAGTGGTAAATTAAAAAAAAATACTCTTAGTCTGCTAATTATGGACATTTTTTGTGAGAAAATTGAAATTGTCTTAACCAAATTTAACCAGTAAACATGGTAAATGGACAACTTTCAGTCAAATTGTTTTAAAGATATTCAGTAAGTCAAGAGTTTTTGCTCATTGAAATAATTGTCTGGTGGCTTGCAGCAGTGACAATTAATACAGCGGCAAACTTATCTTGCAATAGTCACAGAGTTTGTGACGTGTTTGATTGGCAAATAATTGCTGAATCTGATCTGCCAGTTACATGTATGACGTTATAATCAATTACGTATGTAATCACAATCAATATGTAGGCTGGTGTCACAACCATGATGCGTAATGAATGACATAACTAGCTCCGTCATGAACATTAAATATTCCTTCAGTTGGAAGAATTGTATGTCTACTATTTAATGAACATTCTGTTGAATATTTTGAAAATAATTTGACCGGTTTCAAAATATTTAACAGCTTGCCTGTACCGGTATAGTTACCATGAAATTAGCATTCTGGATATTCAGTATTCAAAGTATATAAATCATGCAAAGCATGCATGGGCGGAGCTTAGCTAGAGATGGGTGGGACATAGCTAACAGTTGATTCAGCCATTGTCAAATACCACGTCTCACACATGAGAATGGGAACTAAGAAAGAGTCTGCGGTTACATTGCCTACTGCTACATGAATAAGGAATACACAGATGTGTTGGGGATTTCAGACTGAATAGGTAACATTTAATTTGTCAAAATTCTGTTTACAAAATGCTGAGATCAGTTAAGCTTGAGTGATCACGATTGATTATTAGCTTACCTGGCCTGAAAGGCCAAGTGAGCTTATGTCGTGGCGACCATCCGTCGTCCGTCCATCCATCCGTCAACTTTTCCTTTAAACGACTTCTCAAGAACCGCTGGCCCAATTTCAATTGTATTTGGCAGGAAGCATCCTTAAGGAATAGGGATCCAAGTTTGTTCAAACGAAGCCGATCGGCCATCTTGGATTTTGGCCGATTTTTAGAAACGTCTTTAAAAATCTCCAAAACCGCTTGAGGGATTGAAGGAAACCTCATGAAATATGATCTAAGGTAAGAGCTCAACCGACTTTGTTCCAGGGAACTAAATTGGTCAAATAGTTCGGCGGCCATCTTAGTTGACCTAGTTTTAGCGAAAATAACTTCTCCAGAACCGCTGAAGAGATCAGGCCGAAATTTGGCAGATATCATTGGGGACTATGGGCCAGTAAAGTTTGTTCAAGAGAAGTTGATCCGTCAAAAAACATGTCCGCCGTGGGCCAATCAAGAAGACTATTTTTGAAAATGTATCAATGGAATGCCTGGCTTGGTACTCGAGCCAGTCATTCCAGTGATACATTGTCAAAAATAGTCTTTTCTTGGCCTGCAAATGGACTTACATTCACTGAGCAAACTCAATTTTCATGACCGATTGCGTTAAAGAATAAATAAAGTTAGGTTTTGAAATATTTTAAGCAGTAAAAGTTATTCACTATTATTTGATTATTTAGTTTGTAGCTCATCTGGCCCTTTGTGAGCTTATGCCAATGGCGGTTGTCCCTCCGTCAAATCGCATCTCTTTTATGCTTTGACCAATTTTAATCAAATTTGGCTGGAAGGATCCTACCTGTCGTGGTGGTAGGCTCCAGAAAACGTATTCAGAATTTTGATTGGTCAATTTTTTAATGCAAAATTTACCGGAAATTGTCTAAACGCATCTCTTTAGCCGCTTTTAATCATATAAATTCATGATTTAAAGAGTATTTGTGATATTCGATTTAATCACTTGACCCTTTAACATTCATATCAGCCAACAATGGCTTCTGCAGTGCTCTTGCGAAATGTCCATTTGGAGACCAAGAGGACTATTTTTGAAAATTTACTGCTGTAATGACTGACTCGCTAACCGTGCCAGTCATTTCAGTAGCAAATTTTCAAAAATAATCTCTTGGTCTGCAAATTGACATTTTCTATGAGAAAATTACAATTTTCTTCCGGCAATGCTAAGCAATCTTGCATGTATGCTGTACATGTAGTAATCACATACATACACACACAGTAGCACTCACGCACACACCTTTTTTACTCAACGTAGAATAAGGTGGGTTTATGTTGTCACATCAACATCTGTTCTACATTTTCCTAAAGTACTATTCATTGACTGTGTATTTTGTGATATCTGGAAATTAAGTGTTGTTTTTGAATGTTTATCATATCTATAAAATAATACTGAGAAGAATATATTGTCGCTTTCATTATAGATTTAAACCTTCAACATTTACAATTGTCTTTGTCAGTAAAACTTCTGTTTTGTGAAAAAATATGAATTGCTCAATCATTGAATGTAGTCGGTTGTAAGAGAAATCTCACTCCATACATTATGTTTATTTTATCTGTCTAACTGCTGCAAGCCACCAGACAATAACGTCCATGGGGTTTAACTCTGGACGTGCTGAATATTTTGAAGCCACCAACAACTTTCAGTAAAATCTTTTCAAAATATTCAGCAGGTCTAGAATTAAACGCCATGAAAACTGTAGTCTGCTGAAATTCAGCAGGCAGACAGTTTAAAGTATATGAATCAATAAAGCTATAACTTTGAACATCGCCCTCATCATCACTTTATTCTGCACAAAATGACCTGTGTATCATAATATAATGGTGTCAGTGAGATATGGCCCGCCCTAGCGGTTACGTTTATACACCAGGCTTTTGTGAATGCGCAGTTCACGCCTTAATAGTCGTCATCTTTTGCTTCTCGTGGTCCGATCTGTCACTAAGTTATCTGACGTCATGATCTAAATACGTCACTCGTGAGCTGGCTGACATCAAAATAACGTAAATCGGTCATGATGTCGAAGTCTGTCGCCAAATTGTATGATTTGTTTGTCTTTGTGGACTTTACAGTTTAATAAACATTGTGTTGAACATTTTGAAACTAATTTTACTGGGAGCTGTTGCTGCCAATTGCTCTTGAGAAGTCAAATTAGTTGCAACATATTCATCACCTTATATATATATATATATATATATAGTTAACATGACATTTTGGAAATTTAGGTTTCAATGTTTCAAATTGATTCCATTATTCGTAAAAAAAAAAGTGGGCAGAGCTTAGCTAGAATTCGGCGGGGCATATCTAGAAATGGATCCCTCTAGTTCCCCTTGCACTCAAACTATCAATTTTATTTCCACAATGGAGGAATCCAGTTTTAGCTATGTGTTAGGATCAATCGATCCCTGAACTTACTGCATATCAATTTTCAGAAAACTACACAGGTAAGCTGTTGACTATTTTGAAACTAATTTGACGGGGTTGCTGACTATTTTGAAACTAATTTGACAGGCCGCTGTTGCTGCGCAGTCAAATTACTAAAATTAGTTTCAAAATATTCCAACAGCATATTTATTAAATAGTAAAGACATAAAATTCGTACAACAATGTTTAGTAAGGCATCAATTATGCATTCGCGACGAATTTAGCTACATCATTCATGACGTAATTGATTATGATGTCATCCTACACGTCATATAGTTGATTATGACATCATATGATTGACTGAGAAACTGGAATCCTCCATTGAATGTGACATCAAGTTTTTCGTTTCGTATATGATTTATTTATGTCATGATAATTATAGTAACACTATTTATATCGTTGAGTGTAATATTTGCATTGTGTTGTTATAAACCATGTCATTACCTCATCCTATTAACCATGTATATTACGTGAATAAATAAAGTGTTATGAATGTTTAAAACATGTCATGTTATGTGACGATTAATTCATGGACCCTATTATGGTTTAAGACGGACTCTGAGCTTATTTCGATAGCAGCGACAGGCACCATGAGTAACTCGGGATGAGTTTATAGCAAAAACAAGCACGACAATCAGAGATTGCTAAAGTATGTCCACATTCCGCCAGGCACAACCTCCCACTTAAGATCGGTCACCTTGACCGTTGACAACAAAATCGATAGGGTTCTTCGAAACACCAAGGACAACCTCCCATCCAAGATTAGTAACGATCCTTTCAATTGAACCCGGGTTATCATCCGGAAACGCAATATTACATCATTAATTAGGTCATAGTGACCGTGACTTCAAAATCGATAGGGTTCTTCAGACCACCAAGGAAAAAGCTCCCACACCAGATTGTTAACGATCCCTTCAATAAAACGTGAGTTATCATTTGGAAACACAATATTATGTAATTAATTAGGTCACCTTGACCGTTTACCGTTTGACGCCAAAATTGATAGGGTTCTTCAGACCACCCAGGAACGCTCCGCGCCAGATTGGTAATGATCCCTTCAAATAGAATTTGAGTTATCACACGAAAATTAAAACCTGAATGGACGGATGGATGGGCTGGCAGATTGATGGAATGTCGGACAGACGATCGAAGCAAACCATATATACCCACATATGGGGACATAAATACCAAAATCTGAGTTTATAGCGGATCATGTAACCCTGATATTCAAAAGGCTGGTATTCCAGCCTCGGTGAGTAATTGCAATACCAGTAAACTGAAAGGCTGGAAAGTCTGCCCTGCACACATGTATATATGTTTATGTTTTTGGGATGCCAGCCTATATACATAGTTGAGTGCAAGGCATCTCTAGCTTAGCTCCACCCACTTCACCCATGTTTGGTTTGATCGATCCTTGCACTCTCTGACTATCAATTTCCAGAAAACTACTGGTAAGCTGTTGACTATTTTGAAACTAATTTGGCTGGGTGCTGGTTGCTGTCTATGGCAGAAACAGTGCCCCGTCAAATTAGTTTCAAAATATTCAACAGAAAGTTTATTAAATAGTAAAGACATTAGGCATACAAGGCTTAGTCCGTCATCAATTATGCGTTCGTGACAAACAGATCTACATCATTCATGACGTCATCGATTATGACATCATCCTACACATCTAGTTGATTATGCCATCATATGGATGGATAAACTGGAAATGTCCATTTTGACTAATCTATGATTAAATTTTGATGGTAAATTTTGCCACATTTAGTTAGTTTAATTTACCAATCGGAACTATTTTATAATCTGATTTCAGAGGGTAAGGCGATCGTGTGTGTGTGGGTGGGTGCGTGCGCTTGAGTATGTGCATCCCGAGCTGTATCTCGAAAACTTTGGATCCGATTTGGCTCGAATTTTAACATGACTTAGAAACTAGTTGTACAAAATTTCAAGATGTTGGCAGTGATCCTGATAAGAGAAACCAGATCTGGATCTGATCAATTTCTGGATCTATGGATGTCTCGCAGACTAATGGGCTGATGTGGCTAAATTTTAACACAAGAAAGTGTGGCACCATACATTAGGATTCCCACAATGTTTGGGGTGATCTGAAAAATTCCAGCACATCAAAGAAATCTGGAAAAAACAAACTACCATGTCACAAAACAAGACATATCAGTAAACTGATGTATGCTCCCCGAAGGCATACTCTGTAGCGACACTAGAAACTGTCTGGACAAAAATTCTCTAATCTTCAGTGAACCATGAAAAATAGGTCAAAAGCATGTTCAGTGAACCGTGAAAAGTAGGTCACAACTTTTCATGTGACACACCTTCAGCGTATAATACATCCATACACCAGGTTTAGTTGTAGTATGCCAAAAGCTCTTGAAACTATAGCCTGGACTAACATGTTCTGTTGTAATGTTCAATGAACCATGAAAAGTAGGTCAAAGGTAGGTCACGCTGACCTTTTCATGCACTGTACACCAGCTCCCTAAGATGCATCCACATATCAAGTTTAGTTCCCGTATACCAAAATCTCTCAAAACTACAGCACGGACAAAGATTTTCGGTAATATTTAATGAACTATGAAAAGTAGGTCATGCTGACCTACTTTTTACACACTGCACATCTCCACAAGATGCATCCACATACCAAGCTTCATGATCGTATAAGTCTTGAAACTGTGGCCCGGACAAGCTTGTAGAGGGCGAACAAACGGACAAAGAGACGACAGTATTTGTTCCCCCAAAAATTTTTGGGGAAGCATAAAAACGGTCTGGTTCCTTTAAGTAATTTGCACGAAAGTTGTTGCTATTAATGACAGCACCAACATTCAGTAAAATTGTTGTCAAAATAATTAGTATGTAATGCAATTACTACCTGCCATATATTTGATACAAATTTTATTGAAGTGTTGCTGCAACAGCTTTCAGTCTGTATTCTAAAATAATAATCATAAATTTCAGCCAACACCTATGGATTTGAAAAGCAATTTGACTGTAAGTTGTTGCTGACTAAGGCAGCAACAACGTTAGCAAATTGTTGTCCATAGAATTATGCGGTGCTCAGTATTACTATCTAAGTAAAGTGAGTATATGGCCAAAATACGCTTTGCCTGCACGAAGGAAATGTTTCGCCTAGCTACCGTGTGTACATTTCTGTTCGACCAATGCATTTCAAACAAATGCACGAATCCGTCAACGAAACACACACGCCGTTTGCTAAGCATTCATTCTTGACGAGAAAGTGTATATAGGCCTATGCTCATTCTGCCTAAATAGTAATCTATTGATTGCACGTGTGTGGATAATAATTCGACAACGTTGTTGGTGCCTTAGAAACCAACATCTTACAGTTTGAATTGCTATTCAAATCCAAGTCGACTAAAAATTATGATGATTATTTTAGAACATAGCGACTGAAAGATTTAGCAAATTAATATCAAATCTGTACCAGGTATAATCGCATTACCTAATAATTATGTTGACAATAATTTTACTGAATGTTGTTGCTGTCATTGATAGCAATAACTTTCACACAAATTATTGTCAAAATATATATAAAAGCTTTCTCTAATTTTCTTTTGGAAATTGACACAGTTGTGCTGAACAGTATTGAAATGCAGGCCGTCGAATGTACTGCAGTGAATAGTACACCCTACATACAGGCTTACGCTTCCAGAGCTGGAGGAGAAATGACTATTTGTACGTGCAGGCAAGTTGGTTTTGTTTGAGAAATCCTGGCCTAACAGACAAAAGACTAAACGAATATGGCGTCCAATAGTTACAACGATTATGGAGACAGGAAATTGCCCGCTTGGTAGCATAGCATGCTGGGTAACTTAAACAGAAAGTAGCAGGCATCTCATATCTCGTGCAAAAGGGTCTATATTTAATGGAACATGAGAACTTTAATTCATAAACAAAAAGATCATTGGTCCATCAAGCAACCATAATTGTTGCAATAGACAGATGGCAATGGTCCTTATCATTATGATGCGGCAATCATCCTTACCACTAATACAAGAGCTCCGCAAACGGTGCATAATACCACGACATGATGACAAATCAATGAATGAGAGCTATCACACGTAGACCAGTCATCCTATGAAGTTTCAAATGTGATCCGCTAAACAGTCATGGAGATATCATCTGGAAATCAATTTTCAAGATGGTCAACAGTGTCTGGCGGCACAATCGGAATCTCTGATCATCTACAATTTCAATAAGTTTTTTCCTCAGACCTAGTCCTGTCATCCCATGAAGTTTCGAAGCAGTCCGCTAAACAGAAATGGAGAAATCAATTTTCAAGATGGCCACCAGTGGCTGGGGGCTATCTTGGATTTAGGATCATCGTTGACTTCAATAGAATCTTTCTCCAGAGCTAGTCCAACTACCCTATCAAGTTTCAAAGCAATCCGATAAATGGTAATGAAGTTATCATCCGGAAACCAATTTTCAAGATGGACACCACTTTGACTTTGGATTATCATCGATTTCGATGAGTTTCTTCTCCAGACCCAGTCCAACCACCATATACCGTCATGACTGATGACAATCTTGGATTTCAAATCATTGTCAGTTTCGAAAGATTTCTCCTACAGACCTACTCCAACCACCCCACGTATGATGTTTCAGTGATTTCGATAAACAGTAATGGAGTTATCATCCGGAAACCACTCGGAATGATGCCATCACATAATATCCCGCAAAAATATTGATGTCCTTGACACTACTGACCAATGGGAAAAGTACCATTGACCAATGGGCCAGTCACCCCTGACATTATTGATCCAGCAGATGACATTTACCAATGGGACAATGGTTCCAGTAAACAAATTGGATGAGGAAATACAAGAATATTGGTGTCATTGTCATTATTTACAAACGGGAAAGGTACCATTGATTAATGGGCCCCGACATCCCTGACATTATTGACCCTGCAGATGACAATTACCAATGGGGCAATGGTCACAGTAAAAAATGTGGATGAAGCAATGCAAGAATATTGGTGTCATTGACATTATTGAACAATGGGAAAGGTACCATTGATCAATGAGGTAGCCATCCCTTACATTATTGACCCAGCAGATGACACTTACCAAAAGGGTCAATGGCACAGTAAAAAATGTGGATGAAGAAATGCAGGAATATTGGTGTCATTGACATTATTTACCAATGGGAAAAGTACCATTGATCAATGGGGCAGCTATCACAACACAACATGGGGCAATGGTGAGGTCACGGTAACAAATTTGGATGGGGAAATGCAAGAATATTGGCATAATTGACCAACGGGAAGAGTACCATTAATCAATGGGGCAGCTATCCTTGACACTACTGTCAAATGATTAGTGTACTAAAGGAAAATTTCTGACAAACCTTGCTTTAGTCCGTTAAGAATTTATGAAACGTGACACAGATTATTTTCCCCATATGGTTCAATACTTAAAATGCTTTAAAGAGCCAGAGTTATGGCCCTTATTTCTAGTGGTTAATTCATATTCATAGGGCGAATAGATATTGCCTGAAGGAACATATCTGCTGAGTTTGTTTTAATCCATCAAAAATTGACAAAACAAATGTATTTTAACCAAATGGTTCAATAGTTTCAAGTCTTAATGAACCAGAGTTATGGCCCTTGCTTAAAGGTGCAGCCTCTTTATATTCATAGTCCAAATAGATATTTGTCTGAAGAAACATATCTGCTAAATTAGATTTTAATCCATCGACAATTGATGAAACAAATAGATTTTCACCATAGGTTCAATAGTTTAAGACTTAATGAACCAGAGTTATGGCCCTTGTTTAAAGATGCATACTCTTTATATTGCTTAAAGGAACATATCTGCCAAATTTGGTTTTAATCAATTGATAAATGACGAAATGTGACACAAACTATTTTCCCCAGAGGCTTAAATACTTTGAAAATATAACAAGGGCCATAACTCTGCTATTTGTGGGTATGGCCATTTCATCTTCATAGCCCCAATAGATATTGCCTAAACGAACATATTTTGCCAAATTTGGTTTTAATCCATCAACAAATGGCGAAATGTGCCACAATTATTGACAAATGCCAGACACAAATCGCGATTGTATAAGCTCACCTAGGCTAAAACTTACAACCGGAATGACTGGCTCGAGACAGTCATTTAGGTGGTAAAATATCAAAAATAAACTTCTCTTGCCCTGAAAATGGATATTCACTACACAAATATCTAAATTTTTCAATAAATCGTGACCATAAAAGGGTTACACAGTCAAATAATTTACAAAACAGTGTACATGAAGTATGATAATCTTTTATTATCACCGCAGCACACGTATCATCTGCAACTATAGACCTCTGTACAGGACAGTCAGTACACTAATATACAATATGATATATTAATAATAATAATTATCATTATATGAATAACTATAGCCAGTATATGTACCACTAATGCATGAATAATTTTCTAAATAATAATAATTAGTGTATTTAGAAAATAATTATAACATAATAATAATAGTAGTAGAATAATAATTATTATTATTCGTAGTATTATGTTTAATATGTAACACTATTATGGTATTATTGTTGAGTTTTTGAGTCTGTTTAACCCTTTAACACTCAAACTGGCCAAAAACACCTTCTGCAGTGGTCTTGATAAATGTCAATTTGCAGACCAAGGGGGAAACTATATTTGAAAATTTCCAACCAAATGACTGCCTCGATAACCGAACCAGTTATTCCAGTGATAAATTTTCAAAAATTATTTTTTCCTTGTCTCCAAATTAACATTTTCTTTTGGAAAATTAAAATTTTCTTGAACAGATTTGAGGGTTACATTAACCCTTTAATTACCAAATTTTTCACGAAAATCTAAATATTTTCTTATAGAATGTCCATTTGCAGGCCAAGAGGACTATTTTTGAAAATTTACCACTGGAATTGCTGGCTCATTTACCGAGCCAGTCATTCCAGTGGTAAATTTTCAAAAAATAGTCTTCTCTCGGCTTACAAATGGACATTCCTCAAGACTACTGCACAAACCGGTTTTGGCCGGCTTCACCATGAAAGGGTTAATGGTGGCGACCAGTATATGGTAGGTATATCCAAGTTATTATGCAATTTAATAATAATACTATATTTATATAATACAGGAAAATACATGTTTAAATTATGGCTTCTGCAGTGGTCTTGGAACATGTCCATTTGTAGGCCAAGAGAATATTTTAGAAACTTTACTACTAGATTGACTGGTTTGGTAGCCAAGCCAGTCATTCTAGTAATCAATTTTCAAAAATATTATTCTCCTGGCCTGCAAATGGACAGTCACTATGGAAAGATTAAAATTTTCCAGACAGATTGAACAAGAGGTCCAAGGGGCTGGTATCGCTCACCAGGTATTATTGGTCAATGGCACATTGGAACAAATTTACCAATCGAATTTCTGTGAAGATGGTTAACAGGCAAATTTTATTAAAATTGGTCCACTGGTTAATAAGTAGTCCTTTATATGATTTTCTCAGATTTTCAGAAAATCCAAGATGGCCACCAAACACGTTAAATTTTGATTGATCCACAGCGGCCATGTTTTTTTTTAATGTATCAACTTTCCATGGAGAAACTTTAATGGGCCTAATCATATCTTACAAAATTCAGCCTGATCTGTTTAGTGGTACTGTTTTCGCAAAAACTAGGACATCCAAGATGGTCACTGAAACATTTGGATAATCAATTTCCCTTGAACAAACTTGGTTTAGCTGTTGGCCCAAATGATGGTTCATAAGTTTTGAATTTATCCCCAAGCGATTTCGGAGACTTTTAAAGACGTTTCTAAAATCCAAGATGGCCACTAGCCAAATTGGCCTATCAGTTTCCTTTGAGCAAACTCACATCCTTATGCCAAAAGGATGGTTCCTACCAAATATAATTGAAATCATCCCAGTGGCTCTTGAGAAGAAGTTGTTTAAAGGAAAAGTTGACAGACGACGGCCCGGGCCGCCATGGCATAAGCCCACACTTGTCTTTTCAGGCCAGGTGAGCTAATAAATAAGTAGGAACTGTTGTGTAATGCATCAGTGTTTAAATTTAACCGGTTAATGATGAAATTTGATCAGTAGAATTATAATTTTCTCATAGTAAATTCCCATTTAGAGAAGATTTTTTTTTAAATTTAACGCTGGAATGACTGCCTCGGTTATAGAACCAGACTTTCCAGTGGCAAAAATTTCCAAATAACATGCTGGCCTGCAAATGGACATTCCTAAAAACCACTACAGTTTGTGCCGGCTTACGCATCAAGGATTAACATTTACTAGAGTTCACATATTAGACCCTTAAAAGTCAAGATTTGTCAAGAAAATGTAAATTTTCACTCAATAAATATCCATTTGTAAATGTGGACGAGCCAGTTATTCCAGTGGTAAAATTTTCCAAAAATGTAATCTCTTGGCCTGCAAATCAACAGGTGCTGACCGGTTTGATCATTACATGTCTCACTACTTCGAGCCATCAGACATTAATTTCAATGAATAAATTCTTGATTTGCTGAATATTTTGAAAACAGTTTGACTGAAAGTTGTTGTTGGCTTAGTCACCAACAACTTTAAGTCAAATTGTTTTCAAAATATTTAACAGGTCCACAGATATAACTCTTGGAATATGTCGTATACAAAAACTGAGCAGTCAGCCGGTTGAAGGGTTAAGCCTTTCAACCCTGAAACCTCAGTCTCAATTTCAAATCAACCGTACAGCACACAGCCAAGTGAGAGCTGCTGTTGAATATTTTAAACTAATTCGCCAGCCACAATAGTTTTCAGTCCAATGAATTTCAAAATTTCTAACAGAACATCACATTATTTAATAGCGTTGACAAACTTGATTTAAAATATTTGTTTGTCATTTATGAAGCAACGCTAGGCTAAGTAAATACTACACAGATATTATATGCATTTGTCAAATGCAATGCATGAATGGGTGATAATGTAATTCTTCTTCTAGAACAATTATTAACTCTTTTATGGTCAATTTGGTCACGAAAATCTAAATATTTGCTTATTAAATGTCCATTTTCAGGCTTTTTAGAGGACTATTTTAGAAAATTTACCAGTGGAATGACTGGCTCAGTTATCGAGCCAGTCATTCCAGTGGTAAATTTGCAAAAAATAATTTTTGGCCTGCAAACTGACATTCCTCTAGACCACTGCAGAGGCTGGTTTTGGCCAGCTTAACCATTAAAGGGTGAAGTGACGAGTCTAAGACTATATTTTCGTACTGGTGGCTTTAACCTTTGACCCCAAAAATAAATCACCCGTTCTGATAACACGTCTTCTGACATATTAGCTCTATATTCCCTGAAATTATACAGTCTCCATTACAAAGACAACTATAGAGGTAAGCTGTTAAATATTTTGAAATTAATTTGACTGGAACCTGTATCAGGCTCATTTTCATAATGGGTAAATTAGGAGTATAGGAGCATTTTGGCCAAGGTTAACAGAAATAACAAAACATGACACCATTGTTGACGACACACACACACGGATGTATGCCGGATGGGGAGTGAGCACTATAGCTCAGCTGACTTTAGCTGGAGTGGCTACAGGCAAAGATTTGGAGAGGAATTGAAAAAATATTGGCCACCTTGACATTGACCAATGGAAAAAGTATCATTGATCAATGGGGCAGCCATCACTGACACTATTGTACAATGGTTTAAATCTCCCAACAGATGCCATTTACCAATGTGACAATGCTCACATGCAAAAAATATTCGCATCATACACCTCTAATGCCAGGAGTGGAGTCCGTAATGGGTCAGGATGTGATCGATCTTGAATTTTCACAAATTTAACTTCTCTTTTCCTGCAAATGAATATTTCCATTCTTAGATTTTAACCAGTCTCACCATTAACCCTTTAAGCCTTGAACTTGTTAAAAAAATTTCATTTTTTTCAAAGAAAATGTCAATTTGCAGACCAAGTGAAGACTATTTTTGAAAGTTTATCACTGGCATGACTGGCTCGGTTATCGAGCCAGTCATTCCAGTGGTAAATTTTCAAAAATAGTCTTCTCTTGGTCTGCAAATTGACATTTCTCAAGACCACTGTAGAAGGCTCATTTGGCTGATAGTGTGTTAAAGGGTTAATGGGAAAAGATGACTATTTCTGCAAGTATGCTTCTTCTTAAAAACCTGGCTAACAAAATTATAGGATTTTCTATAAATCTGATTAGAAAAAATAGGGTTTCCTATAAAAATAGGAGAAATCTCATCCCTGAACAGTCTAGTTGTGTAGTTGATGTAACAAAATGGCGGGTCATTACGTTAAAGACGTATTCGTGGCATGAAGCCATGCCTCTATTTCTAGACTGGGCTCGTCATAGCGAATTATCAGCTACAATGTAACCACCAGCTTGGAGAGGCTAAACATGGCAATAATTTACTCACAGATTATAGTTATGAATATTTTGAAACTAATTTGACTTGGAGCCGACGCTGCCATACAGCTCCCAGTTAAATTAGTTTGAGAATTTTCAACAGAATATTTTGTATATCATAAAGAAATTCTAGTTTTTGGTTTTGTAAGGGCTAAAAGGATTTGATGAAAACTTAACCATAAATGGTAATTGGAAGACAAATAATGGGGTTTAAAGTTCCAATTTAAAAAATATAATCATATAAACTAAATGGTGACGTTGCAGTCGACATATTAAACTTTCAAAAAAATAATGAGGTCTATTGACAGAATATTCTGCAAACTATAATTCTTTATCGGTATTGCTTCATTAAAAAAACATTTCTGAAACAATTACAGGTAATTAATGATAAATCAATGTTGCATAGCACATCCACAACCCCTTACAGCCCAGAAACGACAAATCCTTTATGATTTAACCCTTTGACATTCATATCAGCCAAAAACGGCTGCTGCAGTGATCTTGAGAAATGTCCATTTGCAGACCAAGACTATTAAAAAAAATTACCACTGAAATAACTGGCTCGAGCCAGTCATTTCACTGGTAAATTTTCAAAAATAGTTTCTTGGTCTAAAAATAGACATTTTCTTCTGAGAAAATTTTTATTTTCTTGAACGATTTTGAGTGTTAAAGGGTTAAGGAATATCCTGTTGAATATTTTAACACTAATTTGACTGGGAGCTGTTGCTGTCATAGGCAGAAACAACTCCCAGTCGAATTAGTTTTATAATATTCAATAGCTTTCCTGTAGACATGTAGTAGTTGTCTTGAAATTTGGATTCTGGTATTTCAAGGATCAAAGGGTTAACCAGAGGAAGCATTAACGCTTTAATGGTCAAATGTGAACAACATTTTAATATTTTCTTATTGAATGTCCATTTACAGGCTGAGGGAACACAATTTTTGAAGAATTATCACTGAAATGACTGGCTCGGTTATCGAGCCAGTCATTCCAGTGGTAAATTTTCAAAAATTGTATTCTCTCAGCCTGTAAATGAACATTCCATAAGACCATAGCAGAGGCTGGTATGACCATTAAAAGGTTAATTAATGATGTAAATCTGAGGGAAAACAAGAGTCCCAAGGGGCCTGTGTCGCTCACCTGGAGCACCATCAATTTCTGTCAAAATTGTTGGTGGATGGTTTAGTAGTCGTTTAAATGAGTTTGTGGACATTTTTACAAGGGCAATATGGCCGCCAAACACGCTACATTTTGATTGACCCACAGCGCCCAGGTTTTTTTGACGGATCAACTTCCCTTGAATAAACTTTAATGGCCCTTAGTCCTTAATCATACCACCCAAATTTCGGACTAAGTTATCCAAGATGGTCGCCGAACCATTTTGTCAATCATGTCCTCTTGAACAAACTTGGCTTACCTCTTGGCCTAGATGAAGATTCCCCAAGCGGTTTCGGAGGTTTTAAGACATTTCCTAAAATCGGCAGAAATCCAAAATGGTCGCCAGGCAAATTGGCCGATCGGGTTCATTTGAACAAACTTGGATCCCTATTGCCCTAAGGCTGCTTCCTGCCAAACACAATTGAAATTGGCCTAGTAGTTCGCGAGAAGACATTTTAAATTTCCCATTGCTTTAGCATGGGAGCTTTTGACGAGAAAATTATCCAAGATGGCCGTCAAACTGTTTATCCAACAATTTCAAAAATTGCAAATTTGAGCCCAGAATACTCAAAAACATATATATATAGAACCAGTTTTGGCCTCAAAATCCATCAAATAAAAAAAATCCAATATGGCCGCCAAACAGGCTTCATTTTGATTGGCCCACGGTGGCTGTTTTTGACGGAGCAACTTCCCTTGAACAAAGTTTAATGGCCCTTAGTCCCTGATGATACCTCCCACATTTCGGCCTGATCCCTTCAGTGGTTCTGGAGAAGTCGTTTTCAGGAAAACTACGTCATCCAAGATGGCCGCCGAACCATTCGGTTAATCACGTCGTCTTGAGCAAACTTGGCTTACATCTTTCCCTAGATGAGGTTTCATAAGTTTTCAATCGATTCCCCAAGCGACTTTTGAGAAGATTTTTAAAGACATTTCTTAAAATCAGCCGAAATCCAAGATGGCCACCAGCCAAATTAGCCGATCGGCTTCATTTGAACAAGGTTGGATCCTTATGCCCTAAGGATAAATTTCCCATTGTTTTAGTATGGGTGCGTTGGGTGGGAAAATAATCCAAGATGGCCGCCAAACCGTTTATCCGACAGTTTCGAAAATGGCAAATTTGAGCTCACAATACCCAAAACCATACATAGAAACAATTTCAGCCTCAAAATCCATCAAATAAAAAAATCTAATATGTAACACGCTACAATTTGATTGGCCCACGGCGGCCATGTTTTTTGACGGATCAACTTCCCTTGAACAAACTTTAATGGCCCTTAGTCCGTGATCATATCTCCCAAATTTTGGCCTGATCCCGTCAGTGGTTCTGGAGAAGTCGTTTTTGGGAAAACTAGCTCATCCATGATGGCCACCGAACGATTTGGTCAATCAAGTCTTCTTGAACAAAGTTGGCTTACCGCTTTCCCTAGATGATGTTTCATGAGTTTTGAATCGATGCCTCAAGTGGTTTCGGAGTTTTTAAAGACCTTTCCTAAAATCGGCCGAAATCCAAGATGGCCGCCGGCCAATTTGGCCAATTGGCTCCATTTGAACAAACTTGGATCTGTATGCCCTAAAGATGCTTCCTACCAAATATAATTGAAATCGGCCGAGTGGTTCTCGATAAGTCGTTTAAAGTAAAAGTTGATGGACGGATGGATGACCGACAGACACACGATGGATGGTCGCCACGGCATAAGCTCACTTGGACTTTCAGGCCAGGTGAGCTAATAACCCAAAAAAATTATGGCACAAAAGATTTACTTCAGCAAAATCTTGTCATTTAAAACATATGTGATAAGACAGAGTTGTGATTGTGTGGTGGTGCGTGGACAGATGAACTGACACTACAACCTGGACAACATGACGGATAACATACCTGTACAGTCATTGTACTACAGTGATTAAAGTCCAGCTCAGAAATAATTTATCGTGTTTCCAAAACAAAATCAAATGTACTGTTGAATATTTTGAACTTAAATTGATTGGAAAGCAGCAGACTTCCAATCAAATTAAGTCCAAAATACTCAACAGAATATTTCTTACGTCGTGTTCAAAATTATACTAACACGTTTCTGTTTTTGTTATTTATAAGCTGTACTGTATAAATTTGCATTCGCAGCAGTTTCATAAGCGTGAATGGCGCTGCTTCATGACCAGGTGACGACACAGATCATGAACAGACATGGATTAACCCTTTACTGGTCAAATTTGGTCACGGTTTAGATTTTCTCAAAGAAAAACGTTGATTCGTAGGCCAAGAGAAGGCTACTTTGAAAAATTTCTCACTGGAATGACTGGTTTGGTTATCGCAAGTAAATCCAGTCGTAAATTTTCCACAGTGGTCTTGTGTTGGGCTAGAAATGGGCATTCGTCAGGATCACTGCCGATGAGTTTTGGTCGGCATGACCATTAAATGGTTACGACAGTTAAGTAAATACAGGCCTACAAGCCACCCGCACTGAAAAGATATTCGACATTCCAGTGGTAAATTTTCAAAAATAGTCTTCGGTTGGCCTGCAAATGGACATTTATCAAGACCACTGCGGCGGCCGGTTTTGGCCGGCTTGACCATTTAAAGGCTTAAAGTTAACACGTAAATGCGAAGCTTGTGTAAAATAGCGAAATATTGTGAATAACATTATCAGGGTAGTCTTGCATAAATAACGTATTTATACATATTATATGATATAAACTATATTTGATATTTAAAGAATGTTAATGCCGGCGAAAAATCCTAAGCCATGCTAGTACATGTAGCTCTTTAACACATATCAGCCAAAAACGGCTTCTGCTGTGGTCTTGGGAAATGTCCATTTGCAGACCAAGATTATTTCTGAAAATTTTCAATTGGAATGACTGGCTTGATAACCGAGCCAGTCATTCCAATGGTAACTTTTCAGTAAATAGTCTTCTCTTGGTCTGAAAATGGAAATTTTTTTATGGAAAAAAATATGAAATTTTCTTGAACAAATCTGTGGGTTAAAGCTATCACGAGACATTATAACCAGCGCTGCAATATTCAGTCATGATGTCAGAATTCCCAATATCAAGACTGACCTTAGAGAGACAATATTTTCAATAGCAATTGCAACGGAGTACCGGATAAGTAAGTCAAAACACATATATGCAATACACACATATATTACTGCTTTCTATGGCACTGTATTAACATAGATAGAGATGTGTAAAAAATAGTTTCTTATTCTAAAAGATTATGACAACGACAATAGAGGGATCCATATCTAGCTATGCCCCGCCCATTTCCAGCTAATCTCGACCTACTTTTTCGGTGTGTTGGAATCAATTTGAAACTTTAAAACCTGAATTCCCAGAATCTAAATTTCAAGGTAAATTATTGCATATTTGAATATTTTTTAAATTCATTCTCATTTTAAAGGACATGTCGCTCGTTATCAAGGACTCTAAAACTGGCCTATCTTTAGGGGATGCAAGAAATTTAGAAAATTAAATGTTCTTAAACACAATCTCCAATAATGCTGAGGGATAACCAGCAGCCTTATGCATGTTATATTGTATGTAACTTGTTTATGATGGGAAAACATACTTTCAAGTACTTTTCCTGACCACACTGCAGTTTTCAAGTACTTTTCATGCCAAATTTCAAATTCAAACACTTTCAAGGACAGATGCAATTTGTACGAACTCTGTTTAATGTAATTTGACTGGGGGTGGAGGGGGGGGGGGGGGGCTGTTGCTGCCATTCCAGTCAAATTTGTCTCAAAATAGCCAACAGAAAGTTTATTATTAAATTATTAAACTCATCAAAGGCATAAAATTTATACACTTTCGTGGCGGATTTTCTGATTTTCGTGGTGGAGTTACCTCATTCTGATTGCCACATCAGCTAATATTTGATGTATTTGATTATGACATCAGATATTTTAGCGACAGATCAGATCCTTACGCATGCACGCACGCACGCACGCACGCACACACACACAGCTATATGTTGAATATACATAGATGTACGATGCTGGGGTAAAATCAGCAGTAACAGTTAGAATGAATAGACTTGCTTGACTTTGGCATGCTTGGTGACTGAGTGATTTTTTTCCAACAAAACTTGACATATTGTAGTTCTGAATACCCCGTTATTGGTGTGGCTTGACAAAATATGCTTCTACAGATTCATCATGGAATGTCCTTTTTCATGAAAACACTAATCCTTTAACCCTTAAGTCAGCCAAAAACTACTTCTGTATTGGTCTTGAGAAATGTCCATTTGCGGATGAAGAGAAGTGTATTTTTGAAAATTTACCACTGGAATGACTGGCTCAATAACCGAGCCAGTCATTCCAGTGATAAATTTTCAAAAGTACTCTTCTCCTTGTCTGCAAATGGGCACTTTCTATGAAAATTTTTTAATTTTCTTGAACAAATTTAAGTGTTAAAGGGTTAAAATATTTACCACTATAATGGCTAGCTCGATAACCTACGGTAGCCAATTATTCCCGTGGTAAATTAAAAAAAATTGTATTCTCTTGGTCTGCAAATTTGACATTCACAAAGCAGAAATCTAGATTTTCTTTACCACTAAAGGATTAAAATGCTGTATGATATCTAAGTGTATAAATTATGCAACACAGATTGTAAATATGGGATTTATGGAGTAGCCATCTTAAGACAGGCCGAGACACTTGAGAATCCTTTGGGACTCATACAAATATTTGCTTATGACCTTTGACCCTGTGTGCTTGACATCGCATTTGACAGTGTGTAAATACATCATCTCATTCACGAATATTCATAAGCATCTTTTTAGTATAATGGACATTTCCATTTTTAGCTATGCCCCGCCCATCACTAGCTAAGCTCCACCCACACCTCGCCGTGTTGGGATTGATCGATCCCCGAATGCCCTAGCTATCAATTTCCTTTAAACTATACAGGGAAGCTGTTGAATATTTTGTAACTAATTAGACTGGGTGCTGTTGCTGCCATATTATTTATTAAATAGTAAAAGCAAACAATTTGTACAACAGCCTATAGACCGTCATCAAATATGCATTCGTGACGTACTTATCGAAGTCATTCATGACGTCATTCATTATGATGTCATTGTACACGCCACGCAGTTCATTATGACGTCATATGATGGCTGGGTACTCTGGAAAGGTGAATTGGCATGAGCGCCACTAATTAACTGGTCACATTGGACAGTCACTGATTTATGTATGAAATTAGGTTAGTCATCAATGATTGCATAAGAGCAGGCAATGCTGTGTTCAATGCGTGGATTATGGATGACTGTTTTATGAGTTATGAAGGACTGTTTCATGAACTGAATAGGCGATGGCGTGATATTATTACAGCAATAGAAAGGTTACCGTGAGATGTTGCTCGATGCTGTTGCTATGTAGCAGGCTCCCACATGATGTAAATTACTTTGTACCAGTATTCTGTTTGAATTAAATCCATCTTTAGAACGATAGCAATTTGGTCACTGTGACCAAGAACTGTATATAAACTAAATAAGGGTTAAGCTAGTATGCTACCAATACTGATGCTGTGTATCACCTGCGAAATAAGCCCTCCATCTTTAGGAAGGGTTAAGTATAGAATGCGAAATAAGGCATTGGGTGGCAAGGCATTGATAGATTAGATATGAGGATGTCTTAAGGATGTTTCCTCGGTATATGATGTATCAATATCTTGCAAGGCGAAGCTTTAGAAGAATATTTTGAGAATCAAACGTAGTATTTGGCTGGCTGTAGTAACATGCTCAATAAAACCAGTTCTGTTTCTGGTAACTTATTGAGATGACGAATTCTGGCAAGCACTGCTGGAATATTATGGGATTTTTATGACCATGTATATTTGCACGTGACGGGTCAGGGATCAGATTGCGGTGTGGCTGGTGGATGAGGACCATTGGCACCGGTGGCCAAATACGCTTATGCATCAACACATGGCAATCAGAGTGATTCAGAACTAAAGTTATCAGCAGTACTGTCACAACAAAACAGAATTCGAAGAATGCTAAAGTATGACTGGTATGCTCGATTGATGGGCTTGTCAAACAATAAGTGTTTGGAAAAAGCTTTCAATCTTCGTCACTTTCCGGCTGGTTAGAACAGCTTTAGTCTGATCGATTGGAATGATTGGGCGACCAATCAAATCACTGGAAAAGTTGGGAATCACAGGGGAAGGCCTGTTTGACGTCATTATAGAGCGTCACACGCCTACGCAATTCGAGTCCTATATAATACCTGTGCACCATGTATGTGCAACCTTTTACCATCTCGGTTCCGTAACGAACAGTACGAACGTTTCGCGAGTATTAAGTTAGAGACCTAGTTTGTTATTCTTACAAGTATTACTTTGATAGTTTGTACACCCCTGCAATACAGCCATATTGGTATCTGTTATAAGTTTAATAAAAGTTATCGTTTCATATATATATACATTGTAAGTTAGACATCATGAGTTGTTATCTGTAGATTCAAGAGAGGATATTCCTTTCCGAACTCAAAGTTAGATTATAAGGTAGATTAAGAGTGTCAAGAGCACCCGAAAATCTTCAACATGTTGTAATGCCCATAAATTATTCACAACCAATTCTAGTATTTCCAATTGCTATACAGTGTTTGTTTGACTGATGGTAATACATCGAGTTAGCATGTTATCCGAGTCAACCAAAGGCCAGTTTTAACCCGCTTTACCATTAAATCGAGGATTCCAGTTTATCCATCAATTATATGACATCATAATCAACTACGTGACATGTGTGGGATGGAATGATGTAGCTATGTTCATGAAGAATGCGTAATTGATGATGGACTAGCGGTGTTGTACGAATTCCATGTCTGCTATTTAACCATTTCACCAATGAATTCCCAATATCTCATTTTCAACGCTACCATACAAGAAAACATTAAAATATTTTGACATTTATTTGACATGTTTGACTGGAAGCCATTGCTGCCTTAAGCATTGGTGAATGGGGGCAGCAATCGCGTGCAGTCAAATTATTTCAAAATATTCAACAGAATAAGTTTTATATGGTAAAGAATAGATTTTTTTCAGGGATTTGTCGGTGAAAGGATTAATAAGCATTCTGTTGAATATTTTTAACCCATAAGGCAGCAAAAGCACCCAGTCAAATTAATTTCAAAATATTCAACATCATATGAACCTGTACTTTTCTGGAAATTCAGATTCGGGGAGTGCAGGGATCAATCGATCCCAACACAGGTGAAGCATGGGTGGAGTTTAGCTAGAGATGGGCGGGGCATAACTAAAACTGGATTCCTACATTCAGGATGTATCTAGTATGTAGTCTTCTGTAATTCTAAAATAGGGGTCCTAAATCACCATCTTTATCATGGCAAGTTATTGAATTACAAGCTTGCTTCAACATTCCCATGGTATCAGTTTTCATACTAATGAGGTAAGAAGTGCAATTAATGAAATGGATTCTTGGCGAGTGAAAGCTACAGTACTCTGGTGAGAGTTGCGCCTCTCAGTAGTGTGGATATAATTAGAAGAAATGAGAACACTCATGAGCGTTTTATACGATGAACGATATAGGTCAAGGTCTACTGGCGAACCCTAGTTAATTATAGTTAGCTAAATCCAAGTCGAACTTATTAACTAGCTAGTTCGATAGAGTTGACCAGCCAACTGAGCTCAGTCACAAATGGTTAGCACGAAATTGTCGTAAAATTCAAAATGCCAGATAGGTTTCTCTTGCCATGAGTAAACACATACAAAAGTGTAAATATTTCACTAACTAACTTAAGTTTGATGAAATTATACTTTCCTATTGTAGGTGAATGTTCCCAAGGCTGATTTTCATCACACTATCTCATATGGATTTATTTTGACACCTTACATTTTTGTTGTAGGGGACAAAAATAACTCATTTTAGTAGGCCATCAAAACAGACAACAGAAAGGGTTAATCGAGACTGGTACGGGCTCCAAATTTTCTGCAATAGTAATTCAATGGGCCAATTGTGTAACAACTAACTATGCATGTAGTTAACTATCCCGCATTCATTTGAATAATTTTAGCCAGTTGAACTTGACCATAGATGATGAAGATCTATATCAAACATGTCACATACATGTAAAGTCATGCAATAATCGCTTTTATTTAAAATAGAATATACATGTACCATTAGGTGTATAAATACAGTTACGAAGGAAGTAGTGATGAATTATATTATACTATAATATATATTTTGCATTACAAGTTATTTATTGATCAATGTGGTTGTTATCATGGTTATTTATTTAACCCAGTCAACCCTACCCAATCAAATCTGAGAAATGTGTTATTACGATGCAGGCAATATTCTGTAGAATATTTGAAAATTAACGTACCTGGAAGCTGTTGTTGCCAATCAAATATAGCTCAGAAATAACTTAACATTTCAAATAAAATAAAAATAAAACGTACTGTTGAATATTTTGAACATAATTGGAGTGGAAGACATTGCTGCCTAAGGCAGCAATGTCTTCCAATCCAATAATGTTCAAAATAGTCAACAGAAAATTTCTTAGTGTGTTCCAAATTGTACCAACATGTTTCTGTTTTTCTATTCGGAAACATGTTCAAAAGTTATTTCTGGCATGTGCCGTACGTTAACGTTAAAATATTCAACCACAGACACGTGATTGGTTTGAAATTGAGATAAAAAGGCCAGATTTCCTGGATGAAAGGGTTATGAAAATATGAAATAATTACTGTAAGAATTAGCTTTAGAATCACAATATTTAAAGTCAGGAGTCTATCCGCTTGCAGCTGTTGCCGATGTGGCGATCTGGTTTGATCATTTTTTCTCGCGCACTTCGTCGCCCATCCTCTTTATGGTCGAAATCGCAGCTGTGTAGTTCAGGTAGACGATGAAGCGAACAGAATATATAACCTGCGGAAGATATACATTGCAGTCGATCAGAACCTACAGTACAGTTCATAAATAAGCTAACATGCTTTCAAAACAAAAACATTAGTATATTAGTTAGTATAATTTTGAACACGATGTAAGAAATGTTCTGCTGAATATTTTGGACTTAATTTGATTGGAAGCCATTGCTGCCTTAGGCAGCAATGGGTTTCAATAAAATTAACCCTTTAATGGTCAAGCCTCTACAGTGGACCTGGGAAATGTCCATATTGCAGGCCAAGAAGAGCTTTTTTGAAAATTTACCACTGGAATGACTGGCTCGATAATCGAGCCAGTCAATTCAGTGGTAAATTTTCAAAAATGCTCTTCTCTTGGCCTGCAAAATGGAATTTTCTAAGAGAAAACTGACATTTTCTTGACCAAATTTGACAATGAAAGGGTTAAGTAATAAGAGGCCCAAGGGCCTGTGATGTTCACCTGGGCCATTAGCATTTGAAATATTTGCATTTAAAGATACATGTTTCTTTACATTAAACAAGGTGGCGACGAAAAATTGACCAATCAAAATTCTGAATGGAAGTTCTGGAGCCTACCATTATAGTTATTCCAAACAAATTTGGTGGAAACTCATGAAGCGGTTAAGGATGATATGCGTTTTGACAATTTCCGGTATATTTTTCATAAAATCTAAGATTTTCACCAAAAAAAATTGATCAATCAAAATTCTGAATAGAAGATCTAGATCCTACCAACATAGACTGTATCTAGTCAAATTTGGTTGAAATATATCAAGCAGCCAAGGAAGAGTAGCATTTTAACCATTTAACCATTTCCGGTTGATTTTTCCTAAAATCTCAGATTTTCACCCAAAAAACAGAATATATAACCTGCGGAAGATATACATTGCAGTCGATCAGAACCTACAGTACAGTTCATAAATAAGCTAACATGCTTTCAAAACAAAAACATTAGTATATTAGTTAGTATAATTTTGAACACGATGTAAGAAATGTTCTGCTGAATATTTTGGACTTAATTTGATTGGAAGCCATTGCTGCCTTAGGCAGCAATGGGTTTCAATAAAATTAACCCTTTAATGGTCAAGCCTCTACAGTGGACCTGGGAAATGTCCATATTGCAGGCCAAGAAGAGCTTTTTTGAAAATTTACTACTGGAATGACTGGCTCGATAATCGAGCCAGTCAATTCAGTGGTAAATTTTCAAAAATGCTCTTCTCTTGGCCTGCAAAATGGAATTTTCTAAGAGAAAACTGACATTTTCTTGACCAAATTTGACAATGAAAGGGTTAAGTAATAAGAGGCCCAAGGGCCTGTGATGTTCACCTGGGCCATTAGCATTTGAAATATTTGCATTTAAAGATACATGTTTCTTTACATTAAACAAGGTGGCGACGAAAAATTGACCAATCAAAATTCTGAATGGAAGTTCTGGAGCCTACCATTATAGTTATTCCAAACAAATTTGGTGGAAACTCATGAAGCGGTTAAGGATGATATGCGTTTTGACAATTTCCGGTATATTTTTCATAAAATCTAAGATTTTCACCAAAAAAAATTGATCAATCAAAATTCTGAATAGAAGATCTAGATCCTACCAACATAGACTGTATCTAGTCAAATTTGGTTGAAATATATCAAGCAGCCAAGGAAGAGTAGCATTTTAACCATTTAACCATTTCCGGTTGATTTTTCCTAAAATCTCAGATTTTCACCCAAAAAATTGATAAATCAAAATTCTGAAAAAATATTCTAGAGCCTACCATGATAGAATGCATCTAGTTCAATTTGGTTGAAATATGTCAAGTAGCTAAGGAGGAGTAGCAATTTGCCCACTTCCGGTAGATTTTTCATAAAATCTCAGATTTTCACCCGAAAAATAGATCAATCAAAATTCTGAATAGAAGTACTAGAGCCTACCACCATAGACAGCATCTAATCAAATTTGGTTGAAATACATCACGCAGCCAAGGAGGAGCAGCATTTTGACCATTTCCGGTTGATTTTTCATAAAATCTCACAAAATTGATCAATCAAAATTCTGAAAAGATGTTCTAGAGCCTACCACCAAAGAATGCATCTAATCAAATTTGGTTGAAATATGACAAGCAGCTATGGAGCAGTAGCATTTTGACCATTTCCGGTAGATATTACATAAAATCTCAGATTTTCACCCAACAAATTGATCAATCAAAATTCTGAAGAGGTTCTAGACTTACCACCATAGAATGCACCAAGCCAAATTAGGTTGAAATATGTCAAGCAGCTATGTAGGAGTAGCATTTTGACCATTTCCGGTAGATTGTTCATAAAATCTCAGATTTTCACCCAAAAAATTGATCAATCAAAATTCTGAAAAGAATTTCTAGAGCCTACCACCCTAGAATGCATCTAGCAAAATTTGGTCGAAATACGTCAAGCAACTAAGGAGGAGTAGCATTTTGACCATTTCAGGTAGATTTTTCATAAAATCTAAGATCTTCACCCAAAAAATGTATCAAAATTCTGAAAAAATCATCTGAATGGTACCAGCTTAGGATCATTCAGTCAAATTCGGTTCAAATTGGTCAAACTGTTAAGAAGACACGATTTGACGGATGGACAGAGAGACAGATGACAGACGGCCGCCATGGCATAAGCTCACTTGGCCTTTCAGGCCAGGTGAGCTAAAAATGACAAAACAAATCGTATATTCAATGGATAATTGCAGGGTTGTCAACATATGAATATGTCTGAAAGTTGTTTACATCAAATGGTCATATCACAATTTATTATTATAAATACAGAATTCATGCATCAATTTATAATCCCTTTAAACCTTTAAGACTCAAGCCAGCTAAAAACAACTTCTTGGGCTTGATAAATGTTAAATTTTCAGACCAAGACAAGCTTATTTTTGAAAATCTATAAATGGAATGACTGACTCGATAACTGAGCCAGTCATTGAAGTAATAAATTTTCAAAAATAAGCTCTTGGTCTGCAAACTTACATTTTCTATGAGAAGATTGAAAATTTCCTGAATAGATTTAATGGTTGAAAAGTTAAACAAGATATTTAACATTGATGCCGATGTCGCTACATGTATGTCTAACGTCTATATCGCAAGCGCGACAAAACCAGTACTCACCACATCTGCATTTTCCTATAGCTCTCTGCGCCAGTTCTAATTTGCAGTTACATTGATGACAGCGCTTCTTATTCTTCTGTGGAGATGGCGAGAGAGAGGCGGCATTATTGCTATCTTCAACCGTCTCCAATGACCTATAGATCAGAAACAACTTCTATGACGGAAATTTCAACATATTTTTTAAAGTTTTCATTCACACAGGGCACATTGTTATGGTGTAGGGGAAATTAATAAACTCCATACTTTTCCCAGACATTTTTGGAATAGAGGGATTCATTTCTAGCTAAGCTCCGCCCATGCTTTGTCTGTGTTGCGATTGATCGAACACTGAATTCCCAGAATCCTAATATCAAGACTCGGTACAGTACAGATCATAGTTAGCTTTACTTAAACACATCCTAAAGCTTGTTTAAAATGCGTTTAAATGGTGGCATTTTCTCGTAGTGATCTACATAGTCATAGCGCGTTTGGTCAAATCTCAAGATGCATCTTGAATTTTATATTGACAGGTTTAAATTTTGACACTACGGGTTTGACATTTTGAAGGACATTGCCCTACGCGTTTGGTAGCGTTTGAAAATTTTACGATAAATTAAATGCGCTATCAATTCCAACTGCAGATCTCCAGTTCTTTCGCCGAGTCCTATAGGTAGAGGCAAACAGGTACTCGGTTCCTAGTCTAGGCAGACCCAGTTATCAGTAGACATTTTCCTCGCATGGTTTGCAAACTTTGAGCGATTCGTGCAGCAGATTATTTACGTCAATTTGTGGCTGGATTTATCAGACGTATTTAATTTAGCGTTTCATCGCCGGATTCGTCTAATTTCTGCATTTTTATAGTGAAAATCCCGATATATCTAATGCTGATCGTCTTGAACTGGAACACCATTCCATTCTGATGACATCATCGCGTATATATTTAACCTCGTTATCTTTGATTGGCATCATTATCTTTGATTGGCAGACATTGTTGGAAAAGCCATCAATGACAAATCTGATTGGTTGAACTAATGTCATGACACTTTGACAGTTGTGTACTATTAAACGACAGTTGTATGGGTGTTTTGTGCGCTATACTGCATCTCAAAAACTACTGATCTGATTTCAAATTTTAAAACAAAAAAGCAACATAACCTAAACAAGGATTTCCAGACTTTGGCTTTGATCTGGACAAAAACCCAGTAGGATCCAGATTGGGTACAAATTTTAATCTATGGATATATCAGAAACAAACTGGTCAGATTTTGCTCAAATTTTAACAAAGGAGGTTGTGTGATCATACATTAAGATTTAACAACCTTGGATGCGATCAAAAGAAAATTTTTGGCTGTGGGTTACAATCTCTGATAACTTCGATCTATCTGGATGGAAAGTAAGTGATAACTAGATTGTTTGGTCGATGACGTGTCATACATGTAGCAATCGATCACGTTCACTACTTTGACCTCTTTAGCCTACCCCACCCCCAGGGTGGGGTAGGCTAAACCAGAAATGTTGATGAAATGTAACCATGAATCTCGGCCTCAAACATAAAATAAATTTAGAAGGCTTATCAATGAGGCCCAAGGGCCTGTAACGCTACCCTGGATGGTGTATGGCAATAAGGACTGCCAGCAGAGAAGGCCGCTACTATGTCAAAAAAAAGCTGCCTATATAATATACTGAGTATGTACATACCTATCTATCTATCTATAACAAGAGGCCCAAGGGGCCTGTGTCGCTCACCTGGAGCACCATCAATTTTTGTCAAGTTTGTGGACATCTTTGCAAGTACAATATGGCCGCCAAACACACTACATTTTGATTGCCCATGTTTTTTTGATGGATCAACTTCCCTTGAACAAATTTTAATGGCCCAAATTTCGGCCTGATCCCTTCAGCGGTTCTGGAGGAGTCATTTTCGTGACAACCAGGTCATCCAAGATGGTCGCCGAACCATTTGGTCAATCAAGTCTAAAATGGCCGCTGGGCAAATTGGCCGATCGGAGCAACTTCCCTTGAACAAACTTTAATGGCCGTTAGTCCCTAATCATATCTCCCAAATTTTGACCTGATCCATTCAGCGCTTCTGGAGAAGTCATTTTCAGGAAATCTTGGTCATCCAAGGAGGCTGCCAAACCATTCGGTCAATTAAGTCGTCTTGAACAAACTTGGCTTACCTCTTTGCCTAGATGAGATTTCATAACTTTTGAATCGATTCCCCAAGCCATTTCTAAAAACCGTCCGAAATCCAAGATGGCCACCGGCCAAATTGGCCAATCGGCTTCGTTTGGACAAATGAAATCTCTATGCCATAAGGATGCTTCCTGCCAAATATAATTCAAATCGGCCCAGTAGTTCTCGAGAAGAAGACACCTTAAATTTCCCATTGCTTTAGTATTGGAGCTTTTGGCAGGAAAATGATCCAAGATGGCTGCCAAACCATTTATCCGACAGTTTAGTCCCTAATCATATCTGCCAAATTTTGGCCCGATCCCTTCAGAGGTTCTGGATAAGTTATTTTCGCTAAAACTAGGTCAACAAAGATGGGCGCCGAACTATTTAACCATTCAAGTTCCCTTGAACAAATTTGGTTGAGCTCTTGCTCTACATCATATTCCAGGAGGTTTCCTTCAATCCCTCAAGCAGTTTCGGAGAAGACTTTTAAAGACGTTTCTAAAAATCGGTCAAAATCCAAGATGGCCACCGGCCTAATTGGCCGATCGGCTTCATTTGAACAAACTTGGATCCCTATGCCCTAAGGATGCATCCTGCCAAATATAATTGAAATCGGCACAGCGGTTCTTGAGAAGTCGTCGTTTAAAGGAAAAGCTGACGGACAGATGGATGGACGGATGGATGGATGATGGACGGACAACGGACACATGACGGATGATCGCCACGACATAAGCTCACTTGGCCTTTCAGGCCGGTGAGCTAATAATTGTAATCGGCCCAGTAGTTCTCAAGAAGACATTTTATATTGCCCATTGCTTTAGTATGGGAGGGTTTGGCGGGAAAATGATCCAAGATGGCCACCAAACCAAATGTTAATGGCCCTTAGTCCCTAATCATATATGGCAAATTTCGGCCGGATCGCTTCAGTGGTTCTGGGGAAGAAGTCGTTTTTGTGAAAACTAGGTCATCCAAGATGGCTGCTGAACCATTTGGTGAATCAAGTTCCCTTGAACAAATTTGGTTCAGCTCTTACACTAGATCATATTTTGTGAGTTCTGAATCAATCCCTCAAACGGTTTCGGAGAAGATTTTTAAAGACATTTCTAAAAATCAGCCGAAATCCAAGATGGCCGCCGGCCAAATTGGCCGATCGGCTTCATTTGAACAAAGTTCAATCCCTATGCCTTAAGGATGCTTCCTGCCAAATATAATTGAAATCGGCCCGGCAGTTCTCGAGAAGAAGACATTTTAAATTTCCCATTATTTTAATATGGGAGATTTTAGCGGGAAAATGATCCAAGATGGCCGCCAAACCGTTAATCCGACAGTTGCAAAAATTGCAAATTAGAGATCGGAATGCTGAAAAACCTATATAAAACCAATTTCGGCCTCAAAATCCATCAAATAAATAAATCCAATATGGCCGCCAAACATGCTATATATTGATTGGTCCACGGGGCCAATGTTTTTTGACGGAGTAACTTCTCTTGAGCAAACTTTCATGGCCCTAAGTCCCTAATCATATCTGGCAAATTTCGGCATGATCCCTTCAGCGGTTCTCGAGAAGTTATTTTTGCTAAAACTAGGTCAACCAAGATGGCCACCGAACCATTTGACCAATCAAGTTCCCATGAACAAACTTCAGCTCTGGCCCAAGATCATATTTCATGAGGTTTACTTCAATCCCACCAGCGGTTTCGGAGAAGATCTTTAAAGAGGTTTCTAAAAATCGGACAAAATCCAAGATGGCCACTGGCCAAATTGGCCGATGGGCTCCATTTGAACAAATTTGGATCCCTATGTCCTAAGGATGCTTCCTGCCAAATATAATTGAAATCGGTCCAGCGGTTCTTGTGATGTCCTTTAAAGGAAAAGTTGACGGACGACGGACAGACGACGGATGGGCGGTCGCCACGGCATAAGCTCACTTGGCCTTTCAGGCCAGGTGAACTAAAAACCACCACTGCGTAACATCATTCATCAACACAGACAGTAGTGTAACCATAAACCACTGATGACCAGCATCAGCAATATTATATAGGATCAAGATAGTTTACTGTTGTTCTAGAGACTGGACTTGTATTGTTATTGATCATTGATAACAATACAAGTATCAGAATCAACAGTAAAGTAAACTATCTTGGTCCTATATAATATTGCTCATGCTGGTAATCAGTGGTGGTTTGCGCTACTGTCTGTGTTGGTGATTGTTTGAGCAAACTCTGCATTACATCAATATGGCAGCATTCAATAACAATGACATTAAACTTTTAAGTGAATGAATAAACAATTTAATCAAATCCAAAATGACCTGGTTTGACTTATTTACTGTATGTAGGTCAAGGTTGTATGGTGTTTTCATCATTTCTTTGATCTTCAGTGGAACAAGGATTGAGAATTTTTCCCCATTGTGAACAGCAGAACAAGGTAGTTAAAGGTAAGTAAAGCTCCAGCTTTACAACCCTTTACTGTCCAATATTTGTCAAGAAAATGTAAATTTCTGCTCAACCCTTTAATGGGTAAATTTGGTCAAGAAAATTCCAATTGTCTCATAAAATGTCCATTTGCTGACCAAGAGTATTCTGGGAGCCAGTCATTCTAGTGATAAATTTTCAAAAATAGTATTCTCTTAGTCAAGAAAAGGCCATTTCTCAGGAACACTGCAGAGGCTGGTTAGGGCTGATTTGACCATTAAAGGGTTAATAAATGCCCATTTGCAAGCCAAGACAATTTTTTAACATTTAGAACCCTAATGACTAGCTAGCTTGGTTATCGAGCCAGTTATTCCAATGGTAAAATTAAAAAAAAAAAGTCTTCTCTTGGCCTGCAAATGGTAATTTCTCAAGTCAATTTGATTTCAGAGGCCAGTTTTGACCACTCACTGAGTGACGGCAACGTTTTCATATGTCGTGGTCCTTTAATCCTAAAATTGGTTTAAGAAAATTTAAGTTTTCCTATAGAAAATGTCCGTTTGCAGAGCAAGGGAAATACATTTTTGAAAATTTACCAGTGGGTCGGTTATGGAGACACTCATTTTCAGTGGTCAATTTTCTAAAAAAGTATTCTCTTGTTCTGCATATGGACATTTCACAAGGCCACTACAGAACATGTTTTCACCAGCTGGAGTGTTAAAGGGTCAATTGCTAAAATGTACAATTCTTATAACAGTGACTAACCACTAACTCTTGGTATGTTATTGGTATATCTAATCATGTTAGTTAGAGCTAATTCAATATAACAAACTTTAACCATTAATTAAATTCAAATGGCACAAATGATCATGGTGAATGAACCAAAATAGCCCAAACTTCAGGGCAAACTCTTTGTCACTGATTGGTGAAGTTCACTCAATCTGTAGTGTACCAGCTTCAAGTTCATCTTCAAGTCTTTCCAGTAGTGGTGGCTTCCTCATCATCAAACATGTCATCATCAGAAGATTCACTGTCCAAAACATTAGCTGTCTCACCATTAATATCAGTGTCTGATTCCATGTTTACAACGCCACGATGAGTGATATTTGGTGAAAAATATAGGGCACAATATATAGCTAGTAATATACTATATACATGTACTGTTAGACCCTATGACCTGACAGCGGCTGTTATGGTCATACACCGCCCTCAGACCTTAGCGCAGAAATCAAACACATATAATACAGGCTGGGAATATCGCCTCCACCAAACTATTGCATTAACAATTTCAAACGACAAGAGAAAATAATACATTTTGTTTACGAATGTGTCAAAATTCTGTTGAATATTTTGAAACTAATTTGACTGAAAGCCAGTTTCCAGTTAAATTGCTTTCAAAATATTCAACATCATACTTACATGTATAGAATGACTAAACGTGGAATTCTGGGATTTCAGGTTCAAATGGGTAAAATGTGATAATTCATTGGTTTTAATTTGAGGTCCTCTTCCCTGATAATGCAGGTTACTAGGCCAATATTACCAAGTAAAACGAGTTTCAAAATATATTAGCCATCCGTCCAATGTACGACATACAGTACAGGCTGTACAGCTCATAAATAAGTTAACATGTTTCCAAAACAAAAAAGGAAACATGATAGTTACATGCAGCACAATTTTGAACACGATGTAATAAATGGTGAATATTTTGGACTGAATTTGATTGGAAGCCATTGCTCTCATAGCCAGCCATGAATTCCAATTAAATTACCCATTAACCCTCGAACTTATTCAAGAAAATTTAAATCTCATAGAAAATGTCCATTTGCAGACCAAGAATAGACTATTTTTTAAAATTTACCACTGGTATGACAAGCTCGGTTAATGAGCCAGTGATTCCAGTGGTAAATTTTCAAAAATAGTCTTCTTTTGGTCTGCAAATGTACATTTCTCATTTTCGGCTGATATGAGTGTTAAAGGGTTAAGTTCAAATATTCAACAATTCATTATATTTTGCTTACGAAACATGGCACATTATTTTTTAGCTGCACTGTAACATAGGTCCACTTACCGCTTAACTCCTCGCTTTTCTGGTGTTGTAGCAATACTAGACGAAGGCTCAAAGCTGACACCCGACGGAGGAGAATCAGTACATGGCATAGAATTCACAGCCATTTGAGGCGCGGTTATCACATCAGCTGTCGTATTAATATCAGAGTCAGAATTAATTACAGTGTCACATTTCGTAACATCTTGAGCACATGTTCTACTACGGTCACCAAAGTCTGTGCTAGTTGAGGTAGGTGTAACCCGTGTGCTCGTCGATGTTTCCGTGGTAGCTCCTCCACCACTGCCACCACTGCTGCTAATATTGCAGTGAAGTGATGAGGAAGATGATGAGGAACCTACACCTGCACCACCCCCACTATGTACATTACTACTGTTTGTTGTTGAAGATAGTTTTATCGGCTCTGGTCTGTGAATTGCATGCACTGCCGCTGTGGACGTAGACTGTGGATTATGGCAGGTCTGTGACACAGTGTCTGTTGTTTTGCGTGGTATGCTAGTTGAGGTAGAGGCGCCATCCAAATCTACAAATAAAATAAAAATCAGATAATGGATGGATACGATCTGTCACTCAAGCATCTGACGACATAATCAAATATGTCACATGTTAGCTGACATCAACCTCATTATGGCATATGTTCATCACGAAATTGGGCACGGCTGTAACAAAAGTGTCCGAATCATGTCTTTCGTGAATGTAGAATTTAATAAATATAGTCAAATATGCTTCAAAATATTCAAGAGCTTACCTGTACACATGTACCGTAGTTACATTAAAGGGATGCTAATCTGATCTCAAATGCTGTATTGTACCGATAGATTATGGTTTATAGGTTCCATGTCAGTCATCTTCTTCTTCTTCTTCTTTTCGATCGCTGGTATCACACTTGGAGAGCCGTGCTCAAGATGAAATCTGTGGTTTTCTGCAGTTCTTCCACAAGCCCATACAGCTTTTCAAGAAAAGAGGTTGACAAAGGCCAGATCTCTTCTCTCAGCAGCTGATACGTACTGCAACATTGAAGTATGTGCTCTGTGGTCTGTTCTGCTTCTCCATAAGGACAAGTGGGCGATGTCGTAAGGTGGAACCGCCTGTACATGTGTTGGTTTAATCTGTTATGTCCAGTTCTGAGACGAAAAATGGTCACTTGCTCTGGCCTCGAGAGATGATGGTAGGCATCTTCTGATTGAGGTGTTCTATAGAGTGACTTGATGATAGTCTTCATCTCTGTATGCGTAACCATGTTTTCTGTCTGATTCTCTTCTGCACCCGCCTTTGCCATCTTGTCTGCTTCCTCATTTCCTTGGACTCCACAGTGTGAGGGGATCCACTGCAATGCTATCCGAAAGCATTTGATGGTTTGTAGTGCTTCTTCAAGTTGTGGCAGCTTACCTTTGGTGATAGCCTCAAGGATGGAGCGGGCATCAGATAAAAAGACAATCTGTGCAATAGGGTCTGCTGTTCTGCTGATGGTATTAGCTGCATGGACCAGTGCTTCGACTTCAGCTCTGTAGTTTGTGCAGTGTTTGCCTGTCGGTATTGCAGCTGACTCATGTTGTCCGTTTGGATACTGTATGTGCAGTCCGGCACCTCCGCTCCTAATTGCGTCTTTGGCTGATCCATCTGTGTAGATCCTTATCCATGCCTCCTGAGGGTACATTTCTTCCAGCATGGCTAGGGTCAGGGCCTTCTTGCTCACATCTTTGGTTGTGAGATGAGGTACTGTGGTGCGAATAGCTATGCTCTCTAGTTTGTTTTCCCAGGGTGGAGATCACGGGTGTGGTTTGGGTCTTCTATTTGTGCTGGCAACATTTCTTGGTGTTTCCTTTGAAGTGCTTTTGTCTCTTTCACAAAACTTGATCTTTTAAGTCTTCCTGATGACAGCTGTGCTTGCCTGATCTTCATCGGGTGGTTGTTGAACGATTTGAACTTTGCAGCTTGGATCAGTGCTTTGCATTCCCTTCCTTTACTAAGTGGGGGGATGCCTGCTGTCTGCTCCATTTTTTCTATTGGTGTTGATCTCATTCCACCAGTGATGATGCGCAGTGCCTGGTTTTGTACTCTGTCGAGGTTCTGTTGATGAGATTTAGTTGCTGTCATCCATGAGCTGGATACATACTCAAGGTGTGGTCGTACGGCATCTAGGTAGATGGTCTTGAGGATCCTTTCATAGGCGCCCCACTTTGTTCCTGCCAGCTTCCTCATGATGTTTAGCTTTCTTCTGGCCTTTGCCTCTGCGTTCTGGATGTGCTCCTTCCATGTTAATCTTCTGTCATAGGTGACTCCCAGGTATGTCTGCTGGTCCTCGTACTCGAGTGGAGTACCACCCAGTGTCAGATTGCCAACCTTGGTTTTGGTGGACAGTGAGAATAGCATGGCTGATGATTTTTCTTTGTTGACGGCTAATGCATTGCATTCTTTATTATGTAATACCCATCCCGTTAAATATTTTGAAACTAATTTGACTGGAAGTTGTTGCTGCCATAGAAGTTGTTGCTGCCTATGGCAGCAACAACTTCCAGTCAAATTAGTTTCACAATATTCAACAGCTTACCTCTGTGATTGCTTTTATACCACATTGCCAAACTATAGCTGGCACCTCTATGAGACTATTTAGCTACTAAAGCCTGGATATATTTAGTTGTTGGCATGATGAAAACCTCAAATGTCAGGGATGGATTATGGGTGGCAAATTCTATCACATGAATGGTTATTATAAGATAAGGTAAGATTTCCTTTAAAATTAAAATTCTGGGAATTCGGGATTCAAAATTTTAAATAAATTCCAACATGCATGACATGCGTAGAAAGTGGACGGAGCCGAGATAGAAATAGTCTGGTCACTGTGTCAGAAACACACTCATGAAAGCCTAACCAGCAAAGCAGGATTTTGTCCTGATGTGTTGGTCTGCTGGAAGCATTTGTGGGCTATGATGCTAGGCACTGTCCTCAGTTGTGGGTTCAATCCCTCCTCAATCAATTCATTGTCAATGTGCAATGCCATGAATACATATACCTGTCTATCTTGCAGGGCTTGATTTTAACACTAATCTACCCGTGTCTTGTAAGAGTAAAATCGTTAATCCATTCATGACGAAACTGGCCAAAACAGTGGTCTTGAGGAATGTCCATTTGCACGCCAAAAGGAGACCATTTTTTTTAATTTATCACTGCAAACATTCCAGTGGTAAATTTTCAAAAAGAGACTTCTCTTGTCTGTAAATGGATGTATTTTCTATGAGAAAATTTAAATTTTGTTGAACAAATTCAAGGGTCAACCATTTGTTCAAGAAAATGTTTAACGTTAAATTGTCCATTTATTGATATACATGTAGAGAATACTATTTAAAATAATTTATCACTGAAATGATAGCAGTGAATTTTCATTTATAGTATTCTCTTCTCTCTCAGGAATCTATAATAGTGCTATGAAATGGGACCAAGTTTGAGATTCTATTTATCACATAAACTGATCTTTAATTAACAAATTTTTCAATAAAGTCGATCCCTCAGTGACATGTTTGAATGCACCATTTTTCACCGTTCACTTTCGTTATTGTGACGCATCACTTGCTAAAAGCCCTGACCAATGCGCCACACAAAATAATGACAGGTAAAACATCATTTTTCAGATTTCAAATTTAGTTCTTATCCATCTTTTGAAATTTCTGCATCTATCACGCAAATTTTTATACAATATAACTAGGACTAGGTAGTATATAACAAAATCAACAACAACGTATCGTGGCGTGTTTACATATTTGTCTTCTAGGAAACATTTGTAGAGTCATGGGGCATCTGGGATTATCAGGCATTAGATGTATCTGACCAATGAAATTATTTCTTATGCGTTATCTAACGAATAAAAATCTTTCGTTGAATATTACACGTGTGTTCCTATCAAGAAATATTAAACGGACTGAAAGCCGTGTAGATATATATGATAAGTGTGCATATCACAGTACAGACCTAGAAATTAACTTTTTCTAATGACAATCCATACGAATCCGCACATCAAAAGCTTCACAGATCATAGAGATTTTAATCCAAACGGTACTGAACAGCAAGTAAAATTAGTCAAATATTCTAAATGGATAATTTAAATAATATTATTAAGATAATTATTCCTTTAACATGTTTACAGTAATAATCATGATTGAAAAAAGTTAATATTTTAGCTTAGTAAATCTCCATTTGCAGGCCAAGAGAAGACTATTTTTGAAAATTTATCACAGGAATGACTAGATAGATCATCGAGCCAGTCATTCCAGTGGTAATTTTTCAAAAATAGCCTTCTTTTGGACTGCAAATGGAGATTTCTCAATACCACTGCACAAGGCATTAAAAAATATTATGAGTTAAAAGCTTATATCTTTTTTTGTACATACGTCCAGTAGCTTACCTTCATTTGCTGGAGGATGTATGATTGGTTTGTCCATTGGTTTATGTGGTGGTGCAGACTTCAAGGCTTCTTTAGGCTGTGATGAATGGTCTGAAGACAAGATACAAGGGGACATGTAACAGTTTTTAACCCTCAAATATCTTCCAGAAAATTTCAATTTTCTCTCAGAAAATTACCATTTGGAGAATGCTGGTACACAAAAATTATTTTTGGAAATTTACAAATGGAATGATTGGCTGGGTTATTGAGTCAGTCATTCCAGTTGTAAATTTTCAAAAAAGTCTTATCTTCATCTGCACATGGACATTCCTCAAGACCACTGCAGAAATGATTTTTATCCACTTCAAGTGTTATCCATTTAACACTCATATCAGCAAAAAAGGCTCTTGTAGTCGTCTTGAGAAATATCCATTTGCAGACCAAGAGAAGACTATTTTTGAAAATTTACCACTGGAATGAATTCCAGCTGTAAATTTTCACAAATTGGCTTCTCTTGGTCTGCAAATGGACATTTTCTATGGGAAAAAATTAAGATTTTTTAAAACGAATTCATGGGTGAAAGGGTTAATAACAGATCCTGTAGTCAAGTTTCGACGCCTGTACTTACATATATTAACAAAAAAACACAATATTAAACTCTTCCAGGGAAGCGACTGAATATCAAGAGTAACCCTTTAATGGTTGAGCTGGCAAAAGGCGGACTCTGCAGTGGTTTGGAATGAATGTCAATTGAGACCAATAAAATAATTTTTTTTAGAAATTTATCACTCGATAACCTACATGTAGCAAGTCATTTGTCATAAATTTTCAAATATAGCCTTATATGGAGATTCACTAAGCATTAACTGGTTAAACCTCTGCTGGTTAAATCTAAAATTCAAATATTCTAAATGTTAACCAGGTACGTGCTGCATACACGTACATGGAATGATGGAAGCTGGTATACAAGTCTGTATATTACAAATTTTACCAGGCATGGGGCGAAGCCCTTTTGAAAGGGCTTAAGCACAAGCCCTTGCACTTAAAAAAGGGCTTTAGCACATACACAAGCCCTCCCTGTTTTTGAAGGGCTTAAGCTTGTGCTTAAGCACAAGCCCTTAAAGCTCTCGTGTCTGATCAATTTATCCAGCATTCAATGCTACCCAGCATGCAATGCCCTGGGCTCCATAATCGTTGTAACTATTAGACACCATATTCCTTGAGTCTATTCTGCACAAGCCAGGATTTCTCAAACAAAACCAACCTGCTTGCACATGCATACAGTCATTTGTCCTCCAGCTCTGGAAGCGTAAGCATGCGCGTAGTGCATATTCAGGGCAGTACATTTGACAGTCTGTATTTCAATACTGGTCATAGAAAGTGTGTCAATGTCCAGGAGAAAATAGGAGAACGCGTTTATATACATGTACATTGACAGTAATTTGCGTGAAAGTTGTTGCTATCAATGACAGCACCAAATTGTTGTCAAACTAATTAGTATGTATTGCAATTACTACCAGCTATATATTTGATACACATTTTATTGAAAAGTGTTGTTGCAACAGCTTTCAGTCTATGTATTCTAAAATAATCATCATAAATTTCAGTCAACACTTGCTACGGATTTGAAGAGCAATTTGACTAAGTCGTTGCTGACTAAGGCACCAACAACGTTACCAAATTGTTGTCCATAGAATCACACGGCGCGCAGTATTACTATCTAAGTGGAGTGAGTATATGGCTAAAATATGCTTTGCCTGCATGAAGGAAATATTTCACCTAGCTACAGGGTGTACGTTTCAATGCATTTCAAGCAAATGCACAAATCTGTCAATGAAACATACACGCCGTTTGCTAAGCATTCATTCATGGCGAGAACGCATATATAGGCCCAAGCTCACTTTACCTAAATAGTAATATATTGATTGCACTTGTGTGGATAATAATTCAACAATGTTGTAGGTGCCTTAGAAACCAACAACTTACAGTCAAATTGCTATTCAAATCCATAGCGAGAGTCGACTAAAAATTATGATGATTATTTTAGAATACAGAGACTGAAAGCTGTTGTAGCAATAGTTTTCATTCAAATTAGTATCAAATCTGTACCAGGTAGTAATCGCATTACCTAATAATTATTTTGACAATAATTTTACTGAATGGTGTTGCTGTCATTGATAGCAATAACTTTCACGCAAATTATGGTCAAAATATATATATAAAAGCTTTCTCTAATTTTCTTCTGGAAATTGACACACTTGCGCTGAACAATATTGAAATGCAGGCTGTCGAATATACTGCCGTGAATACGTCCTATGTGCATGATTACGCTTTCAGAGCTGGAGGGCAAATGACCATTTGCACGTGCAGGCGAGTTGGTTTTGTTTGAGAAATCTTGGCCTATACAGACAATAGACTAAACGAATATGGCGTCCAATAGTTACAACGATTATGGAGTCAGGAAATTGCATGCTGGATAGTGTTGCATGCTGGGTAGCATAGCATGCTGAGTAAATTGAACAGAAATCAGCAGGCATCTCATATCTCATGCAAAAGGTCTATATTTAATGGGACACGAGAACTTTAAGCACTTTTGAGGAAATTACATAGCCAATTGATGATTTCTGTTTGATTTAAGCAAAGGATGACAAAGGATGACGTCACTTTATACATACCTGTAACATGTAAAGAATACGCAAAATGATTATCACATCAGTTTATTAATTCTGAGAATAGTGCTGTTGAAACGTCTCTCCGCAACATCGTGTAGTATTATTAGAATAAACAGCAACTAGCAACTAACATGTAACAGGAAAAGGGATAAAGCTACTTAAGCTAATTGTAGATTCACAAGTTCCAAGTCTTATCCATTTAACCAACTTTCAAATCAAATAGACAAATCCATCGAGAAGCTGTATATGTTGAAATTAACTTGCCTGAAATATGTTGCTGACATAGATCAACAGCTCCCAATGAAGTTAATTTCAAAATGTTCAACAAAATATTCCATACATCGTAACATATTTCTCATCTTTTGTGTAAGGTTTAATCCTGTACTGTTTAAGCCTACTGAAACCAGGGTATCACTGGCTAGAGGAAGAGTAGCAGGGAGGTGTGAAATTCATTCTATTGTATCGACCAGATAAGCTGAGCAGCTAGAATGGTCAGTTAACACCACCAATCATTCAGTCTATATCATTCTGAATCTTCAGAATATTGATTTAAATTTGGCTAAATCTTGTCCCTGTTGAACATTTTGAAAAGAAGTTGACTGAAACCGATGTAACTTGCTTTCAAGCTATTCAGAGATGTCTGCATTTGTCTCCCTTTTAACTAGCTTTTTGAGATATAACTTTAACAACTACTTTTAAAGTAAAGTGGATATGGAGTAAAAAGGGTTAATGTTTTGCAGCTCTACAGGCATGACAGGCCAGATAAAACATATTATATATGATGTACAAAATATCATGCTGAGCATTTTGTTAATAATTTTGTTAAGGCAGCAACAGCTTAATCTAGTCAAATTAGTTTCCAAATATTTAACAGGTTTTGTCGCCATTCTCTCAAAATAATGACTACATGTAATTAGGCCATTTCATTCTGAATTCCCCAAAAAATGTTTTAGGTAGGCTTTGAAAACTGCTAAGTGTTATCTAATGATTTGTCTAAACATATTCTGCCTTACTTTCAGTCAAATGAATTTCAAAATAAGCAGCAAAAGTTTATCTGTAATATGTAGCAACATCATACGTGTAGAATGGCAAAGAGCAATGATTTGATAACTATAAGTATTGATTCAAGGTGAAAATTTAAAAAGGGCTTGAAAGAGGACTTGAAAGCACATGGTATTTTTAATGTGCTTAAGCACAAGCACAAGCACTTTTTGGACTAAAGGTCTTAAGCACATTTGCAAGCCATTTGAAAAAGTGTTTAAGCCCAGTCAAGCCCTAAGCCCAAAGGGCTCCGCCCCATGCCTGTTTACAACCATCTAGTCATTTTAATGAAAAAGATTAGAAGTACATGCCTTATACTGCAAGGCTTGATCCAGGATTTTAGTTTTGGTGGCCTTAGGACATGATGTACGAATGAATTTTGGGGATGGAAGATCCTGATTTAATACCTATAGGTAATATTGGACAAATACTTTACATATTGGGCCAATATTACTGCGCTACTGCCTGAAAGTCTTATCACTCAGGATGGTGACAGATTTATAAAAGATAAGTCTTTTAGGTTTTTCTGCATTTGTGCACCTAAACTGGTGGTGCCTTTCAATGCCTTTATAAGAAGATAGCTTAAAGTGTGTATGTACACATCATAATCAACTACTTTTTACGTGACATGTAGGATGACGTCATAATCAATTACGTCATGAATTATGTAGCTCAGTTCTTTATGAATGCTTAATTGATGATGGACTACGCGTTGTAGTATGAATTCTATGTGATTAATGTTTTAAACATGTATGCTGTTGAATATTTTGAAACTAATTTGACTTGGTGCTGTTGCTGCCTATCGCAGCAACAGATCGCAGCAACAGTGCCGGCCCAGTCAAATCAGTAGATAAGTTCGTCACAAACGCTTAACTGATGACGGACTAAGCATTGTTGTACGAATTGTATGTCTATAAACATGAGCACTGTTGTTTATTTTGAAGCTAATTTGACTGGGCCTGGCACTGTTGCTGCTATAGGCAGCAACAGCACCCAGTCAAAATAGTTTCAAAATATTCAACAGCTTACGTGTACCTGTATAGTTTTTTGGAAATTGAGATTCAGAGAACAGGGATCAATCGATCCCAACACTGGCTGTGGGTAGAGCTTACATGTAGCTAAAGATGGGTGGGGCATAGCTATAACTAGATTCCTCCATTGCTTAACTCTTTAACCGTTTCTCCGATGGCCCTTACAGACCAGAAATGACAAATTTGTTATGATGTACAGAATATCCTGTTTACTGTTTTGAAACTAATTTGGCCGAGAGCTGTTGATGACTATGCCTATGGCAACAGCAGCTCCAAGTTAGATTAGTTGCTAAATATGCATATAGCTGATTATAGCGTATGTATGACTTGAATTTGAAACACTGAAATTTCAAGGGTTAAAGGGTTAACATGACTATGTAAATGATTTGTGGTTGTCTTTGTACATGTACGTATACCGGTACATACCTTTGTAACACTGTGAACACAGATCAGACGTTTTCGATGACCTGCGAAGTCAAAACATAAATCAATATGTGACGTGTTCCCTTATATTACATGTACATGCATATACATGTACATGTATATGTTGTGTATTTATGCTGAACCGTACTTCAAGAAAACATGACATCTGTGTCAACCAAGAGCTCAAATTTCCAACAAGGCCAAACTATATTCCTCGGTCGATGACACATCGTCGCAAATCACATGTTCACCGCTTTGACATTTTGATCCACTCCTACAATACACCAAACGCATGTGGGAGTGGGAGCCAAATGTAAATGGCCTCTTACACTCTTGCAATTACATGGGTAACTCGACACATACATGTACCAAATTTGATGACATTACATTCACCAGTTTCGGAAGAGTTGCGTTATAATCAATTTCTTGACCTTTTGACCCAAACCTGACCTTCTGGGTAAATGTCCTCATGCACTCCGCAATCATATGGGTAACACATTTACCCAATTCGTTTGATTTCCACACACCGGTTTTGGAGGCAATAGCATGATGGACAGTTTTTAGAATATTTAAACTTTTGACCCTGGCTCCCTGAGCCCTTGTCACACAATCTGCATTGATCAATGAAGCGGATGGGTGGAGTGGAGGTGTATGGTTTCCACCAAATTTCTTTCAATCCCATGCACCTCCATGTTCATCTCTTTGACCTATTGACAAACAGTTCCCATGCCTCTCGGGATGCGGATCCAAATGTACATGTCCTCTCGCACTCAACCATCCTATGCGCATGATTAGTGACTCGCATACCAAATTTTCTTGAATTTTGTCCAACAGTTTCAGGAGTTGCGCTACAATCAATTTCTGCACAGATATACTAGTGGTGCTACACATGTAGATAGTGACTCTCGCATCTGGCATCATTCTCACTGTCACGTAATTACATATACAAATCTGATGCATCTGGCATTTTCATTAATGTATAACTCTTATAATGCAGTATTTACTGTATAAAGGATGACCTGGAGCTCATTCAGTAGCGAAAACTTTACCGAGCACTCTGCGACATTGCCAAGATTCGCAGAGTGGTAAACAGGTTCTACTAATGAACGATACATTTGTACGTTTTGTTAGAGCCCTTTACTATTTCAAGAAACTGTTTACATGTTCGGAGGTGACTTGCGAAAATAAAACATTGTTTTTAACCTGTGACGTAATTGCATGTGAAACGTCATACATCACATATGGCATACATTATATCAAAAGTCTATCATGCAAAGGATGCTTGGGGAAAGCCACATTTTTGTTCAGTATAGAATACTTTTGTATTAGTCTAGGCTAATGAGTCACTAATAAATTGGCTTTGTCTAAGAATCCCTCCATCCGCTAATTAGTGTATCTGTGTGGTTGGGGGGGGGGGGGAGCCTCCTCAACCCACCAACCGACAATTTTTGAAATCCTGATGCTCTACATTTCTGCATTGTGGAGCCGTGCATTCTTTGCGAATAATTCATTGCGTTATATTGATATGGAATGGTCTGGGATGTGCGTTTTTTCCCACTGGGGTGGGGGCATGTTCTAGCACCTGGTATTTTCTGAATACAAATGCAGAAGATGTCGTCTGAGATTATCTAGATTTCAAAATTATCTAACTAGTTTAAGGCTTCTGAACCCACCCGGCTGTCGGGCTGTTGGGCATTGGGAAAATCCTATCAGAATATCTTCCAAGAAACTGATGACTAAGTTTGACAGTGCTAAATTTGCATTATTTATAGGCGGTACATGTAAGATATAGAACAGAATCTTTAAAATTTGAAAATTAAAATGCTGATTAGTAATCAAAGCTGTAGGCTTTGATAAATGCTGAGGGTTCAAACAAGAGGCCCTTGTAGAATCTTTCTCTTGATTATATAAAGGACAATGACGACGACAATTACTTTGTTACAAGGATGGGTTTATTTAGCTTAACCTGGGACAAATCATTCACACTTTTTATGAATCATCATAATTATTATCAAAACAGTTGGGACCAATAAACGGTGAATTATTCCCCTTTCATCTCTTAGCATACGTATGAAATCTTGTTTTGAAGTAATATGTGCTCAGTGATCAAAGTGAGGCACGTTCACTAACGAGCCTGCATCAGATCATTTGATCAGTCAATATTTACACAGTAATCCTAACATATCAATTCCAACGCAACCAAAAAAATATGTAGACAATATTTTGAAACTAATGTAACTGGGAGTACTGGCAATATGTTTTATTGAAACCTATTTTTAAAAATTTATTCAAGAAAAATTCAATTATCTCATAGAAAATGTCCATTTGCCATTGTAAATTTATCACTTGAATGACTGGATCAGTAATCAAGCCAGTCATTCACTGTACGTGGTACATTTACAAAAAATAGTTTTCAATTGCTCAGCAAATCGACATACCCTACATCAAGACCATTGCAGCTGTTTTGGCGAGCTTGAGAGGATGAGGCAGCATTAACCCTTTAAGCCATACAGATAAAAAGACAAACTACAAAGTATTTATGATGTAAGGAATATTCTATTTCTGTAGACAATTTCGAAACTAATTTGACTGGGTTGATGTTGCTACCATATGCAACAGCTTCCTTTTTCACTTCCAGTAAAACTAGCTTCATAACATTCAACAGCTTTCCAGTATACAGTACAGCTCAGAAATAACTTAACATGTTTCCAAAATAAAACGTACTGTTCGATATTTTGAACTTAATTTCATTGAAAGCCATTGCTGCCTAATGTCTTCTAATCCAAATATGTTTCAAAATATTCAAAGAACATTTCTTACATCATGTTTAAGATTGTACTAACCAACATACATGTATTTCTGTTCTTTGTTTTGGAAACATTTTAACTTATTTATAAGCTGGTACTGTAGTTATCCTTGCCCCGTAAGGTGGCATTGCGATCGGCTTTATGCCCCTGTCTGCGTGTATAATGACGCATGCGTGCGTAAGAATGAACCTTATTTTCATAGAAATAAAAAAGCATAAATTATGTGCCGGGGGTTTGCCGCCCAGGTTTTCTGAGAAAACTATTTTCAAAAATTTACCACTGGAATGACTTGCTCGGTTTTCGGGCCAGTCGCTCAAGTAGCCAATTTAAAAAAAATAGTCATATCAATGGACATTCCTCAACACCACTTTGGATACATTTTTAAAATATTTGCCACTGGAATGATTGACTCGGTTTTTTTTATCCAAGCAGTCAATCCGGTGGCCAAGTTTCAAATATAGTCTTCTCATGGCCCACAAATGGACATTCCTCAAGACCACTGGCTAAATTTGTTGTAAGCGTACTACCATTGAATTCTGAATAGGTCTACCGAATCCTTGAATACCATCCGAAAGTAATTATAAGAGAGAACTGAAGAAAATGTGGCTGTGCTGGGAGGTGGTTCGTCGTCATGCCAGTCCACAAATATGCCTGTTGGAGAGAAATACCTATGACAAAAACCAGTACAATTACAATAAATAGAAGGCATATACAGGTATATCTTGTAATCAAACAGCAGTCGGACAGCATTTTGAGATTGTGTCAACTTACATTTCATTTGAACTGTAAGTTTGAACCAATATTCATTATTCGATTGCGGTTCTCCCTACATACATGTAGGACGGATATTCTTCAGTTTGTTCATCGGTCATTTTTGCGAAATGACATTATTTGCTGTTCAACGGACTTAATATAGATGGAGTTTATTTGAGTGCTTATCAGATGCACACATTTACTTGGATAAATTTATATTGGAATGCGTTCACTTGAGGAATAGTTATCAGACTATTCATAGGAGACGAACATGAATTTTAGACGGCGTGGCTTTTGCTAGGTTCCAGATTTGCATATCAAGTAATAGCTAGCCCACGACGTTAACCACTCGATTCTGAGAGCCTGTTTTTGAGATTCTCATCATACGGTTGGTGTCTTGGAATTTGTTTGATTTTATATGAATGATGATGCTAGAAGTTGTTGCAGAAGCGCAGTGCAACAGTTGCCGTTAGTTATTCAATGAATTTCTCGCAGATTCTCAAACCGATGCTTTCTGATGTGTGTGTCGAAACGGAAAATTTTTCAGAGTGGAATGGTCACATGTCAATTTTGGAGTAACGCTCTGACTAGATCGTGAGCTTTACATTAGCATGATTTCAAATCTGAATATAAACTGCCATTTTGGAAATTGCAGTTTGTCTGACGTTGAAGTTTCCAAAAATATTAGCATTCTCTCTCAGCGGCTGTTGTGCAGTATGGCAGTGTGTTGCTTTCTAAGTTTTATTTACGTAAAATGTTAGTGGGCTCGGATTCTGTATGGCCAGCTGTTTAACTGGTAAACGTGGCTGTATTTTTGTACGGCAGTAAGTTGCTGTATTGCCACTTAATTTGAAAGCGCTTTTGCTGGCTGGAACTGAGTGCCAAATGTGCGCACAAGACCTTTTCCTGGTCACAGATTTGATTTTAACTTATTTGTGATAGGTGTATAGTTTGCATACTGCACTGTCGGAGAAAGAGAATGCTCAACGTCATGGCCCAAGGAAGCGGGTTTCATTGCTGTAATAGCAGGTAACATTAGTTGACATTTCCGCCTTCTTGTACTAAATTTTTATCAGGTCTTAAACCTGTATTTTTAAGCAGCATTTTCTAAACCATTATTTGATTCCATGTTCGTACATGCTCTCATAATTAGTCCTTGTGGCTATGGGCTACGTTCATGGAACCAGATACGTCTCATTTCCTGCTGTCATGTGATCCGCTAAATTTCAAAGGTAACTAAGCTTTTACGGCCAGCCGCCATCTTGGTTATTTAATCATTATTATATAAAATCCAGTAAGAGTAACTTTCAGTAGACTGTATTGGATAGTCATGTATTTCGCCAGTAACATTTGATTAAAAGATGCATTACATGTTAAAATTGTCCAGTAGTAAATGAATTAAAATGCATTGTGTTAAAATCAGCATTTGGAGCTAAAAATACAAGCCACGCTTCCAAACTTAGAAATTACAGAGAAACCAAAACCTCTTCTTGTTGCGGATATTCTACCACTTCGAGGCGCAACCAATTATTGTCCAGTTTATGAAGGTTACATTCATGTAGACACACTTCAACAGTATACATACAGAATCGATAATTGGTATTACCTAATATACGACACTAGGAGTTTATCTGTTGTTAATTACAAGATGCCATTTATTGAATATTTCAAATCTGTTGACGATGGCTTCAGTACTAAAATGTTATATATAGTCTAGAGATTTCTATTAAAGTAAGTCGGCCGTACGCTTTTTAGGCTATAGCGAGATTTATTAGATAGCAGCCTAGGGTTCTTATCAGTTCTGTCTTGGCTGTTTCTGATTAATTTAGTAAAACTTTGACTGGGTACTTTAAGATTAGTTCCAAATTGCCACAAATTTTGCTCTAGGAATCAGCACCCTTTGGATGCTAAAAAATTAGTCCGGTATCACATTAACCCAGGCCCCAAGGGAAAACTTGTCCATCTTAGCAGGGAGTGCAAAAGTAAAGCAGCAGGGTATAAACTCTTTCTTGTGATGAATGTTTGTTAAATGTGTTTTCAAGAACACATTTGAACAATATTCCTCGTCATAAAGGGTTTACAATTAAGTTATGAGTCTGCTTTATTTGCCCAGGCTATTTCAATAGCGAGTTTGTGCTCCCATAACCTAAGAAGTTTGCCTCAGGGCAGACTAAAAATCACTAGTCTTACTAAATCAATTCAGTAACCGGCGTCCCTAGAATTTAAGTTTATTTGGCGTCCTTATCCTCATTCTTATTACGTTTGAATAGCTTTTCAGGCAAAGTAATCTTCTGCTGTTTCACCTCATGGTTCATCGGCGGCTCATGATTGCTTTCCGTGTCAGGTTGTTCTAGTCAGTTTGTAGAGTTAGTTTGCCTTTTCACCTGTTAGATTTCAGGACAGTAGTTTGTTGTCAGTCCTTTCCAATTGGTACTTGTTGCCGGATTGCATTCATACTTGGTACTTGTATACCCGACATCGCTGAGCCAGTCCTTTCATTTTTGGTGCTTGAACATTGTCAGAGTACTTTCTATTTGGTAGTCGTTGCTGGATTGTACTCTCGGTATTTTGTTGAAGCAGCCGGATAGAATTTAAATTGGAGTGTTGTTACCAGATAGTGTGCTCATTCGCTATCACTACAGTATTTAATCTGTGAACCATTTACTTGCCAGATTGTAATTATTTGTCTCGAGAAGAAAACAATTAAAATTTCCCATTGCTTTAGTATGGGAGCTTTTGCAGGGAAAATTATCCAAGATGGCCGCCAAACCATTTATCCGACAGTTTCGAAAATTGTAAATTTGTGATCAGAATACAAACATACACACATACAAAACCAATTTCGGCCTCAAAATCGATCAAATAAAAAAATCCAATATGGCCGCCAAACACGCTATATTTTGATTGGCCCACGGCGGCCATGTTTTTTGATGGATCAACTTCTCTTGAACAAACTCTAATGACCCTTAGTTTCTAACCATATCTGCCAAAGTTCGGCCCGATCCCTTCAGCGGTTCTGGAGAAGTCATTTTCGCTACAACTAGGTCAACCAAGATGGCCGCTGAACCATTTGACCAATCAAGTTTCCTTGAACAAACTTGGTTCACCTCTTGCCCTAGATCATATTTCATGAGATTTGCATCAATCCCCTAAGCGGTTTCGGAGAAGATTTTTAAAGACGTTTCCTAAAATCGACCTAAATCCAAGATGGCCACCGGCCAAATTGGCCGATCGGGTTCATTTGAACAAATTTGGATCCCGATGCCCTAAGGATGCTTCCTGCCAAATATAATTGAAATCGGCCCAGTGGTTCTTGAGAAGAAGTCGTTTAAAGGAAAAGTTGACGGATGACGGACGGACACACGACGGATGGTCACCACCGCATAAGCTCACTTGGCCTTTCAGGCCAGGTGAGCTAATAATGATCTCTACAGTGCCATCTAAGAGTAGGAGCAATTTAGCTTTGGAAAAAATTGACATTTTTGTTTTTCAGAGCGGCTACTCAAATTTTATAAATTTTATGGACGAGAACCCAAGGACAGACACCTTAGGGAGGGGGATCCTCCAACAAATCTCACGCTTTCAGTTTTCAAAAGTTAACAGCTACCGTACACTCTGTACTCTCAATCATCATCATCATGACGACGTATGAGGCCTGTAGGGCCTTTTGTCGGTCAAAATATTTTATTTTAAAACTAAGTGTCACTGTTTCCGCTGAAGGCACTTTTTAGTGACTTGTGTCATGTAGACGATGGATATATAATATTTTCCACCCCTATTACTTATCTTGGCCGAGTCGGTCTAGTCCGAGTCTGCTCTGACTCAACCCGCCCCTGTGACAGATATTTGAACAGACTGATGGGCCGGAGAGAGTCAAGAGCAATTTGTATGCTCAAAAGTTGGGTAACTCCGCCACCGCTTGGTAGAATGCCTCTTAATCGACCTTAGCTACAATATTCCACACAAATCCCATTTATTGCCTTGTATAATTCACATATCCATTTGCTCGCACCTTAAATCCTGTTAAATATGTCCTATACCTCACATTATTTAACTTTTTAGCTCATTGTTGACAAATTTTATCAAATTTCAAGCAAACAGCCATTGCAAAAACAGTGATGACCTAGTACACAACTTTTCGCCTCGAAAATCACGTAATTTCACCCCAAGCAAATTCGAGCCCCAGGATCATTAAATTAACCTGGAAAGAAAAGGACAAATCTAGATCGCTTCAGTTTTGTTGGTTAGATAAGACATGGGTGGCTGGGTGTGTGAGGGTGGGTGGGTGACAGGGAAGTGGGTGAGTGGAAAATTAAGTGAGTTATTCAGTGAGCGATTCAGTGACTAAGTGATTCTGTCAATTAATGAGTGGGTGTGCTGTCGGTTGGTAGGTCATTATGTCGGTGGGTGGGTCCGACCTCTGTCGGTGGGTCCAACCTTGGTCGGTCGGTCGGTCCAACCGCAGTGGGTCGGACAGTCAGTCCGTGGGTGAGTGGATCAGTCGGTTGGTCGGTGCGTCAGTCGGTTGGTGGGTCGGTTGATGGTTGGGTGGGTGAGTGAGTCGGTTGGTCCGTCAGTCTGACCTCGGTCGGTAGGTGGGTCGGTCCAACCACGGTGGGTGGTTGGGTGGGTCGGTGAGTGGGTGGTGGGTCGGTCTTCTAACCTACAGAACTAGCCTACCAGCTTACTAGCCTACAGGCCTAGTCTAACAGCCTACTGTACCAGCCTACAGTCCTAGTCTACCAGCCTACACGGTTAGGCCGTAGCTCTGTCGTAGCCAGTCTTGGCCAGGTCTTAGCTAGACATTAGCTAAGCTACAGCTAGGCCTTATCCGGGCTTGGATATGACTTATCTACGCAGGGAATATTTTGTTGGAAAAAAATTGCGTAGCAGTCACTGCTAAACAAATCGAATAATGCACAGCAGTTCATAGCACTTGCATAGCAAACAAACTGTGTTGAAACTGGTTGGTGTTCCAACGGGGTAACCTTTCAAAACATGTTCGCATGATCAAAAACAGCTTTTTTCATCTACACACGCTATGAGCAAGTGAATCCGAAAACAACCGAAAAGCATAATTTTCTGATTTCGCAAAACGTTTTCCCTATGGAATGCATAACAAATGTATAACATATGTCAGATTCAGAATATGCATGTACTGGCTCTGGCCAAGGTCAGGGAGTATAGTAAACCTAAAATAATACGTATTGGCAGATTTGGCAAATACATTGATTGGAAGCTGTTGCTGCTTAAGGCAGCAACACATCCCAGTCAACTTATTTTCAAAAAAATCATTAATGTACCTCCCATGAATACTGTGATTTCATTGACTAGGGTTAACATATATTTTGTAACTTACCAACCTGCATCACATATCCCTTTGAACTGGTAGGCTAAACAAAGTACACATCATTCAATACAATGTAAGGCTGAATATTGTTAGTGCTTAACTGGAAGCTTTTGCAGGCTATGGCTGCTGTGAGCAACAGGTCCCACTTAAAAACTTGCAACATATTCAACAGCTTATTAAGATGAAATTTAGTTTCAGCGATACTATGACTTCAGTTGAGAGTTAGAAATTTTTATTTAAAGATTAATGGTTGTTTTCTCTGGCTTAAATAGTGAATGATAAAAAGTTTTACCGTGATCAGCGTGTATCTATCAGCTCACGTGTTACTAGTTTTACTACGAATGCTGTATATAGAGATACTACGTCATTCATATTCATAAAATTACCACGTAAAACATTGTTTATTTTCTTTACTGTCAGTAGTTTCCTTGCGATTCATTGGTTGCTCTCTATATAGTTATATTTATTAACCAATAATCTTGCGAGAAAGTATGTTCCCGACGTTGGAGAAGAGTACTCGAGAATGAAGGAAATGTCAATTTCCCTTTCTCCGAGATCTAACAATACTCACCATTCTGTTACTTCTGATATACAGCTGGCCTTGACAGCGGCTCTAGGATTATAGACTTAGAAAGCTTTACCGACTCCTGGGAACCGGGTACTCGGCTCCCAACTGCCGAGTACCCGTTTACCATAGAGCTCATATTGTTTGCATAGCCACCAAACAAGAGAAAACTATGGCTTGCCTCCGTGGGGCTGGGAGGCTGGGAGGCTGGGTCCGTAACAGAATGGTGAGTATTGTTAGATCGCGGAGAAAGGGAAATCGACATTTCCTTCATTCTCCTTCGATCAATACTCACCATTCTGTTATTTCTGATATACACCAGATTTGATCAGTAACCTGGTGGGAAGGGGCAAGCCATAAATGCTAATTTTGCCCCTTGGAGAAAGATTTTAGACTTCAAACTTGACTAACGGAGACCTAAAAGGACCGTCAAGTTCACGGAACCGAATCACATTCGCGTCACGCCCCCCCCCCCCCATTTTCCTCATAAGAAAAGGGAGAGAACTAACGAACATGTATCTCACCTGAAAACATAAATATGCCAAGAGGGTTAACTACTCCCTGCACATTCCATGTATTAGCCTGGGAATGAGCATGAATATATAAGATGAATGAACATGATACATATACATAATACAAAAAAACTCTCACTATTGAATTACCTTATGATAATTGGACTTCAGACGTACCGCCTCCAACCATTCACCGGTTCAGCCATCAGTGACACAATCTGGTTGACATCCTCTCGCCTGACCATGCCTGCTTTAGGTTCTTTTCTTACCAAAGCGAAAAAAGGGTGAAGAGCAGTGTGGTCACTAACTATCGTTTCAAAACAGCTAAGGCGAGTGGATTGGCTGAGTCTGACACATCCCTCATATAGTAATCCGTGAATGAGGACTCACAGTGCCATTGTGCAACGGCCATGATGTCCTCTAACGGAACACCATTGTAATTGGCGGTCGAGGCGGCTATTCCTCTGACATCGTGTGCCCTTACACCTTGCACCTGGTGCCCAGTCGCCATCTCGTGAGTAGTCTGAATGCATTCGACCATCCAACGAGAGATAGTATCCATGGATGCGGCGCCATAAGGCTTTTTATGGCAGATCCACAGATGTCTATCGTTCGACCGTAACGAGTCAGTCCGTTTCTTGTACTTAGTCAAAGCACGGACCGGGCACCAGACACTGGCATCACGATCAAACCTAGTTAACTTCGGTATAATGATCGGTTCGCCGGGATATCTCAAAGATTGGTTCTTTGACATAAACTCTGCACTTGGCAGAAGACGCAGACCTTCTCCAGAAACAACAAATCGGTTCCTCCCTGCCGAAAGCGCATGGATCTCACTGCGCCTTCTAGCTGAGGAAGCTGCCAATAGAAAGACCGCCTTTAGAGTCAAATGCTTTAGACTAGCCGAACGCAACGGTTCGAAAGGGTGCTTGGCCAGTACATTAAGCACTAAAGATAGACTCCAGGCGGGAATGACTACCGGTTGTCTCGGTCAGAGATTGCTCATTCCCTTCAACATCACATTTAACTGGGCCACCTCTGGACTATCCATTTGGCTAGACAAGGGATAACTGATGCCAAAGCTGACTTGTATCCAGCAACTGTGATGGGAGCTAGTCCTGAAAAGAACAGCTCACAGAGAAAGTCTGCTATTTGCTGAATAGTGGATTGAAAGGTATCAATACCCTTTTCTTCACACCAGTCTGCAAATCTGTTAACCTTGTTGTTATATGACTTGAAGGTTGACCTCCTTTTCGCAGCCACGATGAAATCAGCAGCCTGTCGAGAAAAGCCTTCCGACGTGGAACGTTGTTTGATAACATCCACGCAGTCAATTTGAACATTTCGGGACGCTCGTGTAGGAAGCGTCCCTTGGCCTGGGAGATTATGTTCGGAATCTCGGGCAAGTGCACAGGATTTTCCACCAGCAGATCTAGAAGATCCGTGAACCACGCCCTGCTCGGCCAATACGGCGCTATTAGCAGGACCAGACACGGTTCCTCCCTGACCTTCACCAATACCTTCGGTAGAAGAATGGTGGGTGGGTACGCGTAAGCGTGCATCCCTCTCCAGCTTATCGCCAGAGCGTCTGTATCGACGGCATTTGGATCTGGAATCGGCGAGACATATGTCATGATTTGAGCATTTTCCTTTGTGGCGAACAAGTCCACATTGGGTTTGCCCCAATGCTCGAAGATCCGTCGCAGAACCGGAGGGTTGAGGGACCATTCTGTTGGCAGAATCCTCTGTCTGCGAGACAAAGCATCCGCCAGAATGTTCAATCGGCCAGGAATATGAGCTGCTTTCAAAACAACCGAGTAATTCCTGCACCATTGAATCAAGTGCCACACTCTGATACACAGAGTGGGCGACCTGGTCCCGCCTTGGCGATTTATATATGATACTACTGTCGAATTGTCCAACCGTATCAATATCACATTGCCCCTGATCATCGGAAGGAACTCTTCCAACGCCAGTTCCACTGCCATCATTTCCAACAGATTGATATGCAGCTGACTCTCCGGGAGAGTCCATGTGCCCGAGACCTGGTGTTCTCCCAGGCAGGCACCCCACCCTTCCAGCGATGCATCCATGTAGACGGACAGCTGGGGGTGGGGTAGGTGCAGCGAAACCCCTAATAGGAGATTCTGACGCTGTTTCCACCATAGAAGATGCAATATCATCGGCTCCAAAACTGGCACCAGTTTTGACAGGGGTTCTGTTCTCTGTTTCCACAGAGACATCAAATACAACTGGATAGGCCTTCGCATTAGAGCAGCGTACGGGATAACCTGCTCCATGGAGACCATCATGCCCAGCATCTGAAGGAACCGCGTCGCCGGAATGTGTTTTCCCACTCGAAAACTCTTGAGGATGGCTAACAGAGACACCACTCTGGGCTCTGACGGGTAAACCCTGCCCTCCTCGAGGTCGAATCGCATCCCCAAATAAACGAAATGCTGAGTGGGCGTCAACTCGGATTTCTCCTCGTTGACTATCCAGCCTAGATCTGAAAGTAACTTCAGAGTCAGAGCAGTATCCACGTTCAACCTGGCTGCCGAGTCTGCCTTGAGCAGCCAGTCGTCTATGTAGGTGTGTAGCGCCACGTTCTCTTTTCTGAGAAACGCTGTCACCGCAAGGACCACTCTTGTGAAAACCCTCGGAGCTGTCGACAGGCCAAACGGGAGAACTGTAAACTCCCATACTTGATTCTGAAACGCAAATCTCAGAAACCTGTGCCAACTCTGATTCATAGGAATGTGGAAATATGCATCTTTCAGATCGATCGATACACACCACATTCCTTTCCTCAATCCCGCCATTACCGACCTCGGCGTTTCCATCTGGAACCGAGGCGTATGGATAAACCAATTTAATGGCCTGAGATTGAGTATGGGTCTCCATCCCCCTGTGCTCTTGGGGACAAGGAACATGTTTGAATAGAAGCCTGGAGTGTTTCGGTTTGCTGGTTTTATTGCTCCCTTCAGAAGCAAACCCGACACTTCCTTTTGAACGGCTTCTAACTTGTCTGGCTCCCTTGGTACGGGTGTCCAGACAGGTGCCAAAGACAGATTTTGTGGTGGAAAGTCCCACCACTCCGGCATGTAACCCTGGGATAACCATCCCAGGACCAGACTGTCTGACGTCACACCTCGCCAGGCCTCGACGAAACGCATGAGCCTTCCACGCACCATAGACGCCTCGACGTCTAACGGGGTTGTCCGGCTCGCAGTCCGCCCCACCCCCACCCTCTTTCTTAACGAGAGAGAGAGAGAACCATTTCGTTCTAGGCACGACGGGTATAACTGGCACCGCTGTTCCTGTCGCACAGGCGCGGTCCAGGCGGATATGAAGGGAGCTTTCGTACCCTCAGGTACGCTTCGGCCCCTTCTGTCCGCCCTTTGAGGCCTTACCCTTCCCCTTGCCCTTCCCGCCTCTAGGGCGGTCAGGAGCAACATTGGGGAGGGTAGGCGCCTCTACAACCTTCCTGGGCTTCTTCGCCAGCGGCGGCTCCGAAAACCCAGCTGAAGCAGAAGTCGCAACAGGCCTAGCTTTCGCCTTGCCCTTATGCTTCTTCTGCTTCTTTGAAGGTTGTCCCGTTAGCGGTTTCCCCACAGCCCCTAGTGCGTGCGCTTGCCGCACTAGCTCTAGCTGTAGGTTTACCGCTAACCGATTCTGCGCGATACTGGCGGTATCCTCTAAGATGGCCCGCGCTTGGCCACCGAAGATGCTAGGCCCTGTCAGGGGTGTCCCAAGAAGACGCTCCCCGACTGCTGTAGCCGGACGCATATGGTCAATGACCATCTGCCTCCTGGATTTCGTCACTCGCGTGTGCACCCTTGCCAATGCTTCCATAGACAGCACCAGGCCGTCATTGACACATGAAAGCGCCACAGGTGGCACAGGGTGGCCTGCCCCCTCTTCAGCCCACACCGACCGAAGGAGACGATACGAGTGGTTGACAGCGCTCATCGCTGCCCTCACACCCTCATCGCATAGGGACAGGACTTCTTCCTCGTGTACCTGAGACTTGTCCACAAGTGCCGGACCGGGGCCACCCGCCACGGCACTCTGGACGCCCAGTACCCATCGGTCATCCTCAGTGACCGACGGGACTACACCATATCTGTCGTATTCCCCCTGCGGAATACGACATCTTGCCCGCACCTCCCTGGAGGCCGCAGGGAGCTGACCCTTGGTCATCAGTTGTTTGCTATAAATAGCGTCCAACAAATCTATGAACCGTGGATCCAGTCCCACTGACTGGATCAGAGCCGCGGGCAAAATCCCCGTCCTGATCGACGCACGGGGTGCATCTTCATCGGCCGTTGGCCGAAACCACAGACGGGTCAACCCTGGCTAGCCACGCCAGAGCATCTGACCAATCTACCTCCGATGAAGACACCCCCGCAAACACGTCACCCGTTGACGTGCTCATGGGCCTGCCAGCCACGGCCTCCCGGCAAGGAGCCATGGCTGACACGCCAGGCACTCCGGTACGACACGGTTCCGCCGCCACCCCATGAAACACTCCGGTCCATGGGGTAGGTCCGCACGGAAAACCGTACGGACCCGTAGCAGTCGCGGAACCATAGCCGGACACGGGCGCCAACGGCACCCCACGTCCGACTGCCGGACCAGGCGAGATAGGTGAGTACCACGCCCGGCCCGGCACACCCGTTCCCGTGACGGCTGGTGCCAAACCAAGCCGCACGGAACCGGTGCACGGTACCGGATTGGCCTCAGCCACAGGCGGAGCCGCTGACCTGGCTTGCGCCAAACCAGACAAATGGAGGCCGGTTCCGTCCAGGACGGAATCAACCGCCATATTCTCCACCTGCGGCTTCACGGGCCGCAGCAACCTCTCCTCCTCGTCTTCAGACTCCGAAGAGTCGTCACTAGACGAGTCAACCGTGGAACCGTCCTGGCGGACGGCTCCCACACCTGACGGACCGGCCACCGCTACTGGACCACCCGGAGGTGGCCGCAGAGAAACAGAACCCGTCTGGCCGAAGCCAGACGGGACTGCCAGGGGCCCGTACGAGACGGCCCCCTCGGTAACCAGTCCAGAATCCTGTCCGAGGACAGGATCCGTACCAGGCATGGGGAGAAACTGCCCCCCAACCTTTGGTAGCAGGGACGACACCAGCGCGGGCAGAACGCTATGCAGAAAACCCTGCATAGCCGGACCAAACCACGCCGGCGGTGCCATCTCCGCCACCTCCAGCTGGGGACGTGGAGCACCCCCACCGGCCGAACCGGGCGCTCCACGATTTACTCTCGGACCGCCTGACCCCGCGTCAGACCCAGCCAAGTCCTTCTGGGCAAGGAACTTAACTAGCATCTCAACGGACCACACTGCACAAACATTACACCTATGATCAATATTACACAGGGCACACCTAAAACAGACATGGTCCTTGAACACGACACGGACAAACTTATGGCATTTGTCACATGATGGCGGGGCTGGCTTGGCCTATAACATAAGCACAAACCTACAATAAACAAGCGGAACGAGACCCGGATGGAAGGCAGACAATTAATTTTCAAATAATTTGACTCATAAATTAACTGTAACCCTCCCGCACCCCACCCCGCCACGTTACAACAACGATCGCATTGATTATGACGACAAGAACGAGGCGGGCATTAAACACACCCATAATAGATCCTCCAGGATGTGTAACGGCTCCAGGAATCATATCGCATAGCATTCGGGGTATATTTACTAATCAATATAAATTATACTCCTAACGAAAGCAGCACGATATGTGAAGAAAACAACAAAATGTATAACAAACTGCTGTATCACACGGTAAAACCGCAGACCACGCATCTACTCAAGAATTTTGAAACCACCGATCATTGCAAACCGATCGTGATCGCACGTAAACTTGATCATTCTAAAGTTTCCGGTACCATTTTTAGTACGCAGCACCCAGAACAAGATGCGCGAATTAATGAAAAAATTTTCTTCACATAAACATCCGAGCGACCGGGTGTGATGTCACCCGCTCGGATCCTACGGAGAACGACGTCAGCCGATATTCGTGTTAGAAATACCGTAGCATAACACCTATTTTCATATCTGCCGATCGCCTGTTGGGGGTTAAAGAAGGCGATCGTCTGGCATATATCGTTGCTAGCACACGTCCCAGATTCTATGGGGTCAGAAATTGGAACATGCGACACAGCGAAATTTAGAGACCTAAGTCTTTTAACTATGGATAATAAAGAATGATACAACCTGGTTATCTTCGGCGGTATTCTCCATAGTATCCTTTAGTTAATCCTTTCACGAACACACAAACTATCACTACAGATTAAAGACGTAGATTTTCTTTCACAAAAAAACCACTAAAATCCTCAATGCAGAAAGCCTGTATTGCTCTTGTTGCTATGCAAACAAGAATGAGCTCTATGGTAAACGGGTACTCGGCAGTTGGGAGCCGAGTACCCGGTTCCCAGGAGTCGGTAAAGCTTTCTAAGTCTATAATCCTAGAGCCGCTGTCAAGGCCAGCTGTATATCAGAAGTAACAGAATGGTGAGTATTGATCGAAGGAGAACACTCTCGCTTCTGCGTTGATCTTGGCCACATGCCATTCCAAATCTGTCGCTTAAGCGAATCAATTGCGCTACGCCGCCGTAGCATGGCTAACTATACTGTGTCGGCCTTGATTTGGGGATGCGCTAACAGGAGTTTAGTATTCGCGATGATATAACTCAGTTTCCGAGACAAACATTGTCTAAATCGACCAGAATCAGCCTAGATAAACTTGTGTTTTTAAAGTTTATCATAACGCTAACTAATGACGAGGCAATGATCAATAGCCATACCCCCCACCCCCCATATGAGAATTTAGATTTACAAGAGAGTCTTTTACGAGCAATATGTCGACGACCGTGAATACCCCGTGATACATATTGCGAGTTTCTGACTGGTGTCAAAACTCAAAACTGAAGTCTGTAACAGTTTATTATTATACCGGAAGAAGGAAGCCGCTAACACATGCGCGCATTGTTAACATAATCATAAACCAGCAATATTTATTTAGTTGTATTTCACACAAACTTTTATGGATCCGACTTTTAGACTTAACCAAGCAACTTCCTGTTACATTTCTAATGTGATTGACAGCAGTTCACAGCTGGTTTTGCACATTTTCTTGGCGTGGATATATACAACAATATCACGAGGATGGATAGGTTTAGGCAGTCTAGTTTAGTGATTCTCTTGAGGAGACATCTTATTAAATGGTCTAGAGGACAACAGAGAATTGCAGTTGGAATAGGATGAACAAAGCACCAGTTTCCGTGAGCGCTCACTCGGCATCAGTCATTCATCATCATCATTCAACTCTATCCTGCCTGTCTGTCGATTTCTTGACATGATTGTGGCTTGCTACACCCACGGACTTCGGCAAAAACTGTAAGTTTGACTATTTTTACTAGCTTTTAGAATTTTGATCTATAGAGTGCTTACTGAACTCGCTTCACCGGCGGTCATTTGTCCCATAGTGAAGGAAGGGATGAAGATATGCGCTCTATAGCTATATATGTCTATGGGCTATATCGGAAATCAGCCTCCAACGCATGCGCATCTCGCTTCCTTACTAAATTTGACAATCGTTTTGCAACTTTTAGCGACTTTTAATCAAAAACATTTCAAAATTAAGTGAATTGACTGAATTTTACATCAAAATTATGTATCGCAGCAAATAGCTAAGCAAAGTTGTAAATGTGTAGCTACTCAGGTACAGGTACTCATTTGCATCGCATTTTGCGATGCGATACCGCTCAAAATATTCCCTGCTATGGTTAGCTAGTCGTTACCTAAGCCGTAGCTAGGCTTGGTTAGACCTTCCTGGCCTAATCTGTGCCTTGTCCACACTTCATTTAGTCTTACCTAGGCTTTAACTATGCTTACGTAGTCCTTACTTAGACCGTACCTGGTCCTTATTTAGGCTTGGCTAGGTCTCAGCTAGGCCTTAAACCTGATGTGACTTAGCCGTACCTAGGCATTAACCAGGCTTTACTAGGCATTACCTAGGCCTTAACTTGGCTTGGGTAGGTCTTAGCCAAGTTGGATTAAGCATTACTTAGACCACAGCTAAGCTTGGCTAGGCCCGAGCTTCGCGGTATCTAGGCTTTGATATACATTATCTAGGTCTTAGTTAGGTTTTGGCTAGCATTAGCTAGGCCTTAGCTAAGGCCAGGCTACGTCTTATATATATAGGCCTAACCTATGCCTTATCTAGGATTGGCTTAGTCTTATGTAGGCCTTCACTGGGCTTACATCAGCATTAGCTAGTCCTTATTTAGGCCTCAGGTAGGCTTAACTTTGCCATACCTAGGCCCTCGCCAGACTTCACTATGACTTAAATAGGACATAACGAGGCTTAACTAGGCATTAACTAAGCCGTAGCCAGTTAACTGGACAGTGACCATGCTTGACTAGGCCAAACCTGTCATGACCGTAGCCAGGCTTGGATAAACTGTAGCTAGGCTTGGCTACACCTTACCTGCATGTAAGCCTTCGACAAGCTTGACTATGCCTTATAAAGGCTTAACGAGGCCTTCTCAAGGATTGACTAGGCCTCACATAGGCCTTAGCAATGCTTTACCTAGGCCTTCGCCGCACTTCCCTATGCCGTACCTAGTTCTTAGCGAGGCTTGACTAGGCATAGCTATGTGGCTTGGCTACATCTTACCCAGGCCTTCGCCAGGCTTGACTAAGCCTTCCTTAGACTGTTGCCAGGCTTAGCTATGCCTTGTTATGGCCTGGCTAAGTCTAACGAAGGACTAGCTAAGACCTATTTAAGGCATTATCAATCCTGACAAATGCTTAGCAATGGTCTAGCAAAGTCTGGGTACAGGCTAGGTATGGCCAAACCAAGCCTAGCTAAGGCCTATGTAGGGCCTGCTCAAGCCTGGCTTATGCCTTGGTCAGGGTTGGGGTCAATTCTGATTGGAATTGGAATTGATCAGTCAATTCCAATTCAATTCCGGAATTGGAATTGGAATTGATCAATCTGAAGACTTCGGAATTGGAATTGATCAATTTTAAGACACCGGAACTGGAATTGGATTTGGAATTGATAGTTCGAATTGACCGGAATTGATAAATTCCAATTCAATTCCAGTCATAATTTGTGATAGATTTACTGAACAGTGTTCGCAATAAAATGTACATGTAATATCTGCCAGCTGCTATTAGATGCTTTATTGAATATTTAAAATTAATTTGATTAAATAATTTTGTCTCCTAAGGCTGCAACAGTTTCTATTAAAATTAATTTTAACAACTTAGTTATATGTTTGGTTTGAAGACTAGAATTTGAGATACTGATAAGTCAGTGATGAGCAGGTTAGCCCTTAACCCTTTAACACTAACACCTAAGCCGGTCAAAACACCTTCTGCAATGAGTTTCAGAAATGTGCACTGGCAGGCCAATGGAAGACTATTTTTGAAAACTTACCACCAGAGTGGCTAGCTGGATAACGGAGCCAGTAATTCCAGTGGTAAATTGTCAAAAATAATCTCTCGCTATCTGAATTGACAAAATAATGATCTGATAAATGCTATGAGCTTTAATACATTATTGAATTAACTCAATTCCCCCTGACCAGTGACCAATTAAGCCTTTTATCCTATGTGAGCTTTGTGCCTCCTTTATTCAATCAAAGCCACTGATCTTGAACTTATTTCATTCTGCATTCCCTGGAAACAGATTTTCATCTGTATGAAATCATGCCATCTTTAAAATCATACAAATTAGTTAAAATGATTTCAAATGCATAAGCTAGAACCAAGATAACCAAACTTAAATTTATTCATCAAGATGTTAGCAATAGTGTTCAGTTGAGTAATAACTATCATCTGCATGGAATGAAATGGGTGAAGAAAGCAGTACATTATAAGATAATTGCCCTGTAATTATACCCTCCTACATAACAAAAGAATCATTGAACAACACCCCTCTGCGAAATGTATCATCTTTTAAAACACAGACACCTGGACTAGAGGTGTTATTCAAACTCTACATTGCAAGGTTTACATGTATCTACAATAATTAGACATGGCATTAATCTTTAGTCATATTCATAAAGATAAACTCGGCATCAAGCTATAATCAAATCAAATATAAACTAAAAATAAGATCTTCTGAATGTTGGCTTTTTGGACAATAATTTGACAGAAAAATATAACTACCTATTGGCAACAATAATTTTTATTCTAATTGTTTTAAATATTAATGGAGAAGCCAGCCAAAAATGCCTTCTGCATTGGTCTTGAGGAACGATCATACATATGTATGCTAAGAAACTATTTTTGAAAATTTACCAGGGGAATGACTGATTCCATAACTGAGCCAGTCATTGCATTGTTAAATTTTTACAAAATAGTCCCTTATCCTGCAAATGGACATTTGCTAATGATAAATCTAGTTTTTCTTGGCCATTAAATGGTTAATATATAACAATGTTGATCTCAAGTAAATATTGGCATAGAATTGGAATTGGACAAATGAAATTGGAATTGAACTTTTCTGGGTGGAATTGGAATTGGAATTGATAAAATGAATTGAAGTGGAAACGGAATTGGAATTGAGAAAATGAATTGAGGTGGAATTGGAATTGATAAAATGGAATTGACCCATCCCTGGACTTGGTACGACCTAATCCAGCCTAGGTAAGGCATAGCCAAGCCTACCTGAGGTTTTAGTAAAGACTAGCTAATGCTAGCCAAAACCTAACTAAGACCTAGATAATGTATATCCAAGCCTAGATAAGGCCACACTCAGGTCTAGCCAAGCTTAGCTATGGTCTAAGTTATGCCTAATCCAACCTGGCTAAGGCCTACCCAAGCAAAGCTAAGGCCTAGGTAATGCCTAGCAAAGCCTGGTCAATGCCTATGTACGGCTAAGCCACACCCGGTTAAGGCCTAGCTAAGACCCAGCCAAGTCTAAATAAGGACCAGGTATGGTCTAAGTAAGGACTAACTAATGCCTACGTAAGCATAGCTAAGGGCTAGGTAAGACTAAGCCAACCCTAGATAAGGTATAGCTTAGAACTATATAAGGCATAGCCTGGCCTTAGCTAAGGCCTAGCTAAGGCGTAGGTAGTGCCTATTCAATCCTAGGCAAAACCTACGGTAACTAAGATCTAGATAAAGTATATCCAAGCGTAGATAAGGCCTTGCTCAGGCGTAGCCAAGCTTAGCTATGATCTAAGTAATGCCTAATCCAGCCTGGCTAAGGCCTACCCAAGCCAAGCTAAAGCCTAGGTAATGCCTAGCAAATCCTGGTCAATACTTAGGTAAGGCTAAGCCACGCCTAAATAAGGACCAGGTACGGTCGAAGTAAGGACTAACTAATCCCTACGTAAGCATAGCTAAGGCCAAGGTAAGACTAAGCGAAGCGTAGATAAGGCATAGATTAGGCCTAACCAAGCCTAGCTAATGCTTAGGTAATGACCAGGTAATCATAGCTAAGACATATCCAAGCCCGGATAAGGCCTAGCCATAGCTTAGCTAATGTCTAATTAAGACCTAGACAAGACTGGCTAAGGCAGAGCTATGGCCTAACCATGAAGGCTAGACTAGAACCGTAGGCTAGTATACTAGGACTGGAGGCTAGTAAGCTGGTATACTACGACTGGAGGCTAGTAAGCCGGTAGACTAGGCATGTAGGCTGGTAGAATAGTAGGCAGTTAGACTAGGCCTGTAGGCTAATAAGCTGGCAGACTAGTCCTGTAGGCTAAAAGACCAAACTACCAACTGACTGACCAACCGACCGAGCGACCCACCCACCCACCCATCAACCGAGGTCGGCCCAACTGACTGACCAACCAACTCACCCACCCAACCATCGACCGACCAACTCACCTACCCACCGACTGACCAACTGACCCACCAACCGATCGACTCAATGACTGATCCACACACCCACCGTCCGACCCACCGCGCTCGGACCGATTGACCGACCCACCGTCTGACATGACCGACCGACATCGGACCGACCGACCGCACACCCACTCATTAATTCACCTAATCCCTTTAAGCATTAGTCACTGAATCACTCACTTAATTTTCCACTCACCCACTTCCCGGTCACCCACCCACACCCAACCACCCACGGATATAAAATGAGAATAATGAATGCAGCATAAATAATTGAATATCTTATCTAACCAACAAAACTGACGCAATCTAGATCCATCCTTTTCTTTCCAGTTTAATTTAATCATCCCGGGGCTCGAATTTGCTCGAGTGAAATTTAGTGATTTTCGAGGCAAACAGTTGTGAACTACGTCATCACTGTTTTTGCAATAGCTGTTCGCTTGAAATTTGATAAAATTTGTCAACAATGAGCTAAAAAGTAATAACGTGAGATATTGGACATATTTAACAGGATTTAACGTGCGAGCGAATGGATATGTGAATTATACGAAGCAATAACTGGGATTTGTGTCGAATATTGTAGCTAAGGTCGATTAAGAGGCGCGCTACCAAAAGGTGGCGAGTTCTCCAATTTTTTACATACAAATTGCTCTTACTCTCTCTGGCCCATCAGCCTGTCCAAATATCTATCACTGGGGCTGGTTGAGTAAGAGCTGACTCGGACTAGAGACGTGTAGAGTCGGTCTAGCCTATTCAGCAGAAGAGGGCATTTTATAATGACACCACTCCAAAGACAGGTGTTGTTGTTAAGAAAAATAGTGAAATAATAAAACATAAATTATGAATTTAACATGAAATACAAAGCAATATATAGCATAATTTCTGTACACTGCTGTCAAATCGATATGATTATATTATACCACGAAAATATAACCAATTTCCTGATTCGCTCAATGAAAACTACATGTTTGTTCGTACCCCCAGAAACCACATGGACATTTGGGTGGTTTGCTGCTGTTCGACTCCTCCATCTCTGATTATATGCCCAATCTAGGGCTATAAACTGACGTTCTTTTCAGTAGCGAACAACGATCAATCACAATGAGAAAATGACAGCACATAACTGAGGAAAGGATTCGTTTCCATAACGAGGCTCAATCCAATATCCGGGTTAGAGGTTAAACTGGGCGTGTCCTGACAAGTATAACATGCATGAGTGAACCTTTAGCCGACTAATGATCAACTTGTTAATGAGGCTACTCTATAATGGTTTATGTATTATTTAATTAATTCATTTATTTTTCTGCGATGCCTATATACGATATTCTATTTTATGTGTTCGCATGCAGTTTCATCACGCTGCAGGCGTGAGTCTAGACCCTAGCATTGGGAACTAGCATATAAACGCCTTAAATATTACAACAACACGCGTTTCATCACCATTAGACCGAGTAATAAGAGTATCCAGCTCTACCAGCAATGGCCCTTTCCATTTTTAGCTATGCCCCGCCCATCACTAGCTAAGCTCCACCCACACCTCGCGTGTTGGGATTGATCGATCCCCGAATGCCATAACTATCAATTTACTGAAAACTATACAGGGAAGCTGTTGGATATTTTGTAACTAATTTGACTGGGTGCTGTTGCTGCCTATGACAGCAACAGCGCCCAGTCAAATTAGTTTCAAAATATTCAATAGAATATTTATTAAATAGTAGACATACAATTTGTACAACATCGCATAGACCGTCTTCAAATGCGTTCATGACGTACCTATCGACGTCATTCATTATGATGTCATGCTACACATCACTTGGTTGATATTATGATGTATATATATGATGCATGGGTGGGTACTCTGGAAAGGTGAATTATGCAATAGTTCATTTCGCGAGCGAGTATATTACAAAATGATAATAATAATAATAATAATAATAATAATAATAATAATAATAATAATACAGTCATAAATGACAAAAAAGAAATAGCAGACAAATTCAATGAATACTCTACCAACATTGGACCCAGCTTATCCAAAAAAATTCAACCAAGCTCGAACATACATGTACAGGACTATCTAACGCTAGGTAGCTATCAACACGTACTCCATTTTCTTAAATCCTACTGATAGTGAAGAAATTTACAAAGTACTAATGCAAATTAACACAACTAAAAGTGCTGGCATTGATCATTTTAGATGGAAAATATTCAAACACTGTGTTGTAGAAATACTAACTCCTCTGGATCATATTTGTAATCTATCACTGACACAGGGTATATTTCCAACAAGACTAAAGGTTGCACGTGTTACACCTCTATACAAAGCCAAAGTTGCATCTGACTTTACTAACTATAGGCCAGTCTCGGTACTTCCATGGCACTCTTCTCGAAACTCCTGGAAAAGCTGTATTTTAGTAGAATTACCAATTACCTAAACAAAAACTCCATCTTATATCCATCTCAGTATTGTTTCAGAGAAACACACTACTACGCTTGCCATTGTGGATATCTGTCTCCCTAGAGAATAATGAACATACTTTGGGTGTATTCATAGACCTTTCCAAAGCCTTCGATACAATTGACCATTCGATTCCATTACAAAAGCTTGCATACTATGGAATACTGCATGGCACCGCATTGAATAGGATACAGAGTTACCTGTCAAACAGAAATCAATGTGTACAATTCAATGGAGTCATTTCAGAATATAAAGAGGTAATCTGTGGTGTACCCCAAGGTTCAGTCTGACCCCCTGCTGTTTCTCTTGTATATGAATGGCATACCCAAAGTCTGTAACCATCTCTCTTTAATCCTCTTTGCAGATGATACTAATGCTTTCTGCAGCCATAAGGACATAGAAATTCTTTACAAACATGTTAATAATGAAAGACAAAGTTAATAGATTGGTTTAAAGTTAACAAACTGTCCTTAAATGTAAGTAAAACCAACTATATATATTATTTACAAAATCTAATAAATTAAAGGAAGCATCTCTCCCAAAACTTTACATCGACAACCATAAAATACATGAAACCGAATATGCCAAATTTCTAGGATTCTATTTGGATAAGAATTTGACATGGGAGAAGCATATTGAAGTCGTATCATCCAAGGTAGCAAAGAGCATTGCCATCATACGCAGACTAAAACCCTATCTAACACCGAATATTATTTTTAATCTGTACTGCACAATGATACTTCCTGACATCACTTACTGTAATGCTATCTGGACTAACACATCCGAAGCTAAACTAAAAAAACTAAAATAACTACAAAAGCAATCTATCAAATTATTTACACAAACAGCAGGTGGCCAGGATATCTTTAAAGTAGCAAAAATTCTAAAACTGGAGGACATTGGAAGGCTCCAATTATACACAATTTTAAGAGACTTCAACAATGGCAACTTACCATCTTCTTTAACCAGTATCTTTACGGTCAATACACAAATACACTCTCAAAACACTAGAACACGAAATAACCTGCACACAAGACATCACCAAACAAAAGCAGCACAACAAAAACCCTCATATAAAGCAATACAATTAATGAATAACACAGATACAAAGACACACACAAACATTATTACTATAAAGTCATTTAAATAGAAGATCAAAAATATGATTATAAACACCTACTAGGCCCTAAAAAAATAAAATTAATAAAAATAAAAAAACAACAAAAAACCAACAACAACAACAACAAAAAAACCCACAAAAACTGAAAAACACACAAAAAATCCCACACCACCATGGCATTATCATACTTGCACCCAGTCACCCAAACAAATAGTAATAATAATAATAATTGTAATTAGCAAGATAAGTACACCTATGTACCTGTAAATATGTTGTCTATCCGTCCCATGTCTGTTGTTTGTCTTTTAGGACTAAGTTAAACCTTTATGTCATATATTGTTCTATGTAGGGGTCCACCGTCTATATAGGCTCTGCCTTTGGTGGACCACCTGTTGTATAAATACAAACTGTACATTTTATATCAAAATAAATGAATGGGAACTTGAGCTTGATCAATGCATCAATCAATGACACCAATGTCTTTGGAAGTGACAAGAATATAGATACTCGATCGATACAAAAATGTGAATAAGGAGATGGAAAAAATTATAAATTGATTCAAAATTAATAAATTATCTCGAAAGGATAACAAAACTAATTTTATACTATTTACAAGATCTAGCCAACCAGAAGCTGCTCTCCCAAAACTTTAAATAGACAATCAAAAAATACAGTGTTGTATCCATATTGCATTGCAGTCAGGTCGAAGAATTATGTAATAATGTACCTGTTAAATCCACCATTCAAATTAGTAATCACCAAGCCCACTCAAACAACCAACATAGATTTTCTAGGCCTACATCACACAGTAATAACACAGGCCTTTCGGGGCAAAAGTTCTGTCAGCTATGCTCAAATGATGTCGCATCCACGCAAATCAGCCACAACCAGTACTGGTGATAAAAACTCTGATCATCAGCCACAGGGGCCACAACCAATCGATACTAATATTCAAAGGTCAGAGAATACCAAGATCAACACATTAATTGTAGGTATGTCTACTCTAAAAAAATTAAGTGCATGGTCGCTACATTGTCACAGTTAAATCATTTGGAGGCGCACGTATATGTGAGCTAACTGATCAACTAAATGTTATTCTCAGTTCAAATAGATATGATGTACTAGTGGTCCATGTGGGAACAAATGATATAGCAAAACGGACATTGGAAGGAATGATCCAAGACTATGATGCCTTAATGCAAACTGCCAAGTCACTTACACCAGGCATACATATTCTTATACCTCCTCTTCTTCCTAGACCGTTCAATGAGTATGAAAACAATCTAACTCAGCAGTTTAATGCAATGTTATGTTCACTTGCAAATTGGCTGAATTTATCCTTCATTGATAACTCTGCACTTTTCATTAGAAATGGTGAACCATTGCCACAACTATATTGGGATGAAGTTTATCCAAATATCAATGGTATGCACTTGCTATCTGACAACATTATGAGTAATATAAGAACGGTAATAAACATTCATCACGATTCCATTAAAATAACAGAGCCAAATCAGTACCATTACAATAGGAGCTACAACCAAAATGACACTAATCGTAAATGTAACAACAAATACACACAAAAAAACAATGGCTATTTCGCTTATATGTATGACTCCGAACCTGAGAAGGATTTTCATTTTGGGAGGAATATATGGAGGAGCACAATGAATCATCTCAGGCAGAGTCACAATGCTGGAAACAAGTCATACGACAAAAATCAAAGCCTCTTCCTGAGACATTTGTCTTTCAACCGAAACAAACCTTTTTATCAAACCAATTTCTCGACCTCATAGATGAATGTACAAGCGAAATAACAGACACATGTAAAAACTACCAAACAAGTGAACAAGGATTACAGCAAACTAACAATAAAAAATATGAAAATAATCTTAGAAATCTGGCCACCAATGATGAAGGTGCCTCTAATGAAACATCCCATCAATCTCTATTCAACGTTCCCATAAAATGTTTATACACAAATGCAGACTGTCTCCAAAACAAAATGACTGAATTAAAGTATGTTATTATGATCAATAAACCGTTAATTATTATTATAACTGAAGTGAAGCCCAAACATTATAGTGAAGCCCAAACATTATAGAGAACTAACCCTAGAGGACTACAATGTTGATGGATATACCATACACCAAACAAATGTTGATAAGACAATGGGCAGGGGAATAATCATATACACACATTCTTCTGTATGTGCTAGTGGTTCTGACTTAATCAGATTCGAATATGAAGAATCAGTCTGGATTGAGATAAAATTATATTCACGGGACAAGTTATTAATTGTGGGTATATATAGGTATGGCAGTGGAACAAGGGAAAAAATGAAAAACTGGTACAATTATTAAAACATGTTGCCACGCTACATTATAGCCATTTTTTAATAGTGGGTGACTTTAACTATCCTGACATCTGCTGGAACACATGGTCAACCACAAAAAAATGAAATAAGTCAAGAGTACTCGTTCATTGAATGTATTCATGACACCTACTTATACACACATATAAATAGGCCCACTACATTTAGGAATAATACTATACCTAATATACTTGATCTTCTCTTAACCAATGAAGAAGAAATGATATCAGATTTAGATTACATGAGCCCACTCGGTAAATGTGACCACTCTATTATAAAATTCCATTTACATTCTTATCTGGCAGGAAAACCTGTGAAGAACAAATTTCTTCTAGACAAAGGAAACTACAAAGAAATGAATAACAACCTCATAAATATAAGCTGGAGAAATAAATTTTATGATTGCCCAGATGATGCTAATCAGCAATGGTCAATTTTTAAACAGATACTAAATAACATAATAAATCGACATGTCCCATCAAATACCTTTAAAGATAAACCTAACTGGACTAAGAAAGGTGACATCCCATTAGACTACACTACTGTAGGTTAAATTAGGAAAAAACAGATGCTGGGAAAGATTCCTTACAAACCGATCAAACGAAAATAAAATAAAGCATAACAGGCAACGGAACAAAGTCAAATCTCTGACTAACAAAATGCATAAAAACTATGAAAAAAATATAGCCAAAGCAGCCAAATCAAACCCTAAGTAATTCTGGATGTATGCCAAATCTAAAGTTAAAACGAAGCCTGGTACTTCTCCACTGCTGATACACCCAGGTAAACCTGAATGCACAGAAACTGACATTGAAAAGGCTGGGGTTCTATCATGTCACCTTTCAACCGTTTTCACTGATGAACCAACCTACAACCTGCCAATCATTCCAGTTAGACCAATTAACATCCCATGTAAAAACACTGAGGCACAAGTAATTGAGGCACAAATTTTAGCTCATCTCAACAAATTGAAAACCTCTAAGTCTGCAGGACCTGATGGGATATATCCCCGAGTTCTTAAAGAACTATCCATCTCTGGAGCCAAACCTTTGTCAATCATATACTCAACTTCACTAAGAACAAAATCTGTATCAGGAGATTGGAAGGAGGCCATGCAATGTAACAGCAATTTTTTAAAAGAAAGGCGGCCCCAAAATTGCAAGTAATTATAGAACCATAAGTCTCACCTGTGTAGCTTGCAAGGTTATGGAATCCATTATTAGAGATCAAATAATGAGCCATATGAAATCAAATAAACTGTTTAGTAAGAAACAATATGGATTTCTTACTGGTCGATCAACCATGCTCCAGTTAATAAATGTCTTAGATGAATGGATTAATATGCTAGAGAATGGAGGCACTGTGGATATTATTTATATGGATTTTGCTAAGGCATTTGATACTGTGCCTCACATCCGTTTGATTAACAAACTAGCAAGTTATGGCATTACAGAACCAGCCCTGGTGTGGATTGCATCCTTCCTGATGGGTAGGCATCAACGAGTACGTATAAACGACTCATACTCTCAATGGACAGCCGTGACTAGTGGCATACCACAGGGCAGTGTGCTCGGCCCCTTCTGTTAGTGATCTACATAAATGACATGCCTGAACTAATACAAACATCCAGTCTATATCTTTATGCAGATGACACAAAGATATTCAAGCATATTACAAAACAATCTGATTGTGATGACCTGCAATCAGATCTAAGAAGCCTGGAAATGTGGTAAAACATGGAAGTTAAAATTCCACCCTGATAAATGTAATGTATTATCCATTGGTAGAGGTACAAAACAGAATTTCCAATACAAACTTGAATGTGATAATGCTAGCCATACCCTATCCCATGTGGACAACGAAAACGATCTCAGAGTCATCTTTGACTCAGCTCTCTCCTTTGATCACTACATTCAAAATAAAATCAATAAAGCCAACAGTGTCATGGGCCTCATTAGACGGACATACAAATATTTGGATAAAGAAAACATTTTGCTATTATATAAAGCTTTTGTGTGCCCCCCACATTGAATTTGCACATGCAGTATGGAACCAACACCTTAAAACATACACACTGTGGAAAATGTGCAGAGGCGTGCAACAAAGATTGTTCCTGGATTTCGCAATCTCAGTTATGAGCATAGGTTACATTCTCTAAACATCCCACACTCACATACAGACATCTGAGAGGGGACATGGTTGACACATATAAGGTTTTGAATACCTATGATCCAGACACAGTACCAATATTAAAATTTGCTTCAAGAAATAGTAAAAGGGGTCATAGTAAAAAATTATTTACCCAGCGAGCTAAATACAATATACCCAAGTTTTCATTTTATTACAGAATAGCAAAAGTATGGAATAGCCTAACTGACCATATCGTTAATGCCCCGACCATTCAAAGCTTTAAAAAACGACTGGTGGGTATAGGTTGATTATTATATAAAACTCTCAGTCAAGAGCATATGTTAGTTCCCTGTTCCTTTCCTTTAAGGAGCTAGTAGTGTTGATATCTCCCTTGCTCATCTGATATACATTTCACTGCTCTTAATCCATGATGTTAGGGGAGATAACTAATATTTAGTTCCCACCATCACCATCCACATTGTAATGAGTGACTTCCTTTGTTTAGTATATACTTTGATGTGTATAAGCAGCTGGGAGGATTTTTCCCAAGAATGTCGACGTGGTAACATCAATAAAGTTTTATAGGAGTTTAATTTAACTCTGTGCATTGTAGCTCACAGGAGTATGCGCTGGTCCACCACGTTGCTCCACTCCATTGCACCGCATGTACAGGATGTGCAGGAGGGCTGGTTAGCTGTGGTTCTCTGGGTTGTGGATCCCATATCGCGACTCCGGAAGGTATAAAGACCAGCTTCTGGAGCCGGTGGAACGATAACGTTCCAGTGGGGGCCGTGCGACCATTGCCGCTGGGATTGAACCTCACGGTCTCATCCCAACTGTTGGTGTCACCCATATGAGCTGTCGGACAAAGCGAGATCTTCCGCAAGTGACATACTATTCCTGCATGACGGTTATTTGCGGAATTGCACTAAACTAACTAAACTTTCCTAACTCTTCATAACTTTCCTGGCCAATATACCAAAATGTAATAAAATAATAATAAGAAGAAAACAGCAGAATTTGGTTTGCGACACGAAAATGGCCTAATGCCCGATCTTCCTTAGTGTTGAGTTTGACGGGAAGTTAAAATTTCAGTGCACGCTTTCATCCTTTTATACTTTTTGGTGACATCACAGAAGGGCGGAGGGCCACACCCGAAGGTTTCCACCAAATATGGAAATATTTAACTTCCATTCTCCTGGAGTCTGATTATATATTCCCTTCATAAAAAGAAGGTAAATATAAATATAGGAAGGTAGGATAGTCGCTTTCATCTCCACTTGGTGGGAAATCTGGTCTCCGATCAACGTCAAAATCCGGAACTATTTATTCCTGTGGACGCTCACCATTTAATTAGCGTAATGCGGTTTTTCAAGTTGGATGCTTATAAACTCGCCTATTCAAATTTCAGGCTGGAATGCCCGATGGGGTGTGGGAGAGCGTGATGACGTCCGCGGCCGTGGGCCGACTCACTACCTCTTGCCTCCTCCATCACGCTGTGGTAGATATGTGAAGGACAGTTCTTTTGTTTATAGCCTTTGATCCAATTTACCAGAAAATAGAAGTGATGATCACATGATTCTTGTTTTGAAAGCATGTGGTTGATCGGAAACTTAGGCAATCTGTATATGGGTGGAGTTTTGATGCTGTTGATTATACGTATTTGATGCGAAAAATAGAAATATGTTTTTCCTATTCTGTTCCTTAGAACAGCGTCCCTATATATGCATTTGATCTTATACATGTGCCACCTCTCGTGTGTAGTAGATTTATTCCAGCCCATGCTGATTAGTGGCTGGAGTATGTAGATAAGATAATATTTGAAATTCTCCACGGTGTTATACTGTCGAAGTTTTGATGCTGCTTCGTCAGCCCGCATGCTAATGATTTGTATATGCGGTAGAATAGTCGTGTTCTCAAGCGGAAAAGTCAGGTTGCGGTGGGTGATGAACTCAATGCATTCATGAAGAAGGGAATGTTGCAGCAAAAGGTGTCTAACATTTTCTGTTACAAAGGCTAGGTGCATGCTATCTATGTTGAGGGTGTGTGGTGGTAACTGTGGTGCGGGATGCCACCTCTCCTGTAGCAGCGGACTCTCTCATATCTGAAGATTAACAGTCAATAGACGATGAGTGGAGTGTGAAATGGACTGAACCAGTGATATCCGAACTTGGTGCATAGGCGAAAGACATGAGTTGAAGGGGGGGGGGGGGTGGTGGTGCTAATGGATGGGGCGCACCTTGGAATGGGGGTGGTCTCACGATTTGATGATTTGGAAGGGTACACCAACTGGGCCAGTGTCAGCTTCCGCTTGTGGCAACTCTATAATTGGGGTAATAGCATGAAGTGGGTGGGAGTGGGAAGAGGTCGGCGGAACAACTTTTCTGTCCTTCCCCTTGGACAGCACAAACTAGAAAGTCTTCAGATACGACTTCCCAGATCGCGTAGACCCGCTCTGAGGAGGGAGAGGGCGAGTATGTATCTCGCCATTGTACTCAGCATTAGTCATATGTTCACTCGACTCCTGGTTTGGTAGGAGAGGGGTCGAACTGGTAACGCAGTGCTCCGGACTAACGTCGGGAATACTTGTTTCCATAGAGACATCTGTCTGGGTACCAGTGTCACGTGGAACATCGATCCCGAGCTCTGGCACTGGGTCGTCACTAACATAAGGTTTAAGTCGATCGAAGTGGATGACTGAGGTCAGGCCATCCGAGGCGCAGATATGGTAGGTCACGTCCGACTTCTTACCTACTACCACATAGGGGCCTTTCTATTGGTAACTCAGTTTACTCGGCATGTTTGCAGAATGTCATGAATCGTGAACCCAAACCATTTTCCCCGCCTCCTACGGGTCTCCATGCACTCGCCGGTCATGCCACGTTTTCTGACACCGGTGCGCAGTGGATAATGTTGCTCTCACTAGCTCATAGGACTGTTCTATCCACTGCCGCATGAGCTCTACATTTTTCTCTCCTGGAACTCTGGGCATGGCCAGATCTAGGGGTAAGGCTAATTCACGGCCTAACATTAACCGAGCAGGGGTATAACCCATGCTGGAATGTATCGATGTGCAGTATGCCATGAGCACATATGGGAGTCGTAGATCCCAGTCACGACAATCAAGGTGTGTTTCCTTAGTCAACATTTCCGCAAGAGTGCAGTTGAACCTTTCTACCATCCCGTCACTACTGTAGCTCGCGGGGTAGTGTCGGGATGTTCCGGTGTATGATGTTGACTCGCCGTGCCGCAAGTGCACGACGAATGATGATGCTGGTTAGCATCCTGTTTCGGGATGACGGATCCTTACGATACTGCCTACGGGTAAAAAAGACCGGCTCCTAAGGCCGGTGGAACTCAATCATTCCGGTGGGGCTGTGCGACCATCGTCGTGAACATTAAACACAACGGTCTCATCCCAAGAGTTTGTGTCACCAGTATGCCTGTCCATAGCAATTTCGTGATCTATGGACTTACAAGATTTGATTTGGTGACCTAATTAAACTAAGTCTATACAATAATTTTACCTAAACAGACTGTCAAGTATGCTAGATAAAAATGATGAGCAATTTGCCAGGTCTATGAACAACATTGAAATTCAAGGCCTGCAGGGATTCCTGCCACCTCGCTACCTGGCCCTCCGGATTTTTAAGGTTTCTGAGCCAGTGTAGGGAGGCGTGATCTGTACACAGGATAAATGGGCACCCATACAGAAAGTGTTTATAATACCTGACGAAATGTACCGCAGCTAACAATTCCCTCTTAATGGTCACGTAATGTCCCTCTGTTTTGTTTAGAGTATGCAAACCATAACCCAGTACCTGATCCATTCCATCTTTTGTAACCTGAGATAGAACTGCTCCTATTGCATAAGCAGATGCATCAGTGTCTAAGATGAAATTGAGGTTATGGTCCAGATGAGCAAGAATTGGTGCGGTCATCAAATGTTCCTTCAGCGCCTTGAAGAAACCTTCACACTCACTCGTCCACTCGAATGGTCTATCCTTTTCGGTGATCCTACATAAGGTTTATGCAATCTCACTAAAATGGCGAATGTATCGACGATAGTACTGGCCGAAACCGAGGAAACTCCAGGTGTCATGACTGAAGTGGGGGTTTGCCACTTCACTACAGCTTTAATCTTGAAAGGTTGAGTAGCCACTCCATCGCCGGATATGACATGTCCCAGGAACTCGATGCTCTGTCTGAAAAGATGACACTTTTTGGGTTTGAGCTGGAGGTTTGTGGTATGAAAACGCATTAAGAATTTGTCCAAGTGGGATAGAGTCTGCTCAAACGAGGAGCCAAAGACGATTACGTCGTCGATGTAACAGAGACTGATCTCCCATTGCAGGATAGTTAATACCTGCTCAATGAGACGCTCGAACGTTCCAGGAGCATTACACAATGCATAGGGCTTCTTGCGGAACTGGAAAAAGACTGTCTCTACAGACAAACGTGGTCTTCTCCCGGTCAGCCTCATCCATGGCTACATGCCAGTACCCACTAGCTAAGTCAAAGGTACAAAACCACTTCTCTCTGGACAAGAAATCTAAGGCCTGATCTATCCACGGGAGCGGATATGCGTCCTTAATGCTTAGATCATTAAGGTGGCGGTAGTCGATACAAAACCACAAACATCCATCCTTTTTGCCTGCTAGTACTATGGGACTGGCCCAGGGCGATACTAAAGGCTCTATAATGCCTGTTCACAACATGTCATTCACTTATTGATGTGCTTCCGCCTCCTTGTGAATGGGAAGACGTCGAACGGGTTGTCGAATGGGTCGGTTGTTTCCAGTATCGATGGAGTGTCGCACGAGATGTGTTTCTCCAAGATCCATGTCTCCGGCTGAGAGACTTTCGTGATACTTATATAACAGTTTCCGTATGTCACTTTTATGAGATTGCACCAATCCAATTGTGGCCGCAAATATGTCATGCAGATGTTCCGGTAAATCATCAGAAGCTGTTGCTGGTGTAAGTGTGGTAGGGGTTGTCTCCAGTGATATCACATCCACCAAATGGCCACAACGAACGCCCGGTAAAAGAGTTATTGGGTCTGTTGTGCCATTGAATAGACGAAATGGTATATGATCCTTATTCGTTGTGTCCCTGATCATTCTGGGACTGGCCCATTGTGAGGCAAATAAATATTAAGGGTCAGGCTCCAGCATAGCTATGTGTGTGTTGTTTCCTAACTGCTGCAGTGGTCCACCAGATGCCATAGATGCCAAAATCACTGCACAAGTATTGTGCAGTGATGATTCCAGTCCACGGGGTATGCGTCGGCCGTGTATGTCTAATTCCTGTTGTCTGCAATGTAAGACGGCTTCGCTGGCACTGAGGAAGTCAGAACCAAGCACAGCATTGTTTCGAATAGAGGAAATGACAACTCGCTGTATGAATTGCATTTCCTCTATCTGTATTACGAGGTGTATTGTACCAGCCACAGGAACATCCACTCTGGTAGCTGTTTGCAAAAATATATTTGTAGGCCTAAGGGGTGGCTTCTTATGAGGTGGAATGCCCTCATATAAGCGCTTGTTGAAGACGGTGGTGGAAGCTCCAGTGTCAACGGTGGCACTGGTGGAAATGCCACTAAACAGACAAGCACACTTATATATTACTTTGGGGTGTGCCTGTGGAAGAGTTTCCAATGATACTGCCTGCAGGATTGTTTTTGGTGCAGTATCATCTTGTATATAGTCTGTCTGTTTCCGGATAGTTTCCATGAGTGCAGTTGGTGTCTGAGTGAGGAAGGGGCCAATCCGTCGTCGCCACTGCTGCGATTGGTTAGGCGATGATGGAACTGGGGGTAGCAATGGTGTTGTTGTTGGTGCTGTTTCGGTGTACTGTCAATTCGTGTATACAGCGGTCTGGACAGGACTGGTGTGGTCACGGCTAAGGGATACCTGTGTGAGCCACTTTTTGCAATGCATCATGGGATGTTTGGTTGATGCACAAAGGAAGCAATGACGGCACTGGGGTTTGCCGTTCTTTGATTGGCACTTCTTCTTGTGGATCCATGATGCTGAATGCTGACTGCAGTCCGTGTCACTATTGCTGCTGCTGGTTGTAATGGGTGATGCTGTCAGGACATGTGAATTGCATACCACCAAGGGGCACTGGGTGTTATAGTGCTTTGGCGGTGGGTCGTCGTGCTTGTGTAAATGTTGTTTCAGTGGAGGTGCTACAACCATCCACTGCTGTTTTACATAGGAAATAAGGTATGTTAGATACCGAGGTTGCGGGTTCACAACCTCCGGCAGAGGGAGATGTCAGTGCCGTGAATGCAATGTGCATCGTTGGTACCGACATATATGAAGCTGGGTGTGTGTAGGTGTGTACTGTCATGGAAGAGTGATTTGTCATGTTGGCCACCTGACGTTGTTGTCCAGAGGCCACAGTTGAGATGGGCTGTGAGAGTGGGCACCAAAGTGACTGTTATCAGTGTCCATTCTAGTTTAACAGGGGTCTGAGGCTGCGGTGTACGTTGGTCAGTGGTAGGAGTTGTAGATGGAGGGCGATTTGGACATCGCTCCTCCCAGTGGCTGGCTCACCACATCCAAAACATGTATTTGGGGGCTTTGTACACGTTACCATGATGGTTGCTGGGCATGTTGCCGATTGTGTTGCGACTGTGGTGCTGAGTGTGGTGACTAAGTTGGTGAGTGCAGATATCTGTTTTGTTATCTCTTCTAACCTATCATGCATATTCTGATGATTGTTGTTACTGTGCTGGTTTCCGCATCCTGGGGCATTGTTGTGACCTCCACGGTGGGATTGGCCACGCCCTCTTCCTTTAAGCACGTGATTTTGACCGGTGTGTTGTTCTGATTGTGTGTGCGGGTCGATTGCTGATGTGGATGATGATGCTGTATGGTTGTCAGTGGTGATTAGGAGGTTTGCATCGTTCACTTCGTTTATTGGATGTAATTGACGGCGATTGGTTTTCTCTCACTCCAAGAAATTCTCGATTTGAACCGTGGTCACTATACTCCATTTGGCCTTCCCGGTGTATTTCTACACAGGATGCAGCCTAGGCTAGGTACCTTTCTGTATATGCCTGGGATTAAGGACCATGGCCCATGGGACGATAACGTAGTTGACATCTGAACGAGCAAGTACAGTAATGGATATCCATCAAATGGTCATCTTTGCGAGGGCTTGAAGCCCAGCAGAGACATTACTATGAAGGTGATGCCTACGAGACGTCATTTTAGTGAAAGGCTGTACGTAGCCTGGCATAGATCGTTCTACGAGGTCATCCACCTTTCGGCGTACTGGGATCATAACTGAACACTGTCTCCAATCCAGCAAGTAACAAGTCACGCCCTCTCACACATATACCCTCCTGCTTCCAAAAGAAGTACTTCATGTTCTCTGATCACAGAAGGCATGACTCGCAATACGAATGCTTGCCATGGCCTGACTGTACATTGAGCCATCTTGACCACTCATAACCAAGAACGGGTTGATGAACTGGCATAATCAAGATGACCGGCCGGGGACCCAGTCGATAGCGATCACCATCTGAGCTCATGCTCAGGGGCAACCGATGGTCTGATCCGTTTCTATCTGCCAACAGAATACGAACTTTGACTATTTTTAACGCAGCGAACTTCTAGTCTGCTAGAGATGTCCTGGGTGTGGACTATCATCCACGTACCATGCATATCCACTTACTATTACCAAGTTCAGCAGCCCGAACAATGTGCTGACTAGATGGGACCACAGTGGGATGTTAATTCATCCTTCATTAAACATGGAGGCCTTCAGTTTCTCCTCTGCACTATACCTTAGATTGTACATGCTCCTGGACCCTCACGAGCCCACTGCTGCCTGTTACGGCAAACCCTTCGAGGAGCCTATTCTCTCAGTCTGCCATTAAGGTTTGAAGACTACCGTGTTTGCTGAGGAATAACTTTTCATTTAGGGCGGGTTCTCCGCTTAACGCGTCCATGAAAGTGTATCCAGATGCAGATGTGTAACTCACTCATGATTTGTGCTGGGGTAGGTATGAGTAACTAGTCGCCGAATACGACTAGCCAACTCCGGGTATGTCTTCCCGGCTCATCTATGCAGGATCTTGAGCTGTAGATGACTCGTTTCACTGAGGGCTGTATCCCTGAATCTCTCTGACAGCGCGCTTTCCAGCTCCTTGTATGTTGGCGTGTGATCTGATCCCAAATCTGCCAGGATTTTGAGTGCTTTTCCTGACAGTTTTGCGGCCAGATACTCTCCCATTTGTTGATTTGTCCACCGATTTGTACAACTATATATTTCGAATTGACACTTATAATTAGTCCAATCATTCTCCCTGCTAAATTCGGTAGTGAGAATGATCCGGCCATGGCCATGATATGGCGTTATAGGCACGAATCCAGGTGGTGGTGCTAGAGAGAATGACGTGAACGCGGATGCTGGTCTGCGTGTTGGTAGTGGTGTTGGTGGTAATTCCCGATGATGTTCCCACTGATGCCGTGTCTGTGATGGTGATTCCTGACAATAGTGATGAGCACGATATGTAGGGGCCGCTGAATACCACCCTGATGTGGGTCCATAGACGGGTGTTGGTCTATAAACTGGTGGAGGCATGCTGTGTAGACGACGCAGACGCACTATCGGCAGTTGTGACGGGTGTTCCTCGTACGGAGGCAGTTCAGGAGACTGACAGGGGTGGTGCGTGCTGTGTGATGTTGTTCTTCTGGAATATTGTTGAAAAGGAGGTGCCGCATCTCCTGTCTCATATCGCGGCACCGATGGGTAGTATGGTGATGACGTCCGTATTGGTGGAGATGCGGGACATGGTGCATGAGGTGTCAGCCATTGGTCACCCTGTGATGACGTTGGTGAACATAATGGCTGTGAAGTCTTGGTATGCCCCCGTAGGTGTCTTTGTCATGGTCGACTGTGATCCAGCAAAGGTGTTGGGTGCCTATCACGGATATCTGACAATGTGATGTATTGAGTACCCGCCTGCAGGCATCATGGAATGTCCCCTCGCTAAATGGCGAATACTCGTGTAAAAACAGTGCTGGTTGTTCCGCACCGGGGAAATTTCTAGCATAGTCGGTGAGCATGTGTGCAGTCCTTCTGTCATATGATGCTACTTCTAAATCCAGGGAGTGCTGATTGTCTGATGAAGGAGACTGAAACGTGTGTGTGTTGAGTGTTGGCATGGGTTCACTTCTCATTTGAGCCCCACATTGGGCGCCACTTGTAGCTCGCGGGAATATGCGCTGGTCCACCATGTTGCTCCGTTCCATTGCACCGCATGTACAGGATGTGCGGGAGGGCTGGTTAGCTGCAGTTCTCGGGGTTGTGGATCCCGTATCGCGACTCTCCGTAAGGTACAAAGACCGGCTTCTGGAGCCAGTGGAACGATAACATTCCAGTGGGGCCGTGCGACCATTGCTGCCGAGATTGAACCTCACGGTCTCATCCCAACTGTTGGTGTCACCTGTATGATGGTCCATAAACTAATTTAAAACTCCGGACATAGTAATAATTAAAAATAACTACACAAACAATGGTACTCGTTTGCTAGTAAATGAACCTGTGTCTTGTCTCCGTGGGCTCGCCGGAGGTACCTCACAGATTCGTAAATCCAGCGAGGTATCCCCGTAAGGGAGCATCCTAATGAAGCTACTTAAACAGTTTAATATAAACCAATTATACCCCTAACACACACAAAATAATATTGTTGCGAGGAAAGTGCCTCATGTGGACCTCCGTCACAGGAAAATGCCTTCAACGCCAAAGCGCAGGAAAAGTGCTGGCAAAAAGGGCCACTCTTTTGTTCAAACAAAAAGTTATGTGCAGTGGGTCAATCCTAGTGAGGTTATAATTAATGTGATGCATGATGGTTTACGTGAAGATGGGTCGGATGACTTCCGAAGAATTCATAGGTCACCGTCTTATGTAGGTCCAAAGATACTGCATTGGCAGTTGTCGCTTTTATTTAAATTCCTCCTAAATTCTAACCTACCGTTTAGTTGTTAGATATGATTCCAAACTTTGGCCGCAAGTGGCAGGGATTCCTACCTATCTTTTGACACATAAGTCCAACTGGCGAAGATGCCTGGCTTCTCGAAGGTCACCCCTGATAGCATCTTCCTCAGAAAGACAATGTGCGGACATGTTACGGAGTGACAGCTCCCGAATCATATGACGATCCCAGCACGTATCGCACCGCAACCACATATAACATCACTAGGGCAATTTACTGTTCACATAAGCAATTTAGAAAGCGCAATAGAATTTTTATGGCGGGGAGTAAGAGGCAGATATCAATAACTAGTGACCTTCCCGTGAAGGTGTGGTGGACTCTAAGAGTCACCATACTGAGTTGGATGTAGATCTGCGTCTCATATGTCACCCGTGTGTTATGGAACTAACATTTTACCTGTCATTATGGTTATGTTCCAGAATGCCCAGAGATGCGCTGCAGGCCGGGCTTACATAATATAATTTCTTTTCGCAGTGCCTCCTACCTTGGTGGGGGTATCTAAACTAATTGGTATCTGATGATACAGTGGGCGTGTATGCGAAATCGACACTAGTTTTCACATGTGAGCATGATCAGTGACCTCAGTGTAAAATTCATGCTGGGGGAAATAGTTCTGCAGATATAATGTTGCTATATAGCATAGCCTAGCGTACTGCATCCTAAAGTTTTTATATAAACAAAACAAAATAACTAGGATGGCTACTTGCCGTATACATAACTAACTAGTACAGTGCTAACAGTATACCAGGTCATAGGACCTTGCGGTGCTGGTTAGTTATAAGGACACAGAAATAAAGATAATATATACCGTATGAAACAGAAAATATAAAAATGTAGTCTCATGACAGGGAAGCTACCTATTAGTCATCAGTACCTATTACGGAATTAATAAATAGCACAATCGTGTAGTTACTTGAGTACCTATTGGTCATCGGTACAGTAAGAGTTCACAAATCGCTGTAATTGATGTGCTACAGATGAGTAGCGTGAGGTGGCATGATTCTGAAGTTGCTGGGAAGATTTCCGCAGGCAGACTGTTAATGCGGCGTATTCTCAAGACAGTGAAGAAGAATAGCTGTAAAGAGATGTCTATTAGATAGTCAGAATAACTAATACCTGAATTTACACAGTAAATTATAAAGTGTCCATCCACCGACGGTAGATTGAAAGTTGCCTGTAACAAAGAGGGCTACAGTGATAATTAAATGTTGCATGTACATAACTGGGTACACCGTGCGAGATACATCGCATAGCTCCTGCGGTGTACCGTGCAGAGTCCCACCAGACTGTGGCCTAAAAGTTAATTAAACACATGACATGCTGCGCAGAAGTTTGATGCCACTTTTCAACATGGTCCGGGATATCCGGTGAGTTATCCACCAAGAATCACTGTGACTCTACATCATGTAGAATTTACATCGGGCCGCAAGGCCCATCCCTAGGGAAGCTCCTCTGTAAGTTGTTCTATATAGGGAGTCCTTCTTATTTATTTAGTTGCCCTCGGATGGCCGTCTGAGGGCTTACAAAAACTTGTGATTGCGGATAAACGGTTGCTGACCGGCGCAGGAGATCTGAATTCCGATAGGCACTGCTGCGGTGTAGGATATTACAGGCAATAAGCAGTTAGCCCGCGTCTAGCACTGTGCTGGTCCAGCAACCTTGCTGTCGGCTGCTCCTCGCCGAAGTACTCTTGATTCTTGCTCCTTTTATACTACTCGTGACGTCAGAGGCAGGATTCCCCAGCCAATCAGCGGGCAAGCAGTAGGCAATCAGCGTGTAGCCTAAAAGGGTGACGTGGCTATCACGTGGTCAGCGCATTCCCCCATTCACTTAATACTTACACGCTGAAGATTTTCGATCTTCGGGTCTAATTTAGAAATATATCTACCACACCTCTGATAAGAATATGATGTAGCGGTTGCTGCGACAACCTCTTATCAAAGATGCAGTAGCACGATTATCTGCTCGCCTCGTCGACGGTGATGGTGACGATATTTATACTCGATAATCTGGGCCTGATCTGACTCGGGTAAAAGATGGTGGCTCGGGACGGTGGTCTTCCGTCGCTTCCAGACTGGACAAAAAATAACCCAAACTCTTGCTTCGAGGATATCGAAGTGATAATATATTCTCTGAAGTTTGACTGTCTGATATGACCATGAATATGTGTGACTTATGCTGTCACGATAGAAGTTAAAATAAAACTCTAAGTAAATATAAGTGGCTTATACTGCCACCAGCGATGTTAAATAATTAATATTGTACTTATACTAGCCCGACTACTTTGGGTGACTTATACTGCCACCAATGACTACAGAAACAACCGATATCTACGCGATACGAATACTGGTTATTCTATCATTTAAAAGTTGCGTTTCACGATTCGCTAGGCAGTTTCGTCAAATACTGTTCTTGGCTACTTAAAGCCATTCACCAAGAATTCATTTGAATCTCGACAAAATCAGTTCCACGGAACTATGCGGACTCGAGGCTAGGCTTTCTTCAGACCAATCTTTTTCTGAACCTTCAACGTTAGAGACTGGAGCGAACCCCGATTGAAAGTTAAAGTCCCGCTTATATACAATCCTAGTTTTTTATATCTTGTTGTTCTCTAAAATTCCAGCTGCCTTTTATGACAGAATGACTTATCTTGTTTGACGACAAGTCTCGATTTGTGTATCTATGCCTATGAATCTGTCCGAATGACGAATGGTCGGTTTGATACCAAGTATCGATTTGTGTACCCAACATCCATGAATCTGTCAGAGTGACGAATGATGGGTTTGATGACAAGTTTCGATTTGTGTACCTAACATCTATGAATCTGTCAGAGTGACGAATGACCGGTAAACAAGTTACCATTCTTCTTAGTCTTGAGTGATTACTTTTCGGCTACTGCTTATGAATCTGTCCAAATGATGAATGATCGGTAAACAAGTTACCATTCTCCTTATCCTGATTGTTTACTTCTCGGTTCATTTTCTCAAGCTTTCATGAGAATATAGATCGCCATTGTAACTAACTGCTTCCGTATGTCATATTTCATCTGATTCCGGCTAGACGCTAATCATCTTGCCAATATTGATAATGTACGTACACCGTCTGACAATGTATGCATATCCCACGCTGATAATGTACTTATTCCTCTTACAAGGACGCTATGGACGGTACCAGTTATCCAGTGCTAATAATATATATCCAAATAATAAATATATATCCAAATAATAAGATGCTGGTAATGCATCTAAGTATAGATGATGATGATCATTGCTAGTAACCGCTGATCGGTACATCTTAATATACATGGTGACATAGTCTATTAGCTCGCCTGGTATTCACATCTGAATTTTGATTTTTTTACTCGGGACTTACTCGTACATATAAGATGTCCAGCGGGGTCATGACTTCCCACAAGACAATCCCATATCTACAACGCGATTACGACGTCCAAGTAACATTTTGAAAATAATTTTAGTGAGCTATTTATGGATAACTCGGCCATTTCCAGTCGGATTTTAAAAAGGTAAACAGTTTCGGATTCCTCGTCTTATTCTGGTCCCGTGTGGAACCAAGCACGACGAGAATGGAGTAATTTGAAGAAATCCCAAGTACCAACTCGGTACACTATAAGTATACATTCTCTTCCAATAACTACACATGTTGCCAGGGCAGCTCTAACACTCGCGCATGCGCGCAACGCATTCTCACGGACTTTTTATAGAAAACTTCTCCCATATGGCTTTATATACGCGTGATATCCTACCCAGGGGCGTGCTTGGAACATACCCGGAGCGGTCGTTCCGTACCCAGTCTAGCTGGGACGGTTCGTACCCGTCCGACCGATCCGCGCTACAGTATCATATGTTGTCTTTGACATTCTACCGAGAGCTGACCTAGTCCCCCGACAACAGGAGGCTGAGTATGTTAAATTCCCAGGTGTCTATTTGGACATATACATTTAACCTGGGAGAAGCACATAGAGATAATCACATCCAAGGTAGCAAGGAATATTGGTATCATGCCCAGATTCAAGTCATATCTTCCATCTCAGATTCTGAAAACTATGTATAGCACATTGATACTTCCGCACATAACATACTGCAAATAGGTTGCAACAATATGAGTCGACTTCAAAAGCATGTGATTTCCTGAGGCCAAATAACATATTATTAACAAATACGGTTGGGTCCAGCGCCTAGTTCCATCCCGAAAATCCAAATCGTCCGTCACGAAAGTGTGCGAATTGTAGGCCTATATCTAAGGTGAATTTGCAATTTAGCCAAGAATCAACATCATTTTGCATATTTTGTAATTAATTTGACTGGGCGCTGTTGCTGCCATATGTATCATCAGCTTCCAGTTAAATTAATTTCAAAATATTCAACATTTTACCTGTAAATTACCTTAAATGGGGGAATTCTCGAAATTCATGGTTCAAATAATCACTCAAAGTGGGTGGAGCTTATAGAAATGGGTAGAGAATAACACCATGCACCATCTGTTGTGCGATTACGTAATTTTTACAACATTTTCTATCCGAAAATACAAGCGGTAATTCTTATAGACGTGTTTTGACGGATCAATTTTCTAGGCGATTTAAATATTTCGATAAATAGGAGGCGGGAATCTGGGATATATGCCAATAAACCCGTAACCCCCGTTACGTAAACACGCTTTATATACTTTCAATGCAGATTATTTCTCCGGCGACAATCGGGCATAACGATTTTAACCCGGAAATCCCAGTCATTCAATTTCAAACAGAAATACAGGTAATTGGCTTTTAGTTATTTATAGATGGTTAATTAGATTGTAAACTATGAAATTAATTTAAGAACAGATTTCAGTTATATTGATTTCAAAATATTGAACAGAATATTTCGGAAATTGTTTAGAAATTGTTGTGTCTGGTCTGTGGCTGTGATGGGGTTAACGCGATATTAAATCCCCAGATCTCATGCCTCTAGATAATCATTTATTCATGCGCTCATAATTATGTCCTGGCCTGATAATGCATGTTATGGGGCCAATACAGGGTCAATACGGTCCTGTATTGGCCCAGTAACCTGTGTTTTCAGCGTAATTTGTTCGCTTTAATACAGACCATACTTGTAGCTTATTGATATATAAAGAAGTTATAAGTTAAATTGACTTGTGTTGCTAACAGCTTATAGTCAATACAGAATGGCCGCCTTCTGAAATGACTACACATTTCAGGCTTGTTGATATAGGCTATATTAGAATTGAGTTAATTGTATATAATTTGCCTGTAGTTATCTACTTTTAAAAGATTCTATTTTATGTTTGGATTTCGTTTCTCTTCTGGAAGTCAAACAAGGAGATAACGCGAAGTCTCTTCTGAAAAGAACTAGGCGAATACTAACGGAATACACCGGTAATTATTTTGACATAAATTTCCCATAATTAACCAGATGTGGATTAAGATGACGGCATAACTACTAGTGGCTGTTTATTACGTCGCCTCATTTAACGTTGGCTGGTCAAGTAAACTAAAGCTCTGACGTTATACCGTGACAACTTCCTGACAACGAAGTAGCGTCAAAATGGCAGCGGATTGCTTGGGCTGTTTTGGCGCTCACAAACTCGCATATAGTCGTCATTTAAATGGTGAAATAAGAAAATATTCCAATAAGGACGGGGTGGAGACGGTGTGGGTGACGAAACGATATATTCCCACGGATCTGCGGCACACAGCTCCTGTACCGAGACACAAACTGCTGGCTCCATCACAACTCCCATCGGCTGACAGGCATTGGGTGCCAATCGCATACCCAGCGCTACGCACGTTTTGCCGAAATGAAGATATGCAGGTAAAAATATGTGTGTATTTTAACACGATTTAATTACACTGAGTTAATAGATTTGTTCCGAAATCTTCAACATAAATTGATATTTACGGCCAAGGCCTATTGCGCTAATTAATTAGGCCCAAATGAGTTTCTCAACACATTTGAATCAAAGACGCCAAATGAAAAACCGCGTTTATTCATAAATTTAATAGTCATGGGAGTTGATATTGCGGTATATGGCAGCAGCAACCTTCAGTCAAATTAGTATAAAAATCCAGATACCGGTGCCGTTCAGCAATTCTAGTTAACCGTTTAATGACCAAATTTGGTAAAAGAAGATTATCCAAATATTTCCTTAACGAATGTCCATTTGCAGGCCAAGAGAAGACTATTTTTTAGAAGTTACCACTGAAATGGCTGGCTCTGTTACCGAGCCAGTCATTCCAGTGGTAAATTTCCAAAAATAGTCTTCTCCTGACCAGCAAAATGGCATTCCCCAAGATCACTGCAGAGGCCGGGTTTAGCCGGCTTCATCATGAAAGGGTTAAAGGATTATAAAATGCAATAATTTTTTTGGTAAAACGAAAACGATTTTTGATAATAAAAAAAAGATTAATATCGTAAATTATTCTTAGTTACGGCATGGAATAAATATAAAAACCTAAGCCATAAGTTATCATTTGTGCGTGCATGCATCATGGCCATGTTTTCATATTGTAATGGCTCATGTTACCCAAACTGTTAATGTGGATGAAACATCAATACAGAACCATTGCAGACGCGTTTTCAATGTCGGCCTGCGCTCCGATCCCCATCCTAACGTACACACCACACCACACCCCACCCTACCCCCATCTAAAAAATTAAAAAGAAAATCTTCCAACAATCTTTTTTCTATTATGATGTCATGCCATTTTGACGACGTCATAATCATATTTTCTGCGTGTTAGACGTACATTAGTCCAAGTCTCTTCCTGAACCGGGTCTATGGCAGATATTTGACTAGACTGATGGCCCGGGATAAGCAGTCTATCTAAATATCTGTTATAGGGCCGGGCTCGGGTCAGGGCATATTAGACGTGGACGTGATTCTAAAAGGACTGGGCAGATATATGAATATGCATAATATGATGATGATGATGATCATCATCATCATCATCATCATCATCATCATCATCTGCAATTATTAGCCACTGGCACAACCGAACAAAACGAAACGCGTAGCATGACCACTGGAAAAAATGTATCAATCATATTTATGTGAAGAAGGTTTAGCCAAGTTTTACTCATTGGCCCATTGGTTAATAAGTTGTCTGTTTATGATTTTCTCAAAGATTTTCAGAAAATACTAGATGTCCACCAAAAAAGCAAAATTTTGGTTGATTCATGGCGTACATGTTGTTTTGACATATCTCCATGATTATATCTCCCTGATTGGACCAAACTCAAACCTTTAGTCCCGAATCATATCTCCCAAATTTTTTCCCGACCGGTCCAGCGGTTTTGGAGAAGTCGGTTTCGTGAAAGCTAGGTCATTCAAGATGGCTGCCGGACCATTTGGCCAAGCAAGTTTCATTGAACAAACTTGGTTCAGGTCTTACCCAAACTGATATTTCATGAGTTTGAAATCAATCCCCCAAACGGTTTCGGAGAAAATTTTTAGACGTTTGTAAAAATCGGCCAAAATCCAAGATGGCCGCTGGCCAAATTGGCCGATTGGCTTTGTTTGAACAAACATAGATCTCTATGCACTAAGAATACTTCCTGCCAAATATACCTGAAATCGGTCCAGTTGTTCTTGAGAAGACATTTTAAATTTCCCATTGATTTAGTATGGGAGCTCTTGGCGAGAAAATGATCCAAGATGGCCGAGAAACCGTTTATCCAACAGTTTCGAAAGGGATAAATTTGAAATCAGCATACTCAAAAGCCTATATAAAACCAATTTCGGCCTCAAAATCCATCAAATAAAATAAAAATCCAATATGGCTGCCAAATGCGCTACATTTTGTTTGGTACACGGCGGCCACGTTTCAACTTCCTTGAACAAACTTTAATGGCCCTTAGCCCCTGACTATATCTGCCAAATTCCGGTTCTGGAGAAGAAGTCGCTTTCGCGAAAACTAGGTCATCCAAGATGGCCACCAAACTATTTAGCCAATCAAGCTCCCTTGAAATAATTTGGTTCAACTCTTCCCCTAATTCAATTTCATGAATTTTGAATCGATGCCCCAAGCGGTTTCGGAGAAGAAGATTTTAAAAGATATTTCTAAAAATCGGCCAAGATCCAAGATGACCGCCAAACCGTTTATCCGACAGTTTCGAAAATGGCAAATTTGAAATCAGAATACCCCAAAACATATAAAACAAATTTCAGCCTCAAAATCTATCAAATAAAAAAATCCAATATGGCCGCCAAGAACGATACATTTTGATTGGTCAACGGCAGGCATGTTTGTTATGGATCAACTTCCCTTGAACAAACTTCAATGGCCCTCGGTCCCTAAGGCTATCTCCCACATTTCGGCCTGATCCCTTTAGCGGTTCTGGAGAAGTAGTTTTTGCGAAAACTAGGTCACCCAAAATGGCCGCCGTACTATTTGGCCAATCAAGTTCTTTTGAACAAACTTTGTCCAACTTTTGCCCTAGATGATATTTCAAGAATTTCGCATCGATCCCCCAAGCGGTTTCGGAGAAGATTTTTAGACATTTCTAAAATCGGCCAAAACTAAGATAGCCGATCGGCTTCGTTTGAACAAACTTGAATCTCTATATTCTAACGATGCTTCCTGCCAAATATAATTGAATTCGGCCGGGTGGGTCTTGAGAAGAAGTCATTTAAAGGAAAGAGTTGGCGGGCGGGCGGACACACGACGGACGGTCGCCATGGCATAAGCTCACTTGGCCGTTCAGGCCAGGTGAGCTAATAATAATAATAATACGGATATAGGTCTTTGTAAATATTGTACATTTGCGTTTCTCACATGTTACAATGGAAGCATAACCTCTAATTTGTAAAGAAACTTAGTTAAATTGAATTGTTAATTAGACAGGCCAATGTGCTAATCAACTTCACAACTTTTCCCGCTATTATATAGTTGAAGCTACTTCAATAAGGACCATTTATTTGTTTGGACAATATTCAATCATTTGCCAGTCGACCACTTAAGCTGCGTTTACCTGGCACGCGGGTGCGGAATGCGGAACACGGAACGGAAAGCGGGTATGTGGAATGCGGGTAAAATATCGCGTGTACCATTTACCTGCACGCGGTATCATTGCGTTATTTTATTGCATTTTTATTGGTGATATTGCGATATTTCTATAAAATTGCTTTCAAAAGCCACAACACATTTTTTACGCTTTGATATCTAGCTTTCCACTGAGACCATTACAAAATGTTTATGTACGGAGGCGAGGGATGTAGATCCAAAATGGCGGATACTGACGACTAGATTAAAAAATGATACCTTGGCCTAATCTAATAACATGTAATTATACTATTACTGATTTCCGAATTTTTTCGGCAAATTAGTTCTTATAATTTTAGACGATGCGTCAGCTTTAACTACTTGGATTACCCTTTCGTTGCTAGGTTACATGTGCTCTATTCCGTAACGGAATCTTTTCCGTCCGCAAAAATCGCTGCATAGAGCGATCGGGTTTTCCGCATCCCGCCTTTCCGCGTTCCGCATACCGCTTATCGCGTGCAGACAAATGGGTGAAGGAGAATAGTAAAGAGCGATCTGAAGTATATTCCGCATTCCGTTTCCGCAACCCGCTTTCCGCATTCCGCGTGCCAGGTAAACGCAGCTTTACTACTAAGCTTGATCGACATGTCCATTCACGATTATCAGGATTGCTACGCGCTTTAACCCTTTCAAAGCTAAAATACCAGCATTATGCTGAACGTATATATTATCCTCTAGTTAGAGGGGTATATGCACACGCTGGATGTAAGAATCGGCCCAAAGTACACGGCGTGCTGGAATGAAAACTTCCACATTTTATGACTTGCAATAATTTTTACTTCTGCGTTCATATTTTATTGCGGTTTTGTAGAGCGTATATTACGTCGGTTCTGTCAAGGTAATGCCAAAAGTAGGTCAATACCTTGATAAGGCAGGTTACTGGGCTCGTTCTCGGCCAATACCGGCCAGGTATTGTTCCAGTACCGGCACAAGAATTTACATTATCATCGGAAACGGAACTCCTGCATGGGGTGGTATATTTCAGAGATATTAATAATGACAAATTATACCAAAGTACGTTTACTAGTCTATTATTTCTATGGTTATATTAGCCTATTCAATGGACCTTTCCAAGTTTATCCATCCATCATATGACCTCACAATCAACTACGTGGCGTGTAAGATGACTACTCCTACTACTACTACTACTACTACTGCTGCTGCTGCTGCTGCTGCTGCTGCTGCTGCTGCTGCTGCTGCTGCCACTACTACTACTGCTACTACAGCTCCTACTGCAAACAACAACAACAACAACAACAAAAACAACAACAACAATAGCATCAACAACAACGGGGAGGAGCACAAAAATGACGACGATGAAGACAATGGTAATGACGACGACTATGCTGCAGATAACAACAAACAAGAAAACAACTGCTCTTGATGCATATAGCCTCACTAAATATATGTGGACTAAAGTCGAAGTAAAATTTCCCAGAATTACAAAAATACGTTTGTTTTGTGGATTAATGTACACAAGGATTTAACCCATTATGATGGAGATCTTCTGTTGAGATCTGTCTATGTCCCTTGTGACACATCTAAGTATCACACAAATGACGTCTTCGATGAAATTGAAAACGATATTATAAAATTAAAAGAAAGATGAAATAATATGTTTATTAGGCGATTTTAATTCTAAAACGGCAACAAAACAAGATTTTGAAGAATTCGACAATTTTACTCGTGCTCACTTTGCTGTTGATAACGCAGAAAATAATGACTTGCTCTCTCTAGGGTTCCCTCGGGAAAGGTATAGTCAATGTACAGGTCGTAGGAACGCAAACGGGGGGGGGGGGGGGGGGGGGAACTACTACAGCTGCGCAAAAATATGTAATGGTAGAATTGGAAGTGATCCGGAAATAGGCAAACCCACCACAACACATAATAGTCTTCTCGATTATGTTATAAGGAACAGGAAATTTATTGAAAAAATAAAGAAATTTGATGTGGAAGACTATGATTCAATTATATCAGACATTCACTGTGTACTAAATATAGGAATCCAGCTTAATAATAATAATAATAATAATAATAATAATAATAATAATAATAATAATAATAATAATAATAATAATAATAAAAGATGTGTATAAAGTAAGAAAGGTCAGTTCATCCAAAATATAGACATAAATACGATAAATGCAACAAACGATAAAATTAATGAAGCTGAAAATACAGATACACGAAATAACCTGAATGAAGCTGTGAATATGATTGTGAATTATTTAGCAATAGTGCCACAAAAACATTTGGAACTAAACGAAATTATAACGGAAAGGTGAAATGTAACACTAAACCTTGGTTTGGAAAAGAATGTGCTAAAGCACGGAAACAATACCACAATGCTAAGAAATAAAATACTATCCATAAAACACCACACACTGCACAACGCATGAAAACGAGCTAGCAGAAAATACAACTTGATAATTAAGAAATATGCCGAACTTTCAAGGAAACATATACAAAAACAAGCTACGGGTTTTACGCAAGCATGATACCAAAGCTTTTTGGAAAACAATCAATAGCAAAAGTAAACCTGACCATAATGGGGAAAAATCGATCTTAACTCCCTTTTCCAGCATTTAAAAAAAAAGAAGCAAAGGTGACGATGTAGACCAACTCAACGCATCAGAACTAAACACAACAGAATGCCCCGAGCTCGACATAAAAAATATCTAAAGATGAAATAAATAAAGCTATACAAAGAATCGCAAACAACAAGGCTTCTGGGACAGATACTATAATAAATGAATATATAAAATCTACAAGTCATTATGTTACCCATATATGAAAAATTATTTAACTTAGTTTTCGATACAAGAATTATACCTGAAAAATGGCTTATTGGCAAAATAATTCCAATATATAAAAACAAAGGTAGTAAACTAGACCAATAACATTATTAAGTTGCATTGGGAAGTTGTTCACATCAATATTAAACGACAGATTAAAAGGATTTACAGAACAATATGAAATTATATCTGAATCACAATCTGGTTTTAGGAAAGGCAGGTCCACTTTAGACAATATGTTTGCATTATATATTATTATAGAATTGTTATTTTCACAAAAAAAAGAAACTGTACTGCTGCTTTATTGATTTTGAAAAGCCTTCGACACTGTGTGGAGAGCCGGCTTCTGGAGCAAGCTCCTAAAACGGCATATCTGGCAAATGTGTTAATATAATTATTAATATGTATAGATCAATCTCCTCATTCGGTTTTCACAATTTTGAATCATCCAAAAGTTTTGCGTGCAAGATCGGAGTAAGGCAGGGAGAGAAATTTTCGCCCATATTATTTTCTCTTTATAAATGACCTTGAGAGTTATCTAAAAGAACAGGGTCATGATGGACTCACATCTTTAAGCAGACTAGCAGATGATCTACATGTTTATTTATATTTATTGGTATTGCTTTACGCAGACGATACCCTCCTAATGGCAGATTCAGGAGAATCGCTACAATAAAACAGGAATTTAAATTTGAAACATACCTAACGAAATTAGACACCAGAGAAGCTCTAATACTATGCCATTTCAGAACACTCAACCATCACTTAGCAATAGAAGCCAAACGCTGGGTGGGCATCGAGAGAATGGAGAGGGTATGCGAATAATCGTAGAAGATGAACTACACTTCCTCTTCGTATGCCCAAGATATGAAACAGAAAGGATGAAATGTGTACCTGACTATTATAAAAGAAATTTTACAGAAGACAAAATTAAAGGTCTATTCCAATTATGTAACGAACCTGTGTTAAATCGATTATGTAAACTTTTATTGCATTCCAAGAAAACGAACAGATAATTGTTCAGTGTTAAAAACAAAATAAAAGATACGTAGGGGCCTACTCAAGCAAGCACATGACGTCGCCGCCGCCGCCGCCGCCGACGACGACGACAACAACATCTGAATTGTTATACTACTACTACTACTACTACTACTACTACTACTACTACTACTACTACTACTACTACTACTACTACTACTACTACTACTACTACTACTACTGTTGTTGCTGCTGCTGCTGCTGCTGCTGCTGCTACTACTACTACTACTACTACTACTACTACTACTACTACTACTACTACTACTACTACTACTACTACGACAACTGCTACTTTGTTGCATGTTTTAGATCATTGCCAATTCTATAATAATAATAATAATAATAATAATAATAATAATAATAATAATAATAATAATAATAATAATATATTGTCGAGAAAATAATACTTAACTATAACTTATTATGTCTCTCTATATCACGTATAATGTACATATATCTCTACCGTCAACTGTATAAATGTAAAGCACACCTCATATGCTACAGTTGTAGCCTGAAAGAATAAAGGTATCTTGGCTTGACGTCATAATCATGACGTCATGAATGATTCGAAATAGTGCGTCTATAGCGATTAATAGTCCGACACGCTGTACGAATTGTATGTCTTTACGATTTAATAAACACTCTGTTGAATATTTTGAAACTAATTTGACTCAATTCAATTCAATTCAAAGTTGTTTATTTTGCTGCATAATAGTATATGTACAAAGTCAGAATGGGTAGTCCATCAAAGTCTAAGCCTATGATCAGATTGACCCCCTACATTAAACAGACAGTCACAATATTTAACATTGACAGTCACATGCACAAGCACAAAGCACATAAGGCAGTCTATTATTAGGACTAGCATCTAGTATTTATATATAATTACTTTTATGGAGTTGATATAGCATGGTCACCGGGTTGCAATATATTGTCAGTGGCGATATCTACGGTATTGGGTATGATTGGTTGGTTGTTGTGCGTCATGGTTGGTGACATAGTGACGTTATTTCCTGATATGCCGCCCTGTCAAATTAGTTTCAAAATATGTAACAGCTTACCTGTATAGCTTTCTGGAAATTGATAGTTAAGGAGTTCAGGGATCGAACGATCCCAACACGAGCGAGGTGTGGGTGGAGCTTAGCTAGTGATGGGCGAGGCAGAGCTAAAATAGGAAAGATCCATTTACACAGCGAGTTCCAATGTCAGTAGAGCTGCAGAGGAGGGAACCGAAGATTTTCCTCTTCCTCTACTTAATAATCAGTACCTCGGTGGGTGGTACTGTCATCATTATCATTCATTTCTGTGGTGTCGGATACGTAGAGAGTGAACTCTGTTTTGGCTTCATTCATGATACGGTTTGCAGCTATTGGAAGTAGAGTATCAAGAGCACGTTTTCCTCGTCGATAAAGTCAACACCATCTGTCTACTCCATCTCTAGTGGTACACCTATCATTGAGATTGGATGGTTTGGTCTTGTAGAGTGTTCTTGGACAGATGATAGTGCTGTGACTAGCGGGGACCGATCTACCCACTAGCCAATTAGCCAAATGCTAGTAAAACTGAAATCTGGCTAATGAAAAGCAGAATTGGCTAACCCATTGGTTAATGATTAAAATTAATTGAATTTTCTTGATTGGCTGAATCCTGAGTAATTCCAGCATTACAATTGCAAAGCAAAATTCATGTTTACGTTGTTGAATGTTTTGAAACTAATATGACTGAATGCTGTTTCTGCCTAAGACAGCAACAGCTTTCAGTCATATTAGTTTCAAAATATTCACCCCATTTCTTATATATTAAAACCTTAATGTATCTATTGATAGAATTAACTGATGATGACTGACTGCAAACATGTTCATAAGTGACATTGAAGTAAAGATGTGGCTAAAATATTTACTATTTGGCTAACAAAAATGTCATTTAGCTAATCTATTGGCTAGAACATTGCAAAAGGCAGATCTGTTCCTGGACTAGGTAGCAAGTGAAGAGCACTGGTGATAACTCACCACCTTATAGTGATCCTATTGATGTTTCAAACTGTACAGAAAGTATTGATTTGACACGAACATTAACTGTTTTGTTTGGCAATAAGAGTCTCTGTCATCATCATTTGAAAATTGGAATTACAGTCTCTCCTTTATGAGACAACCAACAATACAGGTAAACTGCTTAATATTTTGAAACTAATTGGCATGGAGCTTATTGTTGCCAACATCTCCAAGTCAAGTTAGTTTCAAAATATATACAACTGATTATTCCTTAGGAATACCATACGAATTTGTCATTTCCGCGCAGCAAAGAATAAATTGTTCACAATATGTGTGTTTTCTTATCCAGATCAACGCGTATAAATCACATCCTAGCTCTCGCTGTGAAGAGTGGTCAACGCTGAGACAGATGCTCCCATCAACGGGTACGCCCTTCAAGCCCATCCCTCCCAACTGGGGCACATCGCAGGGTATACCGCCTCTACTCGAAAGGGACGTTCACATGCGACACCCGAACATTAGCAGTCCGATGACCAAGTAAGTAGACCTACTGACCGCGGGACGTAACGCCTATATTTGGCCAACCTTGCAATTTTATCACCCAGATTGAAGATTGCTTCTGAGAGCATCAGGATTCCTAGATATTTCCGCATGAGGACGCAACCTGTCTGACTCATCCCATCTCAGCCAGACTGAGACAGTTCATTAATAGAATTAAGAACCAGTTATGGACTGTTCATATAGATACTCTTCTAGATCTGTGAAAAAAATTGAAAAGAGAAACGGCTTCGGTATTGTATCTAAGACAATAATAGGCCGGTTTTGGCAGGCTTCGACACGAAAAGGTTAAATTGAGATTCACTCAGCTGGCAAAAGTCCATCGAATAACTGGGAAGTAGCCCTTCTAGATAGTTAGCTATTAACACTAATGTCAACTAAGCACCTGAACTTTTATTACCCTGTCCCTTAAGTGAAAGATGATATTACATTCGTTTGCGCGTGTGTGTGTGTGCGTGCGTGCGTGTGTATGTGTGCGCCAGGAACTGATCCGATTTGGTTCCAATTTTAACATAACAAAGGAAGTTAGGTTAAAATAGGATTTCCAGACCTTGGCCGTAATCCGGATAAAAGACCCAAATCGGATCAAATTCTGGAGCTATAAATATTTTTCATGCAAAATACGGGTCCGATTGGACTCAAATCGTAGCACAAGAAAAGTCACGACTCATGACCTAGCTGTTGTGGAATCTTATGGTACATAAGATTCCACAACTTTTGGCGTGATTCGCAAAATCTGAACACTTTTAAACTATGACGAAAACGCGAGGACGACGATCTGCAATTTGGAGGATTCCAGTTTCTCTGTCAATCATATGACGCCAAAAACAATTACGTGGCGTGTAGAATGATGTCATGGTCAATTACGTCATGAATGATGTAGCTAAGTTCGTCACGAATGCTTAATCTATAACGGATTAACCGTTGTTGTACGAATTGTATGTCTTTACTATTTAATAAACATGCTATTGATTATTTTGAAACTAATTTGACCGGGCGCTGTTGCTGCCATAGGAAATTGAGATTCAGAGAGTGCAGGGATCGATCGATTCAAAGACTGGCAAAGTGTAGGTGGGTTTTAGTTAGAGATGGGCATGGCATAGCTAAAACTGATCCCTCCATTGTCGATTGCTCTTGTTTTATTTTGTATTTATTTATATTTTTGCAGGTATGTCGATGACATGCACTTGACAAATCGTTTGTTCAAACTGCATTAAAACAGCAGGCGAAAATCGATATTCTTTGCATCTACCGAGGAATCCGTGGACAGTAAGCGCTGGATTGGCGTCGTAGTCACCACTGTTAGCATGTCATAATATATAAGCCATCATAATAGTTAAGCCGTAACAATATGAGGAATAATGAAATATTATGTTAATTTTCTCTCCTAAGAAGATTATTGTAATTTTATTGGCCAATCATCTTAGCCGAGATTAACTGACCATTGAATTTGAGACAGATATCTTCTCAGACGAGATTAGTAAAATGATAAATCAAATGGGCTCTAAACACATAGCTTAGGAGTAATAGTAAATAACATACGCTGTATCAGTATTACAACGGCCATTGATGTGTAAAATAATGGTTGTTCTGTATATAAAATTTATATATTTTGTTGTATAAACATTGGATATTTAATGGCTGTTAACAGCGTTGTTGTTAGTCTTTTTTTTTTTTCTTCTTTTTTTGTTAGTCTTTCATAAACATTTGGACGTCTTACTGTTATAGAACTAAAAAGCGTAGATCACCCACGGCCCTCTCAAAAGCGGCATTTCTGAGTTCAGTATTTTCTCACTGATCTCGTTTATATGAGAATAGATTACCAACAAAATCTTATTTTTTGTTGAAAATACCATTTCCTAGTCGAATGTAATGTCAGATTATTACATCCAACCAAGTTTTATTTAGATACAAATATATAAATTCCAATCCTGATTGTCTGCTTCTGCTTGTCAATTAGTAACCATTATGCTACTGTAGAGAGCACGTGACAACGACGCGGTTGGACCGGGCAAGTAGCCAGAAGAATGAGATGACTGAGAAACGTCACGAGCTACTGTTAATTGTTGACAAGTTGACCATATGAAATGAACACATCTGCTGAAACAACTGTTACTGACAGCTTGCTTCGATCCATATAGAGGTAGTATAGCTATAGAGTGATCATGCTCATACCCTCACCATGGGGTCTAGCTGTCGCTACCGCCGATGACTTAAATTCAGTAAATCGCCAGTGCCTCTGACCGGGTATTTTAAACTTTTGACATATCGACGTATCGGCGGATGAGTTCATTTCATCTCGGCAATTTGCCAACAACTATCCGCCAACAGTGACACTGGTCATCGCTCTTCTCATTCTTGCGGCTAAGTGGGCGGTCCAATCGCCATGCACTATAATACGGTGCCAGTCTACAGAATACCGGGACTCTTAAATTTTCACGTAATCGGAAGAGCAACCGAACACACATATTTTAATGTTGCCGAGAGCTCTCCGCATTAGCATAATAATCAACCGGACGCATGACCAGAATTTATATATTTTTATCGTAACTAAAGTTTGGCTGGCTGTAGGCTATTAACCTGACATATTATTCAACTAGGAAATGGAATTTGCAACAAAAATAACATTTTGTTAGTTGTGGTTTTCTCATATAAACGAGATCGGCCGAGAAAATACTACAGGAAATCACTTCGTCGTGTGACATGCGCGCACGGTAAAAAATTACTGAACTACGAAAAGCCGCATTTGACGGAACCATGGCCGATCTATAGACCTAGTATTCAAATCTGTGGCTTCAAAAGGTCAACATCTGAAATTACATTACTCAGCTGTTTAGGAAAACGCTTCACGTCCATATTTACTAGCCGAATAAACAAAGCCCTTGGAAGCGCCAACAAATTATGCGAAAACCAGGCAGGATTTAGAAACGGCTATTCCACTACTGATCACATTTTACGCTATATACCATGATAAAAATATTCAAAAGAATGAAAAGACTATTTTGATGCTTTGTAGACTTTGAAAAGGCTTTCGACTCGGTGTGACGCGATGGTCTCTGGTTCAAACTCAGGCAGCATAACAGTACAGGTAAAATCTGTAATGTTATTAAAAGCATGTACAGTAACATAAAGTCGGCAGTTAAATTCAATAATGCGCAATCACAACCATTTACCTGTATAAGAGGAGTCCGACAGGGAGAGTACGCAATTTACCTTAATGAGCTAGAGCACTTTCTTCAGAACCGACAATGTAAGCAGATTGAGCTGCGAAATGAGGAAAAAGAGTTTTATATCTTACTCACTTTATTAGTCCTGCTGTATGCTGATGACACGGCTATGTTAGCAAACAACACACACGATTTACAGGAAAACCTAAACGTTTTTTGACGAATACTGATATATATGGAAACTTAAGATCAATATAGACAAAACAAAAGTCATGGTCTTTGGCAGCACAAAAAGATACTATAGCAAATTAAATTTCTATTTAACGATGAAAGAGCTAGAAATAGTGGATAGCTACAAATATCTCGGAATACACTTTTCTTATAATAGTCGTCTCCTCCTAGCTGAAAAGAACATATCAGAACAAGCTCGCAAAGCCACGTTCGCACTGTATTGTCGCGCCAGACTTACCAATTGACTGCTAGGTTAAATTGTACCATAAAATGATCGAGCCGATTCTATTCTGTGGGGCTGAAGTCATAGGAATAGAAAATTGCAGCTTACTAGAGAAAGTAAATCTAGACTTTCTACGATATGTTCTAAAAGTTAAAAAGAGTACACCGAAGTATATGATATATGGCGAGCTCGAAGAAATTCCAATTCAAATAACGCATGATAACATATTGGCTCAAGCTTAGTTCAGGAAAACAAACAAAACTGGCATTCAAATTATACACCCATATTCTATTAGATCATCGAAACAACGGCACGCAGTACAAATGGCTAAACTCCATAAAAACAATACTAGACTCAACTGGACACAGTTACCTCTGGACAAATCAAATAATAAATAACTTTAATGAAATAAAAATAAGAATAACTAAAAGCCTTGAAGACCAATATATCCAAATATGGCAAACACAGATTAGCGACTCCTGGAAGGGGAAAGTATATTTAACCGTTTTAAGCCAAATCGGGAACGGGAAGACTATCTTATAAAGCTAAATGATCACAACAGAATTGTATTTACAAGGTTTAGGACAAGTAATCATCGACTTCCGATAGAAAAGAGACAATGGGAAAGAATCGCCAGAGAAGAAAGAATCTGTCCTCTGCAATCATAACGAAATGGGAGACGAATTCCATTACATATTTATTTGCGAGTTTTTTAAAGATAAACGACTATAAATCCTACCTAAATATTACTGTAATAGACCAAACTTCTTTAAATTTCTTAAACTACTCTCAACCCAGAACAAAAATCTGCTACTAAAACTATGCCACATGATTGGCATAATTAATAAACAGTTCCAACGTTGACGAACCCTATACATAGTACCGACACCATATCACGCATACAAATAAGTACACAAATGCAAGAAAACACAAATCAAGACGATGACGACGGCGACGTGGCTTGTTAAATATAATCGTTAGCCTTTTTAATGTCTAAATGTGTGGCCAAAAAGCAAAATCTGTGCACATCAAGTGTCCGTTTACGAACCGGCGGGGACTATTGCGGAGAAATGTACCACTGGAATGTCTGGCTCGGACATGGAGCCAGTCATTTAGGTGATAGATTTTTGGCGATCGTCTTCTCCTGACCAACAAATGTACACCCCTCGATACCACTGCAAATGTCGGTTACGACCGGCCTCGTCATAAAAGGGATATTGCAATTGACGAATTATGATCAAGATGATGTTAATTATCACAATGTCTAGCCGCCATACCGTGTAAATCCTGTAAAATCATTGTTGCCCATATGTCACTTTGTGATCTGGGTGTAAAAAACTGAAACTGAAACTGAAAGTACCCGTTCAGTCGCACTGCCGATTTACTGAAATCACACCATCAACGGTCGCGACAACTAGCCATGCATGGTGAGGTTGTCCGCATGATCACTCTATAGCTATTCTACCTCTATCGTTGCTGTCATCAAAATGGTCCACGTCACAATGGTGATCCATTGCTCGCCATGCCCGCCTATTTCTAGCTATCCCCTCCCCTCCCCACTTTTACGCCTGTTGAAATCAACCTATAAACATTGAGACCTGAATTTCCAGAAATCTAATTTCAAGGTAACTATATAGGTAAGCTGTTAATTGAATATTTTGAAATTAATTTAACTCGGTGATGTTGCTGCCCATGTATGTCCCACCATGCAGCACCAGCGCCAAATCAAATTAGTTTCAAAATATCCAAATGTATATTAAACAGTAAATCGATCAAAGACAAACACTTCGTACACTTGGCGGATTTTTTAATGTACACGATGGAGATAGAGACGTCACTATGCATTATGGCGTAATTGAGTAACTACGTTATATACTTGAGTGAAGATCGCCCCCCCCACCCCTCCCCCCCTAAGTGAGCGTGTTGATTGGACAATGCATGGATCCCATCTGTCACTCCAAGTATTGACGGCATAATAATATCTCACTTGTTAACTGACGTCACAATCACTTGATACTAAGTTTGAGCTTATTTACGTTACGAAATTTTTAAATCTCACTACGTCGTAAGCTTATGCCTATACCTATCTAAACATATGGGTGATATTCTGGGCCGAACCCATTATGAGCGATATGTCAGGACATATCGACACCTATCTGAACGTGGTGAATGTGAACCAACCATATTACAATGGGGCTATATGGCGAATATGTAACTACATATTACCAAATTACTTGATGGTAGAATCGTGCAAAAGCAGTAGTACATATTCAGTTATATACAGCTTTATGTAAAAAAAATGATTACAAACCGAGAACTGAGATTCTAAAACTGAATATAGTAAATTGTTGGCATTTGACAACTGGACGTGGCTACTAAATTGAATATTACGAAATTACTACATGGTAGAAATCTCAAGATTCATTAGCGTATTCATATCCCTATCTAACCATATGGGTGAAATTATGTAGCCACACATATTGCAGATGGTAGGGTATTGAAAACCTCAGATCTGCCAACATTGGAACAAATTTATGCGATGAAATCGCATACTACGAAAATACTTCACGTTCGAATTCTTTTAAATTCCCAATGTAACTAGCATATTCAAACTCCTATACGTCTATGTGAGCGAAGTATCTGGAACCAAACATATTACCGAAAGTAGGGCACCGAAAACCATGAATACACCATCATTTAAGCTAAATTTTGCGTATTAAGATTACTTCATCTAGAATTTGTTAGATTCGGAATATAACTAGCATATTAAAGCTCAAGTCTATGTGGGGTAAGTTATGGGGCTGAACATACTACAGACAATAGGGCACCGAAAACTGTGGTGGTTTATTAACCCAATGAACCTTTCCAGTTTAGCTATGCCCCGCCCATCTCTAGCTAAACTCCACCCATACCACTCTCGAGTTAGGATCGATGGATTTCTGAACTTCTAGACGATAAATTTCAAGAAAAGTATACAGGTAAGCCGTGGAATATTTTGACACTAAATTGACTGGGTCCTGTTGCTGCCTATGGCAGCAACAGCGCCCAATCACATTACTTTCAAAATATTCAACAGCATTTTTATTAAATAACAAAAACATACAATTCGTACAACGTGTCAAATTATTAAGCATTTAAGATGGACTAAATCGAGTCAGTAATGACGTCATTATTATGACGTTATCCTACACGTCACTTAATTAATTACGATGTCATATGACGTAATATGATGGATAGACAACCTGAAAAGGCCCATTAGCAAGTGGTATTAATTACCCTCGCTTCGTCAGAGGATGAGTGTATTGTAGTCGGGTCTACGTGCATTCGGGATGGCAAGGGTCTACAATCTATGATTGGCCTTGTTAAAATATGTGACCTATAAATATGGGTGCTCTCTTAATACAAGTGGTCCATATTGTGTGGACCACGCATTAACAAGTGGTATTAGCCCTGTAATGCTCAATTTGCTCATGCCAATTTCAATAGAGGGATCCATTTCTAGGTATGCAACGCCTATTTCTAGCTAAGCTCCACACCTTTCTTGCGTGTTGGAATCGATGTATATATACGCTGAATAATGAATTCCCAGACTTCCAATTTCAAGGTAACTATACAGGTAAGCTGATGACTATTTTGAAACTAATTTGACTGGGTGCAACGAAAACCGTGAATCGGCCTCAATTTGAGCCGAAATTATTTCAAGGTAGATAGAGTAGTAGTGTCGGAATTAAAATGATACCACCTCCCTCAACTGGCCACCGTTCGGCAATCCGTGGCCATGGAAAGCCGTGGCGAATATAAAACTCCCGTGCGGACCCCACTGTCCGAGAGAACCTCCTCAGGATACTGGCCAGTGGGTGGCCTCTCTATTCTGAGGAGGTTTTTCTATCTGTGGGACACTTTTCTACCTATCCTACCTATGTACCTATCCTACCCCACCTATCTCCTGCCCCACACTGTTGCTATTCCAGCCGGCTGGTGTGTGTGTGTTTGTCTGTGGTGATTTTACCCCACACTGGGGAATGTCGCGGTGGGTCTTTATCTAACCTGGTCATATTACCACAGCCCTAGTGTCTTACCTAGTTTCGAAATTTCAGGTAAGTTCTAGCGAGGTCTTTTGAGCGGGTTTGAACCCCAGTCTGCAGCCTGGGAATCCTATGCAATTCAATACTCTATTGATTGACTCACTCGAAGTGACGTCAAGATCTAGAGGGACTGATAAGCGCAGCAATACAGCAATGAGAACACATAACTTATCAGCTATAATTACTAATGCATACATGGCCGAGGTAGTTAATGCGGGGATCCTTGTTTCTCCTTCGATCAATACTCACCATTCTGTTACTTCTGATATACAGCTGGCCCTGACAGCTGGCTCTAGGACTATAGACTTAGAAAGCTTTACCGACTCCTTGGAACCGGGTACTCGGCTCCCAACTGCCGAGTACCCGTCTACCATAGAGCTCATTCTTGTTTGCATAGCGACAAGAGAATATATGCTTTTTGCAGTTGGAAAGTCTTAAGATTGTTTAAGCCTAAGTCTTTTTACTGTGATTAATTGTGATAGCTTGTGCGTTCTCAAAAGGATATTTTGGATTAATATGGATGCTTCCGATGATAACCAGGTCGTATATTTCCATGTTATTTCATAGTTAAAAGACTTAGGTCTCTAGAATTTCGTCTGTATCGCATGTTCCAATTTCTAACCCCAAAGAATCTGGGACGTGTGTTAACAACGAAATATGCCAGATGATCGCCTTCCTTTAAATCCCCAACAGGCGATCGGCAGATATGAAATTAGGTGTTGGCTTATCGGTGTTTTAACATGATTATTGGCTGACGTCGTTCTCCGTAAGATCCGAGCGGGTGTCGTCACACCTGTGTTTCTCGGATGTTTATGTGAAGAAAATGTTTCATTAATTCGCGCATCTGATTCTGGGTGCTGCGTACTTTAATTGGTACCAGGAAAACTTTGGAATTTTCAAGTTTTGCGTGTTATCACGATCTGTTTGCAATGATCAGTGGTTTCAAAATTCTTGATTTAGATGTGTGGTCTGCGGTTTTACCGTGTGCTACAGCAGTTTGTTTACATTTTGTTGTTTCTTCACATATCGTTTTGGCCTTCGTTAGGATTATAATTTATATTTATTAGTAAATATACCCTGAATGCTATGCGATATGATTCCTGGTTCCGTTATACATCCTTGAGGATCATTGTGTGGGTGTATTATTGCCCGCTTCATTCTTGTCATCATAATCAATGCGATCTTTGCTGTAACGTTGCAGGGTGGGGTGCGGGAGGGTGACAGTTAATTTATGGTCAAAATTTTTGAAAATTAATTGTCTGCCTTCCATTTTTGTTTCGTTCCAGTGGCTTATTGTAGGTTTGTTTTTTTATAGGCCAGGCCAGCCCCGCCATCATGTGTCGAGTGCCACATATCGTACGGGTTCTATGCAAAGACCATGTCTGTTTCCACTGACTCTTGATGGTTCTGAATTCTGTTCCCGCCTGTGAGGCATCTCAAAAGGTGCCATTGCTAACAGGCGAAAACAGGTTATAGCACAGAGTTGTTGATTCCGCTGAATCTCTGGCATAGTCGGTGAGTATGTGTGCTGAAAATCCGTCATATGAGGCTACCTCTTGATCGAGGGAGTCCTCGCTGAACGGAGATGGGATTGAACTGAGCTCCCTATATGGTGTGGGCGTGAGTTCGCTGCACGTTATTACTGCTGCTCTTCGAGCCCCACATCGGGCACCACTTGTAGCTCGCCGGGTGGTGTCGGGCCATTCCGATGTCTCATGTCGACTCGCCGTGCCGCAAGTGCATGACGAGTGTTGATGCTGGTTAGCCTCCGGTCTCGAGGTAACGGACCTCAAACGGGAGTGCCCTGCGGGAAACAAAAAATGGCTCCTAAGGACGGTGGAACTCAATCGTTCAAGTGGGGCTGTACGACCATTGTCGCGAACATTAAACACAACGGTCTCATCCCAAGAACTTGTGTCACCAGTATGCCTGTCCATAGCAATTTCGTGATCTATGGACTTACAAGATTTGGTTTGGTGACCTAAAAATATAAGTCTATACAATGCGTTTACCTACCTAATTGAAAATATGCTAGATAAAACTACAGTAAGAGCATACGAAAATACAAGACATAGAGGCAGGTAGATGAACCTTTAAACATGGGGCTCCCGGAAGGACCACACAGACTCGTAGGTCCACAGAGGTATCCCCGCAAGAGAGGCCCCTGTACACGAGACATAGCTATTTAACTTAATATACATCTCGGGAAGGTGTCACCACGGCTTAAAGTGGGAGAAGAATAGTAGGCAAGAATGGGCCCACTCTAATATTTCAAACAAAAATGCTGTAAAAAGAAAAGACCATACCTAGTGAGATTATGACTATAGGGGTGTGTACTGTTTTACGTGAAGATGGAACGGAAGATTCCCGATGGATTCCTTCGTCACCGTCTTATGTGATTCCTAATATGCTGAGTTAGTAGTTCCGCTTTATTTCTGCGGGCCTTCTGCTTTGCTTAATTCCTTTTAGTTGTTTTCAAAACAAGAATTAGTTTAGGCCGCAACTGGCCGATATCTACCTAGCTATTAGACACGGCTGTCACGGAGAACAGATTCCCGACGACATCAAAACTGTAGACCGCGCTCATACATGTTACTTAGTGGGATCTCCAAACTGGGTGAGAATCTGGACATTCTGCTTTGCAACCACATGAAACATTACAAGACATGGTTTACATTTCATGAAAGCATTATTAGGCCATATCCCCTATCGTTATGGTGGGGGTAAGAGAGACGAATGCACACCGTAAATGTCCTTCCCATAAGGGCATGGCAGATCTAAATATCATGCCCAGACATTTTAACAGAATTCGGTGAGTATACGTATCTCGCCCGTCACCGGGTCCTATGGAACTAACCGTTTAACCTGTCGTTAGGTTTATATACAAGTTGCCAATTTTGCACTGCGGTGCGGGAGGATTGTCAGTAAATAAAATAATAATTAATACATGTGTTTTCGCAGTGCTTTCCTACATTGGCTTAAAGTGCTAACTACTAAGTATCCGAAGATACATGGGAATGTGTATGTGACACCACACCCTGGCCATCACCGCTCGGAAACTCCAATAGGTTCCCAGAGTCGGATCAGCCCATGGTGCGGATAGGGACATCCAAACAATTAAGAAGGCACAAGGCTAAGAGGAATATGAAGAGCAGATCCGGTGAGTCATCCATCAAAGAACATCCTGCCTCTGCATCTGTAGACTCACATATTCAGGCCGCAAAGGCCTCCCCGCAAGTTTGTTTTCCGAATGTAGCTGTTGTATTCGTGAACGATTACCAAAAGATCCAAATTACTCCCGCATATGGGGAGTTACAAAATTGTTTTAGTGCGGTGGGTTGGAGAACTGTACACTACGGGATAAAAACCTGACGCATAGCGAAGGAAGACGCATAATGTCTGTCACGTTTGTAGTAGCTGGTACAGATCCAACCTGTTCGCCCCCTGGCCGAGGATGCTCTCGATCACTGGATCGCTTCTCCTTTTATACTCTCCGTGACCTTACAGGTGCAGGCTTCATCCAATCATCGTTTGAGCAACAGCCAATCAGCGCATCGCTAATAATAGCATCGTCGAACGTTCTAGAACATTCTAGAAGCTTTACGTCCACGTGGTTATGACGTCACAGCAATATTTTGAAGATAATCAAGGAGTTTTTCCTGAATAATTCAGCCATTTCTCAACCGACTTTGAAATGGTTTACAGATTTGGAAAGCCCGTCGAATTCTGGTCTTGATAAGTGCCAGATTTAACGGGAACAGACAATCAATAAGGATTACAGAGTACCAGCTCAGTACACTAAAAGCGGCATCCTATCAAGGTCACAACTACGAGCTCTATAGAAACAGCGTCCCGGCGCACGCATGCGCATAACGCGTTTTAACGAACTTAGTCGTTTTTCGACATGCTCTCTCTCCCATAGGCCTATATACGCTTATAGCTCTACCCAGAGGGGCGTGTTCAGGAAACGGATCCTAGACGGGCGGCGCATACCCAGCTTAGCTGGTACGGCCGGTACCCGACTGGTCGATCCAAACTACACACCACCATGCCATCGATAGTCTGGGTGAGCGCTGAACTCTCTCTGTAGTCTATTGAGTGCTGAGACGCTATGACAGTTAAGCTGTCGGACGAAGGCGTTTGTATCAGGGAGGCTTGCACCCAGCTCATGGAGGAGTCATCGCACCATGAAGTACACACAGGTGGTATATGTTAATGGAGGGGCTGTCAAATAGGTGATTTACAGGTGTGAACAGGCTAGGAGTGATAGCTTTCCATAGGTTGCTGTTGGCACCTGGGAGATACTCTATCATGTCCCGGCCGACTTCTACCAGTGAGCTGCTGTGTGCACTGCTCGGAGGTTGATGTAGCACATCGGCGTGTATGTATGTTGTGCCCCGCTGGGGCACCTCGAAGAGGACCCATTCTACACGGTACTGTACCACCTGTCTCCCCTCTAGAGAGGGTGAGATTATATTCTCACCACCGGAGAGCAGCAGTCGGACAATCGGCATGGTTATATGCCTTGTTTAAACCCCTCCTATAGTGTGCTATGGAACCAATATTTGCTCACTCGATTGGTCTTGCTGACCTGGCAGATGTGTACGCAGTTGATGCTGCAAAGGTAGAAGAGAGCGATGGCAAGTCATTCGCCCTACAGTACGAAGCAAACTCAAAGGCATTCGCCCGCCACCCCATTGGTGGTGATGGGGTGGAGCTGCTCACAGACCTCAAGGATGTGTTGAAGGAGCGCCTGGGTCGCAACATAGATGGCCACAAGATCGTGTTTCGGTACGATTTCCCGAAGAGGAAGTACATCCTCGAGCTGTTGATTGAGCTCGCGGATACAGAGGTGGCAGACATCAACACCCTAAATAACAACCTCAGCTTTCATCTGGTCAAACCCTATCTGAGCGGTGCCCCGTCGATGGCCCATTGACCCTGGCAAAAAACCTGCAGTTCATATTTGAGAAGAATGAAGTGTGTTACCGCGCTGGACCTGGGGGTGACTGGTAAACATGGTTGCCCCTATATAGGCCTCCCGCAGTCATTGGCATAGAGGTTACTCCCCTCTCCACTGTTGTGAAAAAAGATGGGACAGTTCGAAAGCTCTACAATCGGGGATGATCCTTCCTCACCTACATAGGTGAAGCTGTCTCCCTGATGAAGGTGGGTCACAGGATCGGGGTTACAGGTGGAAAATTCCTGCTGCGTCGTCCATTCGATGGACCAGAAGAAGCTGTTAACCTCCAGGAGGGCACCCTACGGGTAGATGTGGTGTCACATGTCTCCAAAGTCAAGGGTGCTGTTAAACCGCTTCAGCGAGTCGGACTCACTAGCCCGCAAACGACTCATATAGTCCTAGAGCTACGTTTCTTAGCCGGCGGCAGAGTGAAGCAGTTAGCCCCTGCCCCTGAGGGGATGAAAATCACTATCGATCCGGATGGAACAGGGCTCGATCTGGCACAGATATCTCCTGAGGGGTTCACTCTGTTCAGTTTAACTCTTCGTATATAGCCATGATTCTCATCATACTGCTCGTGTTGGCGTCTACAGCAGTGGCACAGGGATGAGCCTCAGTACAATCCTTGGGTCGACCCCCTGCGGAGAAACATTTACGACCGCTTTCACCCACGTGAAGAGATCAAGTCTGTCTGCCACTTCTATGGGGTGGAGAGGGTAGGCCGTCGTTGTCTGCTGGAGACCCCTGCTCAGCACCAGATTCTCTGCGTAACATGTGAACATGCCAGAGTCTGCCGTGGTTCACATGCCAATCACTTTAGCCTCCTCCCAGGTGAGCGTTGTCAAGGTAGATGGAAGCTCCTATGGGTGGTCCCATCATGCCGATGCGACTCTGGCAGAGACTACGTGTTTGTCTGAGCCTACACAGAATAGAGAGAGAGAGAGAGAGAGAGAGAGAGAGAGAGAGAGAGAGAGAGAGAGACCGGCCCTGTGGTTGATGGTGATCAGTGGTGTATATCACTGTGGAGGCGTGTCTCTAAATGGGCGTTCAGACCCTGGTAGTAGTAGTAGTGTGACACTACCTCCCTGGCAGCCGTTCGGCGATCCGTGGTGGCCCCCGCAACCTATGCCTCAGGGATTGAGAGGGCAGTGGTATCATTTGCCTACTAGTAGTGTCGGAATTAAAATGATACAACCGCCCTCAACTGGCCGCCGTTCGGCGAACCGTGGCCCCCACCACCCTCTCAATCCCTGGGGCCTCCATTTAGAGGCATACCAACCACCTGTCTCAACAACCCTCGGCCTCCATCTAGAGGCATACACCAACCACATGTCTCACCAACCTATGCCCCAGGGATTGAGAGGGCGGTGGGGGCCACGGATCGCCGAATGGCGGCCAGTTGAGGGAGGTGGTATCATTTTGATTCCGACACTACTACTGATAGTTTTAAATCTCACTACTCCGTAAGCGTATGCCTATGCCTATCTAAACATATGGGTGACATTCTGGGGCCGAACCCATTATGAGCGATATGCCAGGACATACCGACACCTATCTGAATGTGGTGAATATGAACCAACCATATTACAATGGGGCCATAAGGCGAATATGTAACTACCTACGATGAGATTACTTGATGGTAGAATTGTGCAAAAGCACTAGCTCATATTGAGTTATATACATCCATATATAATAAAAAATATTACAAATCGAGAACAGACATTCTGATACCGAATATAGTAAATTGTTGGCATTTGACAACTGTCCGTGGCTAAATTGATATATTACGAAATTGCTAAGTGGTAGAAAACTCAAGTTTCATTAGCGTGTTTATATCGCTATCTATCCATATCGGTGAAATTATGTGGCCAAACCTATTGCAGGCAGGTAATAGTAGGGCATTGAAAACCCGCATATCTGCCAAAATTGGAACGAATTTACGCGATGAAATCGCATACTACGAAATTACTTCACAGTCGAATTTTTTTCAATTCCCAATATAACTATCGTATTCAAATCCCTCTACGTCTATGTGAGCGAAGTTCTGGAGCCGACCATATTACATACAGACAGTAGGGCACCGAAAAGCACGAAAACCCCCAACATTTAAGCCAAGTTTTGCCTAATAAAATTTTTTCATCTAGAATTTCTTAGATTCGGAATATACCTAGTATAATAAGGCTGACGCCTATGTAGGTGAAATTATGGGGATAAATCTACCACAGACAATAGGGCACTGAAAACTGTGAATCACCGGAGATTTAGCACATTTTCGGTATGAAATTGTGCACTACGAAATTAATTCATGGTAAAAAAAATTTTAACCTCAATTCATTACTTCACTAGCGTATTGATATACCTATCTAACAATATGGTTGAAATTCTGTGGCCGAATTTCCTGTAGATGATCTTAACTTAGCACATGCATAGGCCTACACTTTCGGTTGATTTCTGTATTTAACAATCTGCTACAATATTATTGACAGCAGTTTTGACTGGAAATTTGGAACATTGGCAGTCTATCAATACTGCTACATAATTGCATTGACCCTACATGGATTTATTCCCACGGATGGATTAAAGACAAAAGGATACTACTGATAATCACACATCCATTATTCATTCGTATCCCGCGAGTTCTCTTTCGATACGAGATCGAGGAATGTATCTAGTATGTAGGGGCCTATTGAGTAGGCATTGACGTAGTGATTTCACGATCCACAGTGTTGCTTTTACAGTCCGCCACGGAGATAGACTGGGTCCCTGACTGTCTGGTATCAGAAGTTGAGTCTGTGGAACAGTCTAGTCGTTGTGACAACGTAAGAAGATGACCGGTCATTACATTAGAGGTGTAGTTTCGAAGAAGCCAAGCCTTTATTTTTAGATGGATCCATTATTGTTAGCGAACTCTACAATATTATTATGAATGTTTTTCTTTTGAAATTTGCCACACACATAGTACGCCTCAAGACTGTCTGTAACAAGTCTGTAATTCTTACCCTATCTCGAATGCAACGAATGTGAATCATACTATAATACAATACGGGAAAGGTTAAACAGACATGGTACATCATCATCGTCCTCATAATTTATTAACCCTGTTTTACCTAAATTGAGTCAAGAAAAAAAAAAAAATTGCTTATTGAGTGCCTATTTGCAGGCGAATAGACGACTGTTTTGAAGAGTGACTATTGGAATGACTGGCTCAATTATCGAGCCAGTCATTTCAGTTGTGAATTTTCAAAAAGTATCTTCTCTTGACCTGCAAATTAACAAGTCACATCTTGTTGGCGGTTGCTTGAAATGACTTCCATAGGCCTAACGTTAGTCAATCGGTCACTGAATCCGGATGGTTTATTAATACAGTAATACCGCGCTCGTGTTGGTATCGATGGATCTCTGAGCTTCTTGACTACTAATTTCTAGAAAACTATACAGGTAAGGTGTTGACTATTTTGAAACCAATTTGACTGGGTGCTGTTGCTGCTTGTGGCAATAACATCGCCCAGTCAAATTAGTTTCAAAATATTCACCAGCATGTTTTGTAAATAGCAAACACAGACAATTCGTACAACGTGTCGGACTATTAAGCATTTAAGACGGACTAAATCGAGTCAGTCATAACGTCATGATTATGACGTCATCCTATACGTCACGTCGTTGATTATGACATCATATGACGTAATATGATGGATAGACAACATGAAAGTGCCCATTAGCAAGTGGTATTAATAATCCTCCCTCCGTCAGAGGACGAGTATATTATATTCAGGGCAACAATCTATGATTGGCCTTGTTAAAATATGTGACCTATACATATGGGTGGTCTCTTAATACAAGTGGTCCATATTGTGTGGGCCACGCATTACCAAGTGATATTAGCCATGTAATGCTCAATTTGCTCATGACAATTTCAATAGAGAGATCCATTTCTAGGTATGCCACGCCTATTTCTAGCTAAGCTCCACCCCTTTTTTGCGCGTTGGAATCGATGTATATATATCTACGCTGAATAATGAATTCCCAGACTTCCAATTTCAAGGTAACTATACAGATAGGCTGATGACTATTTTGAAACTAATTTGACTGGGTGCTTTTAAAGGTTTGCTGCCTCTGGCCACAACAACGCCAGGTCAAATTAGTTTCAAAATATTCAACACGATGTTGATTAAACAGTAAAGACATACAATTCGTACACTTGCCGGACTATTCAATGTTCATGACTGAGCTCAATACGCCATTCATTTACACACTGGATTGTGACGTCAGCATGTATATGACGTAAGAGATTATGACGTCATATCCTTCAGTTACAGATCGAATCCAGCCATTATCATAGAAAATAACCATTGAACTAGAACACATTTACTGAAGTAACTGTAAATCTGCGATGACTGGGCATTAAGGAGTATTATAAGCCCTCTTCTCATGTGATCATTGAACATGTCTGATGCTGATCTGATAAAAAGTCTAAGTGTTGCCGCAGTTCAAAGATCCATAGTTGAAATTACCATAGTTTTACACAGGGTATGGAAAAGCTGATTTCTTGAAAACCGATAGCCTTGACCCTAAAGTATAAAATAATGTGTCCTGATTTGCTGTAGTGGAATTTTTACCAAAACCAAGGAAAATGCCATTAAATGTCAAATAAAGGAGAAATTGATGAATTAAAGGTAATGGGAGGCAATTCATACAAAAAACTTACCAATTTTTGTTTTTGGCATGGATTACCTCCCTTTACCTGTTCAGGTTAATTGTGTCAGTTCAATATGATGAATTTCGATTGTTTCTGACTACCGGCGCCAAACAAAATTCATTAATTTCGCCTTTATTTGACATTTGATGGCATTTCCCTTGATTTTGGGTTGGACTACGGATTCTGGAAGGATGTTAAGTTTCAACATGATCTGCAGAAACCTTAATGGGAGTCGCTATCAAAATATCACTCTCATACATTTTCTTTGGGGCATTTTGGGCACGGATAAGCGTATTCCTCGCAAATTATTCACTGGATCCAAAAGAAAAATAAAAACATCCCAGGCCCTACGGTGTACTGAAAGTGTCTCACGTTTGGAGGCTTGAAATCGCAAAGAGTACTCAATGGACCAGGAAAATAAATGGGTGTCAGATGCGGGATAGCATATGCTAGAGGTCTGCTAAGGTTCTCCATGATCTGCAAGAAATTATAGGACGAGTACGGAGTAGCACTCCCTTACATTTCCAATTGGACTTTTTGGACAAGAAAACGTGGAATTCTCGGAAACCATACACCAGATCCAATTTCTGTAGATGATCTATGCATGCCTGGTGCGTACTAGAAAGTACCAAGTTTAGATATGATATTTCCAAAACTGGATCATTTATCATCAAATCAATTTCCAATACATTCCCTATAATACATTCCCTATTTTCATATTTGTCTACAATACAAAAATCTCAATATCTCATGAACAGTTCAGGATATCGGAGTTCTGTGAATGGTGTCTGAGAGGCAATTCCACCGCAGATCGGCCGATCTAAATGCTGAAATAATCGGCCCCTAGTCCCGTCATCTATCAGCGAATCATGGAAATATTGTTTAGTATGCAGATTTGCAATAATAGAAATGTTAATATGTCCACTAACGATTATCTTTTAGTAAGCAATAATAGCCTCTGGTATCTAGTGATGTCAAAAATGTCAACCCTCTGACAGGGAGAGAAGTAAGAATTCTCATGATGCCAAATAATTGATTTTATTCAGCATTTTCTAAAAAACTGGACATTGAACCGAAAAGATTTTTTGGCCAACTTGTGGGTCAACAGATCCTAGAAATATGTTAGGTTTCAAGATGATCCGGAAAAAATCATAGGAGCAGCCGTTGACTGAATATTGTTACCATACATTCCCTATGGGATATGTTTGGAACGGAAATACAGCGTTCTGAAATGTTAACATGTTCGCTAAAGATTTTATTTTATTAATCCATAGTAGTATAATGTATCTACGTATATGCCAAATATCAAGTATCTGGCCAACCTAGAAATATGATTTATCTTGATTCAAAAAAATTGGGCTTAAATCAGATTTTCTCAAAAATGGGTCACTCTACCCAAAAATATTTTGCGTCACCATGTGGGTCAGGACATGCTAGACGTTTTTCCAGTTTCAAGATGAAAGAGGCAAAACTCTAGCAGCAGTCAGTAACCGAATATTGCTCTCATGCATTCAAGAGTAGTATAACGCATCTATGTATATGCCAAATTTCAACCATCTGACCGCCCTACATAAATGAAATGTCTTGATTCCAAAAAATTAGACTTATGCCAGATTTTCTCCAAATCTGGTCACCATACCCAAAAACAAAAAATATTTTCGGTGGAGATGCAGGTCAACACATGCTAGAAGTTTGTGAAGTTTCAAGATGATTGAGGAAAAAGTCTAGGAGTAGTCGCTGTCCAAATGATGCTCCCATACATTTCCTATGTGACTTTTTGCCCGCGGAAATGCTGATATCTCGGAAACCATACACCCGATCGAGAAGAAAAGTAATAGCAAACTAGATCCCAAGGGGTAGTACAAGTTGACCAAGTTTGAAGTTGATCAGATCAAAACTGTAGGAGCAGATAGGTTGCGAAAATCCTTGAGAATAATAATAATAATAACTAGAGAACATTTACTGAAGTAACTGTAAATCTGCGATGTATGGCCATGAACAAATAGTATAAGTCCTCTTCTAATAAAGAGATGAAATAAGGTGTTTCTTCGTACATGATCTTTGAAGTTTCATGATGCAAGGGAGGTAACGTATGCCAAGCTTGAAAACTGGCAAGCTTTACTCATGAATGACCTTGACCCCAATGGCGATATTAACATTTTTATTGGAAACTTTTTAGATCTCTTAATGTTCTAGAATCTGGCCAGGTTTGAAGAGAATCGGAAGAAAACTATAAGAGATAACGCTGTTCCAATATTGCTCCCAAAGCTTTACTATGGGGATATGCGGCAACGAAAAGCTGATTTTCTCGAAAACCGTGAGTCGGATCAACTTTAAATTTGATACCAAATCAAGTCAATATGAGAGATAGAAGTTCAGCAAATTTCAAGTCGATCGGAGCAAAAGTCATTTTGGCGGCCATTTTGAAAAAAAAAATTTGAAAAAGATTTTTTTTTCAACCGCGAGTTCATTTCTGCCAAAAAAATTTTTTGGTAATTTTGACCCCAAAAAGTTCGCATGTCAGTCATTTTTCAAAAAAAATTTCCGGTTTTTTCAAAATTTTTTATTCTAATTGTCATCCTGAGCTCATTTCTGCAAAAAAACGAAAACTGGTATTTTTGCCCAAAATTTTTTCATGGCGGCCATTTTGAAAAAAATATTTTTTTCAAAAATAATCATCAGTGGCAACATCCTACCCAAGTATGGGAGTGCTCCGATCATAACTCTAGGTGTAGTAGCACTTCAAACATTCATTTGAAATCCCCATACATTTCCTATGGGAGTTTTTGCCATGCATTGTGGGGTCAAAGGTCTGGCGGCCATTTTGAAAAAAAATAATTTTTCAAAAACAAATGGCCAGTAGTAACATCCTCAGCAAGTATGGTAGTGATCCGTTCAAAACTCTGGCTGTAGTCCCACTTCAAAGATCAATTTTGAACATCCCCATACATTTCCTATGGGACTTTTTGCCCACTCAAGGGCAGATAACTCAACAACTAGTTGGCGGAGCCAAAATAAAAGTAATAGCCATCGATTGTGGCATGGGCCCTTGAGATTGACCAAGTTTGGAGTTGATCGGATGAAAACTCTAGGAGGAGATGCGGTCTAAACTTTTTAGGCAGAATAAGTATAATAATAATAATAATAATAATAATAATAATAATAATAATAATAATAATAATAATAATAAGAAAGATCCTGAGTAAAAATAACAATCTGCGATTGCATCGCAGATTAATAAGAAAGATCCTGAGTAAAAATAACAATCTGCGATTGCATCGCAGATTAATAATAATAATAATAATAATAATAATAAAGATCCTGAGAAAAAACAATGATGTGCGATAGATCGCAGATTAACAATAATAATAATAAGAATAATGATCCTGAGAAAAAACAATAATTTGCGATAGATCGCAGATCCATAAATAGCAAAGACATACAATTCCAACAGCGTCTAGTCAAATTAGTTTCAAAATATTCAACACCATGTTGATTAAATAGTAAATACGTGCAATTCGCATACTTGACTGGCTATTCAATGTTCCTGGTGGAGCTAGATACGTCATTCATTACACTGTTTGATTGTGACGTCCAGCTACATCTGACCTAAATAATTTTGACGTCATATACTGCAGAAACAGATCAGAAAAATCCATTATCATAGAAAATGGCCTATGTCTAATTGCCGTCCAAGAGACCATTGTGGTTTTTCTTTTGCAATTTACTACTGGAATTATAGGATCTGTTATCCAACCAGTCATTCCAGTGGTAAACTTTCAAAACAAGTTCTCCGGCGAGTAGCTAATGCAAATAGACATTTCTCACGATCATCGCCAGAAGCCATTTGTGGTCAGTTTGATAGAGTGCTAAAGTGGACATATAAGAGACACAGCGCCCACGCCACGCATGGGCGTGTGCTAGAGTACTTTCATCTGCAGAAGGAATGATAAACATGTTTTGTATGCAGTCCTCCAGCAAAAGAAGAGTATTTATTTAGAGTAGTTATTTGGAGTTCCGTTGGCTGTTTATTAAAACAATTAAGCGATCAATGAACATGACGTATGTCCGTCACGCAGACGACATTGTCCGTCACGAAAGGGTCTGAATTTTTGTCTTTTTATCTTAAGTTTACAATTTAATAAACATTATGTTGAAAATGTTGAAACTAATTTGACTGGGAGCTGTTTCTATCATAGACAGCACTAATGCGCAGTCAAATTGTTTTCAAGAGATTCAACAGCTTCCCTGTATGGTTATCTGAAAATTGAGACTCTGATGAGAACAAAGAGTTAAAATGGATTCAAACACGTGTACAAAGTGGGCGGGGCTGAGCTAGAGATAGGCGGAGCATTGCTAGAAATTATCCATTTATTATGAGTAGTATCGTCAAAACCCGCATTAGCCCATTTATCGACATCTGGCTATGAAAAGTTACTGCACAGTACATCTCAGAAATAACTTTGAATGTTTCCAAAGCAAAATAAAACGCCATGTTGAATGTTTGGACTCAATTTTATTGAAAGACATTGCTGCCTAAGCAATGGCTTCCAATCAAAGTAAGTCCAAAATATTCAAGAGAACATTTCTTACACATCGTATTACAAATTGTATTAACCAAGATATCTTTTTTTGTTTTGTTTTGCAAACATGTAAACTTACTTACATCTGTACTGTAGCCTTGTTATTCTGGGATAATGATGTACGGGGTTCAAAACTGCCTTGCCTTCAGTAGGGAAACGTTTCAGAGCGCTCTGTGCGTTCAAAATCGGCTTTTCTTGATTTCAATATTACATGATGTACTTAATGCGGCAACGATAGATAGATAGATAGGTAGTAATATGGTTAAGGCGCTGGCTCAGAATTTTCAAAAAATTGAAAATATTTTTTATTTATTTTATTGCCTGAGATTTGTGATTTTTGTTTTCTAGAGGCGAGATGTCCTTATAAATATTGGACAACTTTAAGATGATGATGTTTGTCCAGTTAATTTGGATTTTACCAATATGTCACGTAGATTCGGATTTTTCCTAAATGCTATTACTGGGCGCAAATTGAGAGGCTGTCTTAGATTATTCTGTAATTTATGATATTCATCTTTCAAAATTTTGGAAATTTCTACATTTTTTCGATTATATGTCAGAGTGAATGGAATTATTTCACGCTGATCAGCAAGACCGGGGTCCACATTTATGCCCCTCGGCCATTCTGTTTCTAATTGCTTAATCCAAAATGATTCTCTAAGTTTCCTCTGTTTATCAGTTTCGTCAGTGGTATTTGAGAGAGGTGGTTGTTCAATGGGTATAATTTCGAAGTCCCGAGCGACTGAATGGCCAGGAAGGTTAAAGTGTTCAGCGACATGCGTGTCTTTTTCATGTCTAATATCGCAAAGGTGTCTAGTAGCTCGCCATCTTAATGGGCATTTGGTTTCACCGACATATTGCTTTTGGCACAATTTACAAGATATTACATAAATGACGTTTTCGGAATCGCAATCTAAATTAGACTGAATTTGAAATTTGTTTTTGTTCTGAAAGCTCATAAACGTTTTTTGATTTGGAAGAAGTAGGTCTAATTTACACCTTTTCTTTCCACATTTCCGAGATTCTCCTGCGCCTGTGATTGGACGATTGTGACGAATCTTGGTAGGCCTGTGATCCGCAGCATTATCAGGGATAGTTTCCAAATCCTGTAAAGTATCAGACTTAATTTTGCGCAAAAATCTAGATGAATAGCCTCTCGGCTTGAGGGCCTTGAATAAGAGAGAGCATGCAGATTCAAAGTTTTTTCTATCACTCGAATTTCTATGAAAACGGATGATTTGTGATTTTACAATTCCTTTAAAGGTATGAGGTGGATGGAAGGATTTCTTGTGAAGTAGTTGATGAGAATCTGTGGGCTTAAAATATACTTTATAATCAAGGTGTCCCGTTGTGTCATACATTACACCTTTGTATAGCGTTAAATCTAAAAAGTCTACGGACATTTGGTCAATGTTGGCTTTTAGCTTGATATTCGGGTCATGATTGTTCAAAATGGTGAAAAATTCATTAAATTCTTCCTTTGTATGATGCCAAATAATGAAAATATCATCGAGGTACCTGCGATAAAAGAGAGGCTGTTTCGGACATTTGCTAAGCGCATCCTCCTCCCACTCTGCTACATAGATGTTGGCAAAACTCGGACTGAAACGTTTACCCATTGCGCAGCCGCAAATTTGTTGGTATGTTTCACCCGCGAATTCAAAATCATTGCCCTTTAAGCTTAGCTCTAAGAGAGCTAATATTTCGCCAGTGGGCCTATTGTTATCAGGGTATTTTTCAAACGCTTTACCGACAGAATTCAAACCCTTTTCGATGTCAATGTTTGTGTACATTGCTTCGATGTCGAGCGTGATCAAAAATGAATTTGGAGGTATCGAGATCTCAGAGACCTGCGACAGAAAGTCGTCAGTATTTTTCAAGAAGCTAAAATGTCTATTCGCAATTGGTTGTAGGTGGTAATCAATGATTTCACTGATCCTATAGGATTCAGAACCACAATCCGATATTATAGGTCGTCCTGGTGGTATCATAGGGTCTGACCAAGAATTAATAGGCTTATGAATTTTGGGTAACAGATAAAATGTACGTGGTTTTGAGTCGCGTTTCGCAACGAGGTATTTAAACTGTTTCTGCGTTAAACTCTTGTTATCAACCATATTTTGGAGAATTTCATTAAAATTGTTGCAGTTATTTTGCCAGAGTGGTTCGTCTAATTTTTGGTAATGTTTTGGATTACTGAGTTGACGATGTGCTTCACGAATGTAGTTGTCTTTAAGCATTATTACAGCAGCAGATCCCTTATCAGCAGGTTTAATGACAATGTCATTGTTTTTACGCATTCCTGTTAAGGCTTGACGTTCCTCATATGACAAATTTTTATGATTTTTCGGAAATTCAACATTTTCAATACGTTCTTTTACAATTTTTATACTGTCGGAGATCGCTGGGTCGAGTAATTTTGAGTCTGGTGCCCAGCCAGTTCTTTCAACGAATGGCAGAATATTACTTTTCGAGTTTCGAAAAAAGTCGGCTAATTTGACACGGTGGGAAAATTCAAGAACTTCCATTGAGCCATTATCTAAAAGTGCATCTATGCCTAATTTGGGCCTAGGAGTTGGTACAAATGTTAGGCCACGATTGAGTATTGATTTTTCTGCTTCAGTTAATGTAGCGCCAGTGAGATTAACAATATCACTACCCAGCCCGATACCGGGGTGGTTAGTACCCTGGCCCTCAGTTAGTTTAAATTAAGAAAAGTTAACCAGCTATAATACAATGCATTAGCAGTTTTTTCACTCCAATGGATATTATCCTGGACTACTTCAAACTCAGAAATTGGTAGACTAGGGAAGACCTTTATACGCAGGGATTCTACAGATGAATTGATAAATGCTAAGGTCCTTTTCTGCTGTGCAGTTAGATGTTGAGAGTAGTTCAGTTTAGTGAAATAAACCTTTGCATCTGGAAATTTTGAACGAATGGTACTGAATAGGAGTTGGACTCGTTGAGCGGTTACAGACATAGGTTCATCCTTGTCATTTATGCCAATATTTACGATGATTTTCTCTGGCTGATAGGAGTCCATGTATTTTTTGACAATAGTCCTAGCATGGCACAATTTTGCCCCTGGATAGCAAGCTTTTTTTCGTCAAGACAGGGAGTCGCCATTCATTTTTGTGGTCTACCTCATACCGAAATTTCCAGAAAGAATTAGCTTCTAAGTGTGTAGTTTTCTTGGGTTTATTTTGATGATTGATGCTGTTTCTACACGGTGTAGGGGTGATCTTTGGCTGAGGTAGTTTGGCCACTGGCACTGGGGTACTGAGACCCTTTTGAGTCAAAGGTGTTGATCTGGTCCTTAGACCAGATTTTCTGTCATCCTTTGCTCTCTGTGGAAGGGGAGGTAATTCATCTGAAGACAGTGGAGGCGGGGTGTCTGGTAGAGGTATCTCACTAGGATCCACAGGAGTTGATTTGGTCCTTGGACCAGATTTCTGATTAGCATCCACTCTCCGTGGAAGGGGAGGGAATTCTTATGGAGACAAGGGTGATGGTGACTCTGGTAGAGGGATCTGAAGAGGGTCCACAGGAGAGTCTAATAGGAATATCGGTGATGACCGAGTATCCGTTCTCTTCACTGGTGGTGGGCTATCGGTCGGTGACCTGAGCCGTTTTTTATGGTTCTGAAGGTGGTGGAATGACTGGTACGGTCTCGGATGACCTTGCAGTAGGGGTGTTAACTTGGCAATTTTGTGCTTTCTGTTGAAAATGTGGGTCAAAAGGCCTAATGAATTGATAGAATGCTTTCACCACATAGGTGTCCTAACCAGCAATTTGGGCTCCAACACCCTGCCAACCGGTCTGAGCAGGAAGGTGAGCGAACTCTGCCGTTTCATTAAGCCAGCTATGCCCAATATAGAGGTAGTAAGTGACATCAAGAAAGTTAACTTTGTTTGGGCAAATTCCATCATTCGAGCTATGATAGACCATTACAATTTCAGTTTAGGCACCATGATGTCCGAAGCAATGGCTTCCAATCAAAGTAAGTCCAAAATATTCAAGAGAACATTTCTTACACATCGTATTACAAATTGTATTAACCAAGATATCTTTTTTTGTTTAGTTTTGCAAACATGTAAACTTACTTACATCTGTACTGTAGCCTTGTTAGTCTGAGATAATGATGTACGGGGTTCAAAACTGCCTTGCCTTCAGTAAGGAAACGTTTCAGAGCGCTCTGTGCGTTCAAAATCGGCTTTTCTTGATTTCAATATTACATGATGTACTTAATGCGGCAACGATAGATAGATAGATAGATAGGTAGGTAGGTAGGTAGGTAGGTAGGTAGGTAGGTAGGTAGGTAGGTAGGTAGGTAGGTAGGTAGGTCGGTCGGTCGGTCGGTCGGTCGGTCGGTCGGTCGGTCGGTCGGTCGGTCGGTCGGTCGGTCGGTCGGTCGGTCAGTAGGTAAATAGATAGATAGATAGATAGATAGATAGATAGATGGATGGATGGGTGGGTGGGTGGGTGGGTGGATGGGTGGATGGGTGGATGGATGGATGGATGGATGGATGGATAGATAGATAGATAGATAGAAGTTTACAGATTTAGCAAAACGTTTTGAAACGCTTTTCCTACTGAGCGCAAGGTTGGCCGCCTTTAAACCTAACATTAATATTGATATCTGTCCAGCTTTGGCACATATCCTAAAGGTGTGTCATCGTGAACATGATGGAGAAAATTTATGTGCGAAAGTGTGCGCAAAATGCAAAGCTAGTCTAATTCATGGCTATATAATGTCAATATAGCCTATATATATATATATAAAGCAGTGAAATTTGATTTATATTTCGTTTAATAGTTGTATATACAAATCTAAATAAACTATATTCACAATAAGCCTAATATGATAATTAGATCTGATGATTACCTACACCTACATAATATTTCTTAAACAATTATCTTCAATTCACAAACGAAATACGACCACGACAACGATGTAAACGAAACAGGAATGGGTGTATCTGAACTGAATCAGCGTAGGCCTATGTTAATTATTACTTAGTACTGATTAGAGACATATGTAGCAATTTTCATTAAATATATTGCCTACTGTATGCTGTGTTACTCAACAACTCATAAAAACTATTTTCGCCTGCGCCCAAATACATTTAAAATGAAACAACTGATGAATGATCAAAACAGGAAGAAAATGATATCATTGTGTAGATTTATAGAAATAATGTTCAGATGTTTTAAATAATAATAATATTGATAAATCAACTCGCCAGGTGGGCGCTTTCCGGAAAGATTAGGCGACTCGATATATCCGTATAGATTCACTTCCGGTAATTGCCCTACGCCCTGCGCCCTACATACGTGCTTACGCTTCCAGAGCTAGAGGACAAATGGCTATTTGCACGAGCGATCAGGCTGGTTTTGTTTGAGAAATCCTGGCTTGTGCAGACAATAGACTAAACGAATATGGCGTCCAATAGTTACAACTATTATCGAGTCAAGGCAACGCATGCTGGGTAAATTGTACAGGCATCTCATATCTCGTGCAAAAGTGTCTATATTTAATGGAACACGAGAGCTTTAAGTCCTCTGTAGCAGTTATATGGCTACCTTAACGGACATACAAGCACGTGCATCTAAACTCTAAATATACTATAACACATTAAGGGTAGCTAAAGTATCCAGTCAACAACAACAGTTAGTTCTATGCATCCTGTGCCGCAGGTCTGCAATGAACCACTTCTCCATTTGTTGGCAGAAGTAAATTTCGGTTTACTGTAAAGAACCACTTTAAAATAAGAACCTGTCCAATTCCTGCTGACATGATAATAACGGACTGACTTAGCGACCACCAGAGGACTCGCTGGTTGAGTACTTCCGCCTGGAACCGCCCCTTTGCTTCCCGGAGTCGAAGTGCCCTTTGAACATCTACTACGTCCGCCATACTCTCGTGTATCTCGTTACAGGATGACTCCGAAGACGTCGCCACGCCTGGGCGGAGATTACCCGCCTCAACAGCCAAGTTATTTAAATTCTCCGGCCGTAAATCCAACGAAACCACCTTATGAGAGAACGTTGAAAATTCATTACTGAAACAAAACTCGAATTCTCCCTCTGATGTATCGAAAATAATTTTGTCGCCAGTTTTTTTCGTTTCTTTATAAATGATTTTTCGATTCGGGGATATAATAGACGCGTCCACATCGTTGTTTCCACCGCGGACTACTTTGTAGTCAAAGATGTACTTTGTGGATCCGGTGAAGCGCTCTTTGAAACATGCCCTTTCGCTGTCACCCAGCTCGAACGTTAGTGACGATCCGTGACCTTGACCTCTGTCCACCCAGAGAAGCACCAACACAACTACTGCAAACTTCATAGCGGATCACCGATCTTTTAAAGAGGAACCACTGGGTGAGTATAGTTTCCTCCACTATAATCAAGTTTTTAACTTTTTATTGTCAATAATGGTAGATGCTTATTTCTTACGTTTTCTGAATGAATCAAGTTTAACTATATCGAAGTTTAAAATCTCGCTGCATAAGCTCCAATATAGGCCTCTAGGAGGGTGGCTATTTTTTTTGGTGAAAACAAACGAGTATCCAAATTCAGCGTTCATCTATTACACGCAACTTATGTCATATACTAATCTTGACTAAAATCATGTATTACGCGGTTGCGCTATATACACCTATTACCAACTCTAATATAAATGCCTGTATAGTTTCATCTGTGCAGTTTACTTAACAGTTTGTCCAACATATTTCTACAGCCTTTTAAATAACTCATAGCAGGCGTATTTTTATTTGCAAATTAACATGTTCTTAATAAATCAATACAATTCATAGCAACTATTGTGTTCTAACTTATGCACTTCAAGTAGCGAATTATTGCCACGCATACAAGCATTACAGAAAATGTATCCGCCTTGATTCCTCTGGAAGAGTTTACAGTGGCTACCAGAATCCATTAATATGGGATTGTATTTTGAAAACTGTATAGCTGAGTATCGTTGCTGTTTTTGACAACAACATCGTACATCAACATCGTAATAATATGCATACACACAATGTGACTGGATGTAAATACAATGCTGGATTACGGCCCTAAAAGCGTTAACGATCACCGTGCCATGGTGTGACTGAAGTCAATGTCTAGAAATGTATCAGCTGATACTTGGTGACAGCTGCGGACATGACGCGGTCAGGAATGACAGGATTACGACCAGAAAATCGACTTTAAAAATAAAAATTGATTAAGCCCTCTTGTGGCAACAGCGCCTCAAAGCGCTCCAATGGAAGCATAAATCAATTAATAGTCCACATTTTTCAGGAAAACTTTATTTTTGTGCAGGTTAAGAAGAAATTTGTTTGTAAATTTACAAAATTAGCCCTTTGTTTGCCTGCAAATGGACATTTCTCTAGACCACTGCAGATACGGTCCATTAAATCGGTAATGATAAAGAGAATCCAAGTTTTCTCTTAACCAGTGTGCATTTGCCTGCCGAGAGAAGAGTATTTTTGAAAATTTACCACTGGAATGACTGGCTCGGTTACCGAGCCAGTCATTCCAGAAGCAAATTGTAAAAAACCCTCTTCTCTCGGCAGGCAAATGGACAAGCATAGCCTCACAATCACTGCGCAAAGTCCGTTTTTGAACAGCTTGGCGATTAAAGGGTTAAGTTGAGACAAGAGTGGTTAAACGTGAAGTCATATATCGTTCAATGAAACGGATCAATGTCCATAGCTTAGTACTTGTGGCTTAACAAAAAGCAACATACATTTCTAGGGAGTTTAAGGAAATAAGCTCCGAAGATTTAAGATTGTGTAACATTTGAAAATTCAGAATTGGTTCCTGAAATCCAAAAATCCCATAAAACACCACTCAACAAAACCTAATGTCCGAAAAAACAAACAACAGCACAGCAGAAAGCTAGGCTTCCATTAACGCGTATGCGTATGCGTATCCGTATTCGTATGCCTATGCGTATCCAAATGAGTGATTCCATTTGTACGTATGCGTATGCGTATCCGAAAGTAGTGATTTTATTCAATCAATTGGGCTACTACTACTACTACTACTACTACTACTACTACTACTACTACTACTACTACTACTACTACTACTACTACTACTACTACTACTACTACTACCACGACAACCGCTGCCGCCGCCGCCACCGCAGCTGTTGTTGCTGCTACTACTACTACTACTACTACTACTACTACTACTACTACTACTACTACTACTACTACTACTGCTACTACTACTACTACTACTACCACTGCCACAAACGCTGCCGCCGCCGCCGCTGTTACTACTACTACTACTACTACTACTACTACTACTACTACTACTACTACTACTACTACTACTACTACTACTACTACTACTTTTTCTTCTTTTTTTTTGAAAATCCGACGCTGACGCAGTCGGACACACCTCACGGAGGAACTCCTTTAAAAAAGGCTTGCAAACCCATATAAAAAATCGGGTGAAATAGCAGGCTTTATTAATAGTATATGAATAACAATACAAACTTAATATATCAAAACAGTGCAAGCTAAAATACTCTATACCACACCCATGGCATAACTACATAGAAAAAGAAAACTTAATAAAGAGCTGATAACATAATATAACTCAACAAAGCCATTACTATTAGCACACCGTGTAGTAGTAGGCCCAAATGGCGAGCATAGGTACCCAATAAGTGGTAAAGCGACTCATCAATAATTAGCAGTAAGTTACTGCTACTCATTGATGCCACTGAGCCGATTCATGAACGGCATGCTAAGTAGATCATATGTAGTTTAACGTAGCACACCGTATAGTAATGGCGCAAATGGCGAGTGCAGCTCGCCAACTAGTGGCGAGGTGACTCGTCAATAAGTAACAAAAGGTCACTCATTGACGCCAGTTGGCCGATTCTTAAATACCGAGCAGGCCTTTATGTCGTAAAATGCATAAAGCAAAAGTATACAAACTATGACTACATAGATGGCGCTCTGGGTTCACATTTTAAATTTACTTCGTTGTAAGTTTTTGTAAATTACCCTGGAACAAATACACCTACATTAAACATTTACAACAGGATGTTAATTGTATATATGTAAGATGTCATACTCTGTTAACCTAATGAACTCGAAAGTCAGATCACCTCCAGAATATTGACGCGATGCTCAATTGATATTTAAATATATCGATTCCCAAGGTTAGGTTATTCGTCAAAATTATCATCTCCTAAGACATTACAAATTTAAAATTAACTCAATTAAATAAAATAAAATACCATATATCAATATACAACAAACAGCGAGTGTGCTAGCTTATACAAGTTCTGCTTCTGCTATTTTTAGATGTCCATGTTCAATTGATACTAGGCCAGTTTTGCCTTTTTGTCTTTAAATCTACTTTCTTTTCCATGTTCCACTGGCCTGTAAAATTCACAATGAATGCAGTTTATCAACAATGATCAAAATATAGCTTGTATGGCTCTTTGGTGGTTGTTTCCTGTTTTATCTCTGGCCTCTGAACACCGATGCTTCCAAATGGCCCACACTCCTACAGATAACAGGGTTACTAACAATTCTTTCTCCTTGCTATTAATGATTCGTCCGATAGTTGAGCAATCTTTGAAAATAATTGTTTCAGCCATTAATTTCATATATTTGATTCCAAATTTAGCAAGGAGCATATTGATATATACGCAAAAGCCTGTAGCTATACAACACTGTGTAAACAGATGGTCTATTGTTTCCTTCTCGGTATTACATAATAAACACCGGTCTGTACTTGTTATTTTGCACATATAAGTCTGATGGCCGACCCATAGCCTTCAATGGAGTAATCGCCATGCCAGGTCCCGTGCGTTTGCTGGTAGACAAGGTAGATGTACTGTTTTCCACACATTTTCCCAGTTCTTTGGCGTGCATCCTAAAGTGTTCCAATGCTAACTGCAACAGGAGTCTGTCTCCGACTTTGCATTAGCATTCCATACCAGACTCTAGATGCCATGTTGTATTTTATATGCTCTGACTTAAATACTAATGTTGGTTGCAACATATCTCTGTTGCCACGTGCTTTCGGCTATTTGAACCATTCACCAGGTATTGCATTCTTTATTCTAAGAAATAAGCGTTGGGCATCAATATGCCTCATTGATGTTGCTCTTGCTACATCCTGCATCGCAATCCATTTGTGAGATTTTGGATTAACTAAATCACGTAAATATTGAATGCCATTTTTGGCCATAGAGGGCAAATATAATACAGCATCATTATCACGAATCAACTCGTTGCCCCCAAAGACGTTGCTCTAAGGTATCTTCCCAGCAACTGGGTTGTGGTATTGATCGTGTAAATATCTTTAAAGCTTCGAGCTGTTCTTTATATACGTTTGGTATCTTCTGATGGTTAGGTGGTAGTTTATTGTACAAAAATAAACATTCTACTGGAAATGGATCTACGTACCTTTGTAGAATTGTCCTTGCAACACTTGACCAAGATGAATTTGAAGCGAGTAACTTATTCAAGAATTTCAGTCTTAGCGAAGCACACTTTGCTAAAACATTAACCAAATCCAGGCCTCTTTTCATTGGTGAGGATTGACTGCGATACTAAATGGGCTTTGTCCTCCCATAACTAGGACAAAAGTAACGTGTTGATCTTTGACTCTATTGATTTGGGCATATGAACTACAGAAGCGGTATACCACAGTCGAGATAAAATTAAATTATTAAGGACAATTGTGTCCTGCCAAATACAGTTAGGCGACGTCGTTTCCAATTTACTAATACACACTTTAGCTTGAATAGCCTTTCTTCCCAGTTTATTATTACATCCTGTTCTCTACTAAAGTAAATACCCAAAATCTTTATGACATCATCTGACCAGTTAATATCCATAACATTGTCAGTTCTGTCCTTCCAAGCGCCCAAAAATAATCCCTTAGATTTGTCTCTATTTACTTTAAGCCCTGATGCCTTTTGAAAATCTGATAATACTCCATTTAAAATTTAAAAATCTGAATTTTTACCCGCAAACACAGTCGTATCATTTGCATATTGAGACACCTTTAGTGGCCTTTCTACGCCACGTATGCATATTCCTTGAAAATCATTACGTTGCCTCAATGTGGCCCCCAACGATTCCATAACTATGACGAATAGAAGCGGAGCCATTTAGCAACCCTGTCTGACACCTCGTTCCAACACTACAGGTTCAGATAGATGATTATTTACTAAATAGCAACTTGTTATATCAGTATATAAAATATTGACCAATTTAATAAATCTGGAACCAAAGCCAATATGGTCTAAAAACTTAAACAAGAAATCCCATTCAAGTCTGTCAAACGCCTTCTCGTTATCAAGTGCTATTATTGCTGCTGGGATGCAATCCTGTTCAACTAATTGAATAAGGTCTCGTATAAGCAATGTGTTGTTTAATATCGTTCTTCCTGGTACAGAGCACGTTTGATCACCATCAATTACATCGCCTACGACTGCGCCAAGTTTTAATGTTAGTGCCTGAGTAATAATCTTATAGTCCACACAGAGTAGAGAGATTGGTCTATAATTCTGTATTTTATTTCTGTCACCCCTCTTGTATATAAGCCGAACATATGCTTGGGCCATCGATGGAGGGAGATGCCCTTGCTTAAAAATGCTAGCTGCTATTTCTTCTAATACTGGACCAAATATGTGCCAGAATGTTTGATAAAATTCGACTGGAAGTCCGTCGCAGCCAGGAGACTTTTCTAACTTCATACCTTTGAGGGATTTTGTCAAATCATCAATTGTTAGTGATTGGTCACAACTTTCGCGACATGCATCTAGAAGTCTTTGCGTTATATTAGCAAAAATATCTCTAGTTGCAGTTTCATCACTTCCCTCAGATTTATACAATGATTTGTAAAATTTGGATACTGTTTCCATCATCTCTGCATTTGAGGACACTGATACACCATCATTAGTCTTCAGTGAGCGCATTAATTTCTCTATACCTCTTGCTTTTTCCAAGTTGCAAAAGTAACGTGTAGGCTTTTCACCCTCGGTGTGCATTTGTGCTCTTGCCCTTATTTTGGCCCCATCAAACTGATATTGCTCTATTTCATTTAGTCTACCTTTTAATTTAACTAATGGTCTGTAATAATTATATTCTCCATCATTAATTTTCTTATTAATTTTACACACCGACCGCTGAAGCGCCTTTTTACGCTTTCGCATTTCTCGTGCTTTCCTGATGGAATACTTCCTTGAAATATGTTTAAGGTCGGATTTAACATCCTCCCACCAGTTTGTTATACATTCATACAAACTTCTCTTTTCATCCCAATGCCTCCAACAACTTTCTACACATTTGCGATAGCAACTATCTCGTAACAACGCTACATTGAGTTTCCAAAATCCATCTCCTCGTTTGATCCAGTCAGCATTGTCTAATGTGATGGAAAACATATTGTGATCAGAGAAAGTTACTGGTTTTATGTTGGTTTTACACATGTAACCTTTCAATGGTCGTTCTACATAGATCCTGTCCAATCTGGATGCTTTCTTTCCATTGGTTGAAAACCAAGTAATGTCCCTGCCCTCTGGATTTTCAATCCGATAGGTGTCTAACAAGCTTTTATATTCACAGATGTGTTTCAAAATATTATGCGATGTGTCATTAAAATTAGACCTAGCGTTTCTGTCTTTAGCTTCATCTAATATGCAATTAAAGTCCCCGCCCATAATTAGGTTTTCAGGCGTTCTGTCTTGAATTATTGTGGAAACATCATTTAGAAATTCACGGTGCAATTGATGAGAGGTTGGCGCATAAAGGCACATCAAATTTAAACTTGTGTTTAGTACATCAGTTGATACACAAATCCATCGTCCATTTGTATCTGATGATGACGATATAACATCACCATAGTTGAGACAGCGGGGCAGGATAAGAATGGCCACTCCCGCGCTATAATCTTGTGATAAAGAATAAAAAATCTGCCCTTTTGAAATATCTTTGAGTGATTCATACACTTCAATTTTTTGAATTTTGGTCTCTTGCAGAAAAGCAATATCAGCTCTCTCATTTGCTAATTCTTCAAGCAAGTGGTGCTGCTTGAATTCGGTATTTAATCCTCTGCAATTGATGGTGCAGATAATCATAATTTGTAAAATGATGTTTACAACCGCCATCATTAGATTAACTTGATTTGGGTTTTTTAGCTCGTTTCTTAGACCATTTACCTAATTTTCCTGCGAATTTAATGTTTCCTAGTTCTACCACAGACAAATATTCATATTTGGAAATATCAGAATCATGTCGCATTAGACGATATTTCACGCCTCTCGCCGTTACATATGGCACTAACACTTCACCCCCTTCTGATCGGTACATTACCATTTCATCTTTCATCTGTGAACTCTGTGTTTGAATGGACATATCTGATTCTGCAACTGACATTGTATCATCATCCATATCATTTACTTCAATCCCAGATTCTGAGCTATTGTCTTCTTTATGACGCTTATTGCTACTTAAGTTACATTTGGCAGGAGCGTCATTTACCATATCTTCAAGCTGACTTAAATCAAGTGGGCTTAGTGGAAAATCGACTGAACTTTCCGTCTTTTGAGTCCTAAACTTATCCTGTCCTAATTTTAATTCATCTTCTAAGGAATTGTAAACTGGCTCTTCTGTAAGATCATCATTTTCCTGCGTGTCTTTTACAGCCACGTTTGGCTCCACTGCATTTTGATTATTTTCTTGACTGAAGGTTATACCCTCCTCTAATACTTGAATTTCATGACCTGTAGTTACTTTAACATGATTTGATGATTTGTTTGTGTCATTTTCAGTGGCATGAACCACACCAACAGCTTCCGTAGTGATTGCTCCAGAAGAATTTGACTCAGATGCATCCTTTAATGGGCGATTATCTCCTGATACTGAGGGCTTGCATTGAGTTTTTGGACAGCGCCATTTAAAATGGTCAACTGAACCACAGAGCAAACATTTGTTTCGATTGGGACAATCTGTTGCCAAATGGTCAGTACTTAGGCAGATCCAGCACTCTTTAATTTGCCCTCTATACCATAAGGGCAGGACAAAGCTGCCATCAAGCGTCAATCTGCTTGGTAACGGGCTATCCACTTTATCAAACCAAATGCGTCTTACACCGTTTTCTAGCGTTCTGTCAAAGGGATACGTTTCCCGTTCAATCTTTTGCACTTTGCCATACTTCTTGAGTTCATTCGTGATTCTGTCATTTGGAATTTCTAGTGGAATTTTCATCTTCACTAGCAACCTATCTGACTCGATTTCCTCTACGTTACAAACTTCGCCTTTTACAATAAGAACATCTTCTAGAAGCTTTTCCTTGACCCCCTCATTTGACACTGTTACATTCCATACAGTTTTAGAAACATTGATAAGCCCCTGCAAAGCAGCAGGTCCCGCGCCAACGACGTCCTTTAACCCATGATATACGTCGATAGCCGTGACACCCCACCCCTTAGTTGTTATCTTAAGGCTTAGGGTACGATTATAGGTTGCCATGGTGTTTTATAAAGAGGAAACCCATACTACTGCAATATATAATACAAAAATATAACACCAAGACGTCGGGGAAAGAGCTAAACACTAAATAAATAGTGTCCCCTTTTGAAATCCTGACGTCTACCAACAAATATACGAATAGAGAGTACAGTCGTATATTTGTTTGTTTGAACCACTTCCTAAGTAGTTCACTAACACCTAACCGATTAAAGTGGTTCCCTAATGCATACTAACATATCACAGACATGTATTTGTTAGTCTGTTCGAGTTGACCGTGGACAGCCAACTGACTATAAAGATTTATATAATCAAAGTACTAGGCTTGCGCTTACAAATGACAAAGGAATTAAATCCACTCACTCAAGCGATCTTGCCAAATATAATGCGCTAGCCAACGAACTATAGAAATAGCATACTGGCGCGGGGAGAAAAGTATTGCATTGGCCATAGTAAGAGGAGCCCTATTAAACGGCTGAAACCGCCAGCTAAGAGGCGTGCCTTTAGAAAATGGAGACACAAAAGGCGCTCCAACCAAGACAAGAATTTACAAATTAAACATAACTTTTGAAAGGAAACACTAATACGAAATATATGTATAAAATTTATCTACAAAATCGCGCTAGAAACTAGCAAATTCGGGCAGCAATTGCAGAGGTAATAAACGCGTGCGGTCACTTCGACTACTACTACTACTACTACTACTAACGCTGCCGCCGCCGCCGTTGTTACTACTGTTGTTGCTGCTGCTGCTGCTGCTGCTGCTGCTACTACTACTAGCATGAATATGCTCTAAAATAATCTATATCAGCCTTTCAGTGAGTTTCACATTCCAGCGCACTTACCACGAATTTAACTTATATATTGGAACCCATGTACAAAATAATAGTGCCGATTTGGGGAAAGCCCATGGACGACGTAATGAAAACGTCATTTTCAAGGAATCTCACATCCGAATGCTGTCCGTATCCGAATAAAATCGCTACATGTAGTGATCGGATTCGGATACGGACAGGTTTCGCATACACGTACGGGCATCATGGAATCATACTATCGATTTGTAATGGGAGCGAAACATATTTCGGATACGGATACACATACACATACGCGTTAATGGAATCCTTTTTATGTATATCGCATAACAAAATTAAATATATTTAGCGCCTTCTGTATTATATATAAGCGTAGGCCTATAAGAGACATGGTTTATAAAACATGTACGTTTTATCGTGCTCCCTTGTGAACAAAAATATATTCTATTTAACACTCATATCCGCCAAAAATGGCCTTTGCAGTGGTCTTGAAAAATGCCCATTCGCAGAACAAGTGGTCAATTTTGAAAATTTACAACTGGAATGACTGGCCGGATAACCGAGCCAGTCACACTCATTCCAGTGGTAAATTGTCCAAGATAGTCTTCTCTTGGTCTGCAAATTGGCATTTTCTTTGAGAAAATTGAAATATTATTGAGGGTTAAACCAGATCTAAGCTTACACCAACCGGTCTTAATTTTGTCCCAAAATCTTACTACAGTATGCCCCTATGCCTATATCTCAGAAATACCGCAACATGTTTCCAAAATAAAATAAAACTTACTGTTAAATATTTTGAACATAATCGTATTGAAAAACATTGCTGTAAATGTCTTCAATCCCAATTATTTTCAAAATATTCAATCAAACATTTCTTACTAACTAACACGCTTGTTTTTATTTTGGAAACATTAATTAATTAGCTTTGTTGTAAATGATGGGGTGTACTAGATAAAGCTAACCAATGGACATTTCCAGCTATTCCCCCCACACACACGCACGCACGCACGCACACACGCACGCACGCACGCACGCACGCACACACACACATCTCTAGCTAAGCTCCATCCACACCTCGTTCGTGTTGCGATCACTCGATCCCTGAAATCCCGGACTATCAATTTCCAGAAAACTATGCAGGTAAGCTGTTGACTATTTTCAAACTAATGTGACAGGGCGCTGTTGCTGCCTATAGTAGCAACAGCGCCCAGCCAAATTAGTTTCAAAATATTCGACAGAATGTTTATTAAATAGTAAAGACATACAATTCGTACTACGTGTCGGACTATTAAGCTTTTAAGATCGACTAAATCGAGTCATTCATGCTTAATGAATGCGTAATTGATTATGACGTTATTCTCCACGTCACGTAGTTGATTATGACGTCTTATGTTAGATGAATAAACTGAAAAGTTCCATTCAAGTTCTTCGAAATATTGTTTTGGAAATACCGAGATTAACCCTTTCGTGACGAGTCCACCCAAAATCACCATGTGCAGTGGTATTGGGAATGTCCATTTGTAGGTTAAGAGAATATTATTTTTTGAAAATGTACAACTGGGATCTCTGGACGGATAACCGAGCCAGTCATTCCAGTGGTAAATTTTTTTAAAATAATCTTCTTGGCCTGCTGATTGCCAATCAATAAGCAGTCTTATTCTCTTGACCAAATTTCGCCATAGAATGGTTCATTTGCCTGGAAGCGTTTACTACTTATGGGTATGTTTGTATTTGCATTGCTTTGCGTATTTTTTAAACTGTTGGATTGCTACAAGCCACCAAATACGAATTTCAATGGGCACTAACTCTGGATCTGCTGAATATTTTGAAAACATTTTGACTGAAAGTTGCTGGTGGCTGTTGGTGGCTCAAATTGTTTTCAAAATATTCAGCAGATCCAGAGTTAAACCCCATGAGAAATGTAGTCTGCAAAAATTGAGCAGCCAGAATATTTTTTTTTATCAGTTTTAAGTTGCTATTTGTTGATGATCCCTTTGAACATATAATCTCCCATGTATCGATATATAGAACTACCATCTACTGCCACCCTGGCACCCCACCCACCACGGAATACATCCGGTCGACCATTAGCCATATCGACTGTAGATTCAAATGGAATGAACAAACAATAACACTGTTTTGCGAATATTTGTCAATAATAGAACCGACAATCTAAAAGTCACTTACTTATCATATGGCATACGACTAGCATCTGCTGGCTAACTAAACCTTATGTAGACAATAGCACTGCCTTTCACACTGGGACTGGTTCCCGGCTGGTCTCCACAGTAGAGTATCTGCGATACTGTAGACTCAACCCAGATGGCACTATATAATAGAAACTTGTAGGTAACGGATATATGTCTACAAATATATATCTTCCATATTTTTACTCATCGTAGATTTTTTTTTTGAAGCAATGTAATTATCACTACGGGTCCGTCTCCTCTGAAACCGTTTGTCCAAATTGAACCAAATTTGTTATGCAACTTACCCATCATGTGATTACGGATTGTGAGACAGCATTTGCACGAGGCTCTGGGCTTTCTCACTTCATGTCATGATGCAAAGATCAGTTTTGGTAGGAAAGTTGCTTATGGTCATAGAAAAAAAAATCCAAACAGATTTCCGACGGCCATCTTGGAAAACGTGATCCGCTTGTTATAGAACCTATTATGGTACATGTTCTCAACTTATTTTGGTCGTTGAACTCATTTCTGGCATCGATTAAGTTGAAATAAACAATCCTAAAAGACTCACCCACCTCCAAATAAGTTAGAGGCTCCATCCAGGAGCTCAATGAATGTACCTTTCCAGGTTATCATTCAGCATATGACGTCATAATCGAATTACGTGACGTGCAGGAGGACGTTATAATCATTTACAGCCTGAATATCTCTATTTAGTCCATCTTAAATGCTTAATAGTCCGACACGTTGTACGAATTGTATGTCTTTGATATTTAATAAACATGCTGTTAAATATTTTGAAATTAATTTAACCGGGCGCTGTTGCTGAGATAGGCAGCAACAGCACCCAGTTAAATTCGTTTCAAAATATTGAACAGCTACCCTGTATAATTTTCTAGAAATTGAGATTCAGAGAGTGCAGCGATCGATTGATCCCAACACGAGCGAAGTGTGGGTGAATCTTAGCTAGAAATGGGCGGGGCATAGCTAAAACTGGAAAGGTCCATTAGTGGGAGTTGCCTGTCTACTTTGGTGTGCAGATGATGTTTAATCATGTGATGTGGCACAAATGTTGCAGCAATGCTAGCAACACTAAAAAGGTACAAAGCGCGAGGAAGAAATATCACGCCCCGGATTCAGTTAGCTCTGAAAACTCGCCGCGTGAACAGTGGTGCCAGGTCCATCACACAGGTCTCACCCTCACCCTCTACATCTTCGAGCAAACCAGTTGGCATATGAAACATAAGCTCCAATCACCAGTGACTATGATAGCTAGTGTGCTGTTAGAGGTATTCAGAAACTGAGAAAAGTTTGTGGTCTTTCTAAATTCATCAAGAGAAAGTCATTTCTGAGGTTATCGTGAACTTACCTCATCCATAAAAACTGACGCCTATGGTAGTATAAGTATAGGTGGCGACGTCAGAACTGCTTACAATAATAGAAGTATAGTTACAATTGTAAGGGAGTGAAGGAAATTTCAATTTCCCTTTCTCCGAGATTTAACAATACTTACCATTATATTACTCTTTAATACAAGCTAGCTGGCTAGCTGCTCTAGGAATCTAGATTTAGAAAGCTTTACCGGCTCATGGATCCGGGTACCCTGCTCCCAATAACCGGGTAGCCGTCTGCCAGTGAGACTCATATTGTTTGCATAGCTACCAAACAAGAGAATACCAATGGCTTGCCTCCGTGGGGCTGCGAGGCAGGGTCTGTAATATAATGGTAAGTTTTGTTAGATCTTGGAGAAAGGGAAATTGAAATTTCCTTCATTCTCCTTCGATCAATACTTACCATTATATTACTCTTTGATAACACCAGATTTAGTCGGTAACCTGGTAAAAGGGGCAAGCCATACATAGCCTCTTTTGCCTCTGGAGAAAGAACTTAGAATTAAACTTGCCATATGGAGACCTAAAGGACTGACACATTTTGGGACGGAATCACATTCCCATCACCGCCCCACACACATGCACGCACGCACGCACGCACGCACGCACGCACGCACGCACGCACGCACGCACGCACGCACGCACGCACGCCTTTTTTCTCCTACGAAATGGAGAGAACTCACGAACATGCATCTCGCCTGAAAACACAAATATGCGAAGAGAGTTAACTGCACTTTGCACATATAAGCCTGGGAATGAGCATGAATATATAAGATGAATGACCATCATATATATACATGATACAAAAAACTGTCTAACTTGAATCACCTCATGAATTTTGGATTCCAGACGTGGAGCCACCAACCAACACACTTTCGACCAGACGTGTCCAATAAGATTGAATTCCTCTCGCCTGACCATACCTGTTCTTACTACTTTTGCTTTCAAAGTACCAAAAGGAGGAGAGCAGTGTGGCCATAAACTATTTTGAGTCTGACATGTCCCTCATATAGTAATCTGTGAGAGAGGACCCACAGTGCCATTGTGCAATGGCATGGTGTCCTCTAACGGGACACCATTGAATAGGGCAGTCGAGGCAGCTATTCCTCTAGCATCGCGAGCCCTAACATATTGCATCTGGTGCCCAGTCGCAATCTCGTGGGTAGTCTGAATGCATTCGACTACCCAACGAGAGATAGAATTCATGGATGCGGCGCCATATGGCTTCTTATGGCAGATCCACAGATGTCTATCATTTGACCGTAAAGAGTCCGTTTCTTGTACCTAGTCAAAGCACGGACTGGACACCAGGCACTGGCATCATGATCAAACCTGTTTAGCTTTTCTATAATGATCGGTTTGCCAGGATATTTCAAAGATTGATTCTTTGACACAAACTCTGCTCTTGACAGCCATCGCAGACCCTCTCCGGAGACAATAAATCGGTCCCTCTCGGCTGAAAGCACATGGATCTCACTGTGCCTTCTAGCTGAGGAAGCTGCCAATAGAAAACCCGCCTTTAGAGTCAGATGCTTTAGACTAGCCGAACCCAAGGGTTCGAAAGGGTGCTTGGCCAGTACACTAAGCACCAAAGATAGACTCCAGGCTGGAATGACTACTGGTTGTCTCGGTCGGAGATTGCTCATTCCCTTCACCATCACATTCAACTGGGCCACCTCTGGACTATCCCTGTTGGCTAGACATGGGATAACTGATGCCAACGCTGACTTGTATCCAGCAATCGTGGCAGGAGCCAGTCCTGTATAGAACAGCTCACAGAGAACGTCTGCTATTTGCTGAATAGTGGATTGAAAGGTATCAATACCCTTTCCTTCACACCAATCTGCAAATTTGTTAACCTTGTGGTTATATGACGTGAAAGCTGACCTTCTCACGGCTGCAATGAAACTCGCAGCCTGTTGAGAAAAGCCTTCTGACATGGAACGATGTTTGATAACATCCACGCAGTCAATTTGAACATCTCGGGCCGCTCGTGTAGGAAGCAGCCCTTGGCCTGGGAAATTATGTTCAGAATCTTTGGCCGCTGCACTGGATTGTCCACCAGCAGATCCAGAAGATCCGTGAACCATGCCCTGCTGGGCCAAAATGGCGCTATTAGCGGGACCAGGCACGGCTCCTCCCTGATCGTCACCAAAAACTTCGGCAGAAGAATGGTTGGTGGATACGCGTAAGCGTGCATCCCTCTCCAGCTTATTCCCAGAGCGTCTGTATCGACGGCATTTGGATCTGGAATCGGCGAGACATAAGTCATGATTTGAGCATTTTCTGTCTGCGAGGCAAAACATCCGCCAGAATGTTCAATCTCCCAGGGGTGTGAGCTGCTTTCAAAACAACTGAGTAATTCCTGCACCGTTGAATCAAGTGCCACACCTTCATACACAGTATGGGTGACTTGGTCCCGCCTTGACGATTTATGTATGATACTACTGTCGAATTGTTCGACCGTATCAATATCACCTTGCCCCTGACTTTTGGAAGAAACCTTTCCAATGCCAGTTCCACTGCCATCATTTCCAACCGATTGATATGCAGCTGACTCTCTTGGAGAGTCCATGTGCCCGAAACCTGGTGTTCTCCCAGGCAGGCACCCCAGCCCTCGAGCGATGCATCCGTATACATGGACAGCTGGGGGAAGGGTAGGTGAAGCGAAACTCCTACCAGGAGATTCTGACGCTTCTTCCACCATACAAGATGTGACATCATTGGCTCCAAAACTGGTACAAGCTTTAACAGGGGTTCTGTTCTCTGATTCCACAGAGACAACTGGATAGGTCTTCGCATCAGAGCAGCGTATGGGATTACCTACTCCATGGAGATCATCATGCCCAGCATCTGAAGAAACCTCCTCGCCTGAATGTGGTTTCCCAATCGAAAACTCTCGAGGATGGCTAACAGAGACACCACTCTGGGCTCTGACAGGTAAACTCTTCCTTCCTTGAGATCGAATCGCATCCCCAAATAAAGGAATTTTCGAGTGGGTGTCAACCCGCATTTCTCCCTGTTGACGATCCAGGCTAGATCTGAAAGCAATTTCAGCGTCAGAGCAGTATCCACTCCTAACCTAGCTGGCGTGTCCGCTTTAATAAGCTAATCATCTGGGTGGGTGTGAAGTGCCACATTATCTTTTCCACTAGGACCACTCTGGTGAAAACACTTTGGGCTGTCGACAGGCCGACTGGGAGGACTACAAACTCCCATACCTGATTCTGAAACGTGAATCTCAGAAACCTGTGATAACCCCTGTGAATTCGAATGTGGAAATATGCATCTTTCAAATCGATCGACACACACCACATTCCTTTCCTCAATCCTGCCATTACTGATCTCGGAGTTTCCATCTGAAACCGAGGTGTATGTACAAAACCAATTCAATGGCCTGAGATTGAGTACGGGTCGCCACCCACTGTGTTCTTGGGGACAAGGAACATGTTTGAATAGTAGCATGGAGTGCTCTGTTTTGCTGGTTTTATTGCTCCCTTCAGAAGCAAACCTGACACTTCGTTTTGAATGGCTTCTAACTTGTCTAGCTCCCTTGGTACGGGAGTCCAGACAGGTGCCAAAGATAGGTGTTGTGGTGGAAAATCCCACCACTCTGGCATGTACCCCTGGGATAGCCATCCCAGGACCAGACTGTCTGACGTCCACCCTCTATAGATGCATTGACGCCTAATGCGGGTGTCTGGCTCGCGATCCGCTTCATCCCCCCACCCACCCCTTTTAACGGGAGAGAGAGAGAGAGAGCAAGAACCATTTGGTCTTGGCTTGACTGGTCTAACTGTCACCGTTGTTCCTGTCGCACAGGCGCGGTCCAGGCAGATATGAAGGGAGGTACCATACCCTCAGGTACGATCAGCTCCCTTATTTCCCCCTTGGTGGACTTACCCTTGACCTTCCCCTTGCCATTCCCGCCTCTCGGGCGATCAGGAGCAACACGCGGATGGGCAGGAGCCTTCCACAGCCTTACTCGCCTTCTTAGTCGCAGGCGGCTGTGCAGGCCCAGCAATAGCAGAAGAAGCTGGCTTGGCTTTCACCTTGCTCTTATGCTTCTTCTGTTTCCTGGAGGAAGGTTGTCAAGTTAACGGTTTAGCTACAGCCCCTAGTGCATGCACCTGGCACACTAGTTCTAGCTAGAGGTTAACCACTAACCGATTATGTGCTATGTTAGCAGTGTCCTCTAAGATGGCCCACGCTTGGCCACCACAGATGCTAGGCCCGTTCAGGGCATTCCAAGCAAACGCTCCCTGACAACCGTAGTCGGACGCATATAGTCAAGGACCATCTGCCTCTGGACTTCGTAACATGCGCTTGTACCCTGGCCAAACCGTCCATCGACAGCACCAGGCCATTATTTACGCATCATTTATGCAAGACAGTGCCACGGGTGGCACAGGGTGGCCGGCCCCCACCTCAGCCCACACCGACTGAAGCACGCGATAAGAGTGATTGACAGCATTCATTGCTGCGCTCACTCCCTCATCGCACAGGGACAGGGCTTCCTCACCGTGTGCTTGGGATTTGTCCACAAGCACCTGAGCGGGGCCACCCACTCCAACACTCTGAATCCCAAGAACCCAACAGCCATCCTCAGTGACCGTTTGAACCACACCATATTGCTCGTACTCCCCTATGGGAATACGGCACCTTGCCCGCACCTCCCTAGAGGCCGCAGAGAGCTGGCTCTTGGTCAAGACTTGCTTGCTATAAATAGCATCGAGCAATTCCTTGAACCGTGGATCCAGCCCCGCAGGCAAGACCCCATCCGAATCGACGCAACCGATGGATGGGGCATGTCTTCTTTGGCCATGGTCAGAACCAAGCTTGCGCCAAGCCAGGCAGATGGAGGGCGGTTCCGTCCAGGATGGAATCTACCTCCATGCTCTCCACCGACAGTATCTCAGACCACAACAACCTCTCCTCTTCGGCCTCCTCATCCTCAGACCGCGAAGCGTCTTCACTGGATGAGGAAACACTCGAGCCATCCTGGCGAACAGCTCCCATGCCCGACGGACCGGCCACCGCTACTGGACGACCCAGAAGTGGCTGCAGCACCAAGAATAAGATGCGCCAATTAATGGAACATTTCCTTCACCATAAAACATCCTAGAAACAACATGGGTGTGACGTCGCCCGCTCGGATAATACGGAGAACGACGTCAGCCGATTTTAAGGTTAAAACCCGTATAGCCAACATCCAATTTCACATTACTGCCGATCGCCGTTGAGATTAAAGGAGGCGATCTTATCTGGCATATTTCGTTGCAACCACACGTCCCAGATTCGGGGTCAGAAATTGGGACACACAACACAGACGAAATTTTAGAGGCTTAAGTCTCCATATATGCTATAAAATAGCATGAAAGAATACAACCTGAGTTTCAGTAGCTCCTTCCATGGTAATCCAATAATTCCTGGCGCGAAAACTAGCTTAATTAAACTGAGGAAACTCTAAGATTATTTCAATATGCAAAAAGCATGTATTGCTCATGTTGCTATGCAAACAAGAATGAGTCTCACTGGCAGACGGGTACCCAGTTGTTGCGAGCCGGATACCCGGTTCCAGGAGCCGGTAAGGATATCTAAATCTAGATTCCTAGAGCAGCTAGCCAGCTAGCTTGTATTAAAGAGTAATATAATGGTAAGCATTGATCGAAGGAGAATTAGCTATTGTTTGGCATGGATCAGATTACTGTATGATGTGAAACACCGAAATGATTTATCCGACACACACAACATCAGTAATGACTATGACGTCATTATTCAAATGATTACCGGATATTTTATTGCCAAAACGCTTAACTCAAAATGGAAATGATATAATAGATGTCTAGGGGCAGCTAAATGATTTCCATTATGAATGGTTAACCCTTTTATTCGAAGGAAAGCTGATAGGATCGATTTGAGGTGAATTCCAACACTGTCTTATCTTGGCTCGATGTATGGACGAGTGATTTGCATTAGCATTTGAAATTTAACCCAATGATTCAAAAGATGGGTGTAATTAAAAAGTAAACACACATATTTGAAAAATTAATATTCATTCATTCTTGCTTGATTTCTGCGATTTGTTATGTAATTAAAACAGTACTGCACGATTGAAATACCTGTTATAATTAATGTATTATATGGAGATAAATGGTTCTATTGAACCAGGGTTTCGGGATCTATAACAGCTGAATTCCTCTATCGATGTTATCTTACGTCGAACATTTGTAAACTAATTTGATCGAAACAAGAACCCTATGCTGACGAAGTCACCTCTAGATCGAAACGGCACTTATCAATCCATATTTGACTGATCCTGGCTGCTCCAATCTCTGTTCTTTCTTTGTGTTTTGATATCAATCACATCAAATCGACTTTTCGATCCGATGCCACTTATATCAATCCTCAAAGAATATTACAGACGATTTAGTTCACTTCAGAAATCATAAATGCTCTTAATTAATGGAAGGTAGGATCCGGGTACATCCCCTCCATCCAAGTTGAAAATGACCCCTATTCGATCTGGTCCATGTAGACCATTATCGACTACTGAATCATTTAGAACCTGGGATGGATATTGACCATTGGGTAATCTCTTTACTTTATGGCAGCGTGTATGGTTTTTTGTGTCAATTAGAACTTAGGCTTAATGGTTCATGGTTCGGAATCTAAATTTGAGATATCGACCTAATTGACGTGATAATAGTTATAGCGACAATTAATATAGAATTTATATATAGTAAGTCAATAATATACGACCTGAATGTAGTATAGCTGTTATAAATACCGGATGGAAACAGTCATTTCTTTGTGGCTTGAAGACGAAAGGGTCCTGTTAACGAAGATGATCACAATACGAATTCTGATATCATATTTAAGATGACGGAAAGATGTGAGTGCACCCAGAAGAACGCGCAGCACAAATAATATAAACGATCGAAATGTATCCTGCAATGTAGGTGGATCTGAAAGGTTGAATGTGACTGGCCACGAGCCGCCAGAAGCTAACGTCGTCATTGATATGCGAACGACCAGAAGCTGGCGATCTGGCCCACAACTAGGTTAACCAGGAGCGGGAATCTGGCGACAGTTAACGATGACCAGGAGCTGGAGATCTGACTACGAGCAGTGGCAACCAGGAGCTGGAGACCTGGCTACAGATAATGCTACCAGGAGTCGGGGGACCTGGCTATGGATGATATTACCAGGACATATGCGGTCGACGATTATGATGAACCAAAGTCATGGAGCGAATCTTGTATGAAAGTTCATATTGTGACAACAAGCCAAACGTTGTATTGACTAGAGAAACGTTAATTCTAAATTACCATACCTATTTATAAATCTGTATGACGACTGCTTATATGGCTGATAAGCACACTTTGTTAAATAAACTTCACAATGGCAACTTCATTCTCACCCTGTACGGCCAAGGTGTATATGGCCGGCATAGAATTATATACACGTGAAACGGTGGCTGCCTACATCATAATTTCGTTAAGGCGCGACTAACTCTCGCGAAGGCCAACATAATTGCTAAAATAATCAATAGAGATTCCATACATATTATAAATAATGAAATCTACATTGATTATAACCTAATCATAATAACCAATATAATTATCTCAACTCTAACTGCTATAATTTTGTATAAGTGTAAATCTCGATTACAAATATCCCCTAAGCTTTTATAATTTTTTCAAAAAAACCCATATTTCGCTCACGTACAATGCTATTGGGGCTATCATTGCATCGAATAATTTAAGTTGGCAGTCAATGGGTGTCGAAATAGTGTAAGTAGTACCTGGTGTATCCAGTACTATCCACGGGGACCCTCTGACAAGGGGTGGGGTGGGGTTACTCCAATGACAAGACAAGACAAACAAATAAAAGATGGCGCATCACCATGCATAAGTAGGACAATTTATTAGAATGAATTATATGTTGATAATTTATTTAATTAATTTCACTAGAAGATATTGCTATCTTCAGCTTCCCTGTCTTTGTGACTTCGAACTGGGAATTGACTTCTTATGGCTGCATATTTGTTTTCACTAATTCACTCCGTGACATGCCAGTGTTGCGAGTTGAAGACAGCAACGGCTACCACTCAAATTACTGTCAAAGTATTAAACAAAATATTATCTGCATCGTAGCGATTTTGTCGTTTCCAGTCTGTGAGATGAAACGGTCTAAGTGCCAATAAACGATCACCTGCCTGTGGTTAGATACGTTTTGATCGCTTAACCAGCTCGAATCCTCAAATCCTTTGACGCGCAATTTTCTTATAGAAAATGTTCATTTGAAGATCATCTAGATTATTTTAGAAAATCTATCACTGGAATGACTGACTCGGTTATCGATAATGCAAAACTTTACACTACGCCTTCTCTTTAGCCCTTTATCACTCATATCAGTCAAAACACGTTTCTGCAGCTGTCCTGAGAAATGTCCATCTGCAGGCCAAGAGATTATTTTTTTAATTTATCACTGGAATAATCGAGCCAGTCATTCCAGTGGTAAATTTTCAAAAATAGTCTTCCCTTGGTCTGCAAATTGATATTTTCTATGAGAAATTTGGGGGGTTTTCCAATAAATTTGAGAGTTAAAGCGTTAAGAGACGGTAGTTAACAGCAGGTGTTGGATCATTACACACTGTATAGATGTGAAACCCACCCAATTACAGACATTTGTACGGACATTACGGGGTAGAACCGGGCCATGTCTGCCCAGTTGTCAGTCATGGGTCTGGTTCCAAGACAATACATGCTCGGTCGTGTGCGATACTAGGGAGATAATCTAGGAACATTCTCGGCGTAGTCTATGATTTCTTCCGCATCTGAGCTGTCCACGGATACTCGTAGTTAAAAATCGTCAGTAATTCTTGTACCAAAACAACTAAGTTGACAACGCATTCTCCAACCACTGCAAAATAGATAGTATGTTTAGTATGCAATTTTAGGACTAAAATACAGTACAGCTCACAGATAACTTAACAAGATTCCGAAACAAAATAAAACGTAGGCTAATGTTGAATATTTTTAAGGTAATTAGATTGGAAGACAATGCTGCCTATTCCCCATTTTCAAAATATTCAACATAACATTTCCTACATCGTGTTCAAAATTCTACTAATTAACATGTTTCAATATTTAATGTTTTTAAATTTTTTTTAAATTTATTTATAAGCTAAATAAATAGATACATAAAAACGGGATGCACACACTATGTTCTTATTACCCAGATAATAGTTACCTGATACATGTTATATCACTATATTATAGATGACCGTACCTGTTGACACGTAAATGCCAACCTGTCGTCACGTTGATCACTCGAGAATATCGCTGAAATAAAATTAAAATTACAGATTATTCTACCCTCTTTTAAAATTTCATCCACGAGGAACTGGCAAGCGTTTTCTAAAGAAGACTTTCAAATTACAACGGCCAAATGCAGTGGTAGAAGTTGACGATAATAATATGATACCTAAATCTCCCGAAATGTAAACTTCAACGTAACAATATAGGAAAACTGTTCAATATTTTGAAACTACTTCGACTAGGAGCTGTTGCTGCCTATGGCATCAACAGCGCTGTCAAATTAATTTCAAAAGTATTCAACGGAATGTCTATTAAATTGTAACATACAGTTCATAGACTTTCGTGATGGACTTTTCGATTTTCGTGACGGACCTATGCCATTTTGAATGTGACGTAAGTTAACTAGTAACGTAATTGATTATGACGGATAATTGAGTGACAGTCCGAATCCATCCCTTGACGCTTACATGGGAGATGGATTTCAAGGTAGTTATACTGGTAAGCTGTTGAACACTTTGGAACTAATTTTACAGGGTCTGTTGCTACGCATAGCAGCAGCAGCTCCCAGTCAAATTACTTTCAAAATATTCAGCACAATGTTTATTAAATTGTAAATTCGCACACTTCTTGACGGGCTCTTTGATGATGATGATGAGGATGATGATGATGAAATTAACAACACATGCAACCAAAACGCTATTAACAAACGGATACCTTGTGCCGGGGTCAGACTCCCTCCTAATAATTTTGATAATCACTTGCCCTAGGGATATATTTTCTTGGCAATTTCAACCATAACAAATAAAACGCGCCACGTGCGCTACGATATACGATAAATTTTGTAACTGTATTAAATATTTTGAAACTAATTTGACTGGAAGATGTTCGTGCTTAAGGCAACAATACCTTCCAGTTATTTAGTTTCAAAATATCCATTAACTTACCTATTACTTTTGCAAAACAGCTATAGCTACTAGGCTAATGTCATGAGTTTGACATGGCCATGTCTAATCTATTTGAATTAGGTGGGCCCACTAACTTTTCGTACAGGTCTTTAAATACTGCCCGGCTATAGACCTTATATTACATCATGTAGCCTTCAATGGATCCTGTTTTAGCATACCCTGATGGAAGTTCTGACATTGAATGTGTACGCACTGCTTTGAAACCTGCTAGAGGGACCATCAACAATGGAGGAATACAGTTTTAGTTATGCACCGCCCATCTTTAGCAAAGCTCCACCCACACTTCGCCCGTGTTGGGATCCATCGTTTCCTGAACTTCCGGACTATCAAATTCCAGAAAACTATACGGATAATCTGTTGAATATTTTGAAACTAATTTGCCTGGACGCTGTTACTGCTTATGGCAATAAACATTCTGTTGAATATTCTGAAACTAATTTGACTGCACGCTATTGCTGCCATAGTTTCTGGAAACTGAGATTCAGAGTGTGCAGGGATCGATAGATCCCTACACAGGCAAACCGTGGGTGGAGCTTAGCTAAAGATGGGCGGGGTATAGCTAAAACTGGATTCCTCCATTTTGGTCATTCGGGTTTAACGTATTACACCGTCTTCTCTTCAAGAGGAATTGTACTACAATACAGCTCATACATGACTTAGATGTTCCCAAAATAAAGGAAATATCCCAGAAACATGTCAGTTAGTACAATTTTGAACACATGTCAGAAATGTTATGTTGAATATCTTGAACATAATTGGTATTGGAAGATATTGCTGTCATATACAGAAATATTTCTCAATCAAATTATATTCAAAATATTCAAAAGTTTGTTCTATTTTGCTTTGAAACTATGTTAAGTGTGTTCTAGGCAATCTGAGCCGTACTGTACATTCAATAAGCTAGAGTAATACGTACTAAAAAGCGTGAGTAGTTTGGCCATACATGTGACGAAGTCAGTAAAAAACAAATTTCCATTCTGGTCACTGTAGCGGAAAACTAATTGTCTATAGCTCACCGGGCTCAATGTATAACCTGTAATAATGTACAAATATTAGGCCTATAGGCAATGTAATACAGGCCATGACATTTTACAAAGTGGGCGAAGCAATGAATCACTATATTTGATAGTAATCATGTTGGAATCATTGACAGAGACATGCCATTGCGAACTGGCACCACCTCTAAGTGTCGCCTAGGCACAGGCCAAGTGTTGAAAGGCTAAGACAGGCCCCTCCCTGATCGAGTCGTTCTGCGCCGAACTGAACTTAAACATTACCACTCCAAACGGATGGCAACTACTTGTGTGTAGAGATTTTAACTCCACGATACCTAGACTCAGCACAACTGATAATGGTGTAGGACTCAGCATATGTGAGGGTCAATGGGCAAACGCAGCATCGAGGATGATACACTGGCAGCCTGTATCCGTGTTCGTGACAGCCGAGTACAAACAGGCTCCAAGACGACAGAAGCTGTCTCTAAAAGACTTTCGGTTAAACTAAAGATTCTACCTCATTACTTTCGCTCATGTAATGGAATAGACCTACACTCTGATTACAATTGGTCATATGCCTTCAGTCGAAGGTCACGAACCACATGTTCCGGCTAGTGATAAAGGCGAGTATTATTTATACAGGCTGGTCAATAAGACCACAACCCGCATGACATACACCAGGGGAGCAGGTAGCAACCATCGACATCAACCCTAATGGAGGATTCCAGTTTCTCAGTCAATCATATGACATTATAATCAACTACGTGACGTGTAGGATGATGACAATCAATTATCAGGTATGTAGAAACGTACTTGGACTGTGGTTGGGGGGGGGAGGGGAGAGTGGTGGCTGGAGTATGGATGGGGCCAAAACTTATGGGAGAGGGAAAGCCTGGTCTTGCCGCCTTCCCCACCCCCTCCCTTGTTCCTACGCCCATGATTACATCATGAATGACAGCGATAGCGCCCAATAAAATTAGTTTCAAAACAGCTTACTTGTATAGTTTTCTGGAAATTTACAGTCAGGGAGTTCATGCCTTCATGGGTCGATCGATCCCAACACAGGCGAAGTGTGGGTGGAGCTTAGCTAAATATGGGCGGGGCATAGCTAAAACCGGATTCCTCCAATTCAAACGAGACTTTAATCAGAGTACATTTAAACGTCATACATCAATGCAGTACGGGTGTCAATAATAACAACAGATCTGGATGCTAGACCGCAAACATTGTAAAGCTGTACCTCATCTTTCAATGGCCAAAGTAATGATAATCAACTCTATGCCGGGAAGGCATACACATATTTCGCCGGATCAGTAAGTTACTGAAAGAACGTGTCATCCTACAAGCAGACACTTTGTCAGATGACATCAGAGCCACGTACGATTGTCATAAAATGTTTAGGATGCCCAGACTCTGAGAGTTGCTGGTCCAGTACGATCGCTTTCTCTGAAGAACAATGATGATACCTTCAACGGGACGGATCAGGGAATGGCAGATTAAGATTAGAGAATGGTTTAAGAATTAATTCATTGATCCAGAATGTGCGCGGCTACATGATTTTGCAGGTGGTGACATGCCACCCTAAAACACCCCTCGAGAATCGAGACAACTGAGCTTGGGAGTGTACTCAAGAACCTAAAAAATGAACATGCATCTGGACCTGACAGCATCATTCTGCCATGACTTTGTTAGGTCTGCAGGTAACAGCATTTCCGAACCAATCACAGACAATAAACTCTGCCTTCATGAAACACCTCCTCATCGATGCTGTAGGCCAAGGTCCTCTTGTCGCAGTGTCCAAACCCAAGAAGCCACATGGCACATCATCAATGATGTGGCACATCATCAATGATGTGTCCTATGATCATATCATTCTCCTCAATGTCATCCGAAAAATCCTATCTAATGGGACTTTGTAGCCAATCCCAGAAAATGTTGACCATTTCAGCGGAGACTTCCAGAGCTGTGATAAAATTGGGACGCAGGTAGGAGACATTGCATGGGCACAGCTACGCTGTGCAAACAGTGGGGCTAACATTGGGACTTCCACAAGATGGGTACTGCCACATCACGGGCCTTCGACATTATTACACAATCAAAGGTGCACCAAGTTGGGTGTAATGACGATGAGCTAAGTTAGACTGTTACTGGTAGATACCAAGCTCAGAACCCATGTGGATAACGTCTAGGTTGCAGAATTTAATACCTCGATCAGTTAATCGCATGGGGTGCCTCTCTTCGGTGCTGTTTACAATGCTACCTTGCTATTATAGTCCCGTCATCTGTTCGGGAGTACGCTGTCGCACCAAACCATAGTATATATAACGAGTCTCCAACTTGAGATGAGTGAAAGCAGACGACGTAGAGTACAAAGAAAAGGAAAAGAGGCCTCTCGAAGACCTTTCCATATAGCTGTAGATCAGCTCAAGCATGAAAAACCGTTTCTGACCGCGACTTTAAACATATACATATATCAGATCCAGACGGAATTAGTGACGAAGGCGTGGCGCGGAGGAATGGAAGGAAGAGCCAAATTCGCGACTCCTCGATCTACCTCGCCTCCAACATTGCTGCACGTGCTGCAAGTTGAGTCACGAGAAACATAGCCTTCTAACCTTTTTTAAACTATGGTTACTCGGATCAAATATCCATTTGGGTAAGAAAGTGCCTCGACAAAATTGTCTATAGTTGTCCATATTCTGAGAATGACATCAGACACCCCGTACAAAGAGTGTTGGAATTCACTGTACTCTATGCCAACACACATATAAATGTTCGTAGAGGACACCACCGTTCAAACTCGCTAAACGTCCTTTGCATGGACCTAAGCGAAGCCGGACTGGGTATACTGAAGACCAAGAAGAACATGAGGAAGCTGAGGACGACAATCAGTGGCCTAAGAAGAAGGACTTACTGCAGTGCAGGATGTTTCACTACTGCGACATCTGAAGCATCATCATTAGAGGAGTCAATTTCTAGCTGTTTCCGTCAGCTTTGTTACATGCATTTGAACCCACTTTAAACACCGATAGTTTACCGTAACCCTTACCACTCTGATATCAAAATTTTAAATTTTCAAATTTAAGTAAAAAATGAACTGGTGTGTATTCTTCAACAAATTTGGTGTTAGATGGTGCTGTCGTAGACAGCAACATCTTCCACCAAAATTGTTGAAAAATGTACACTAGTTTCTTTGCTATTGAGACCGTAAAAGATAGAATATTGACATCAGAGTGCTATGGGTTAATAGACTATCTTCATAGATACATTCAGCAGTAAAACAGGAAGCTAACTTTACAGGTAAGCTGTTGAATATTTTGAAACCAATTTGTATGAGAGGCTATGTATGGCAGTAAAATCTCGAATTAAAATTATTTAAAAAATATTCAATAGAATGTTTTGAAAATTGTAAATTGTCCAAAGACATACAAGCAAAACTGTTTCTCTGACCTTTGCCCCTTTCGTGATGGACCTACGTCCTTTTTGTGACGTCAACTAATAAGTGACGTTTTTCATTATGACTTCAGATAGTTGAGTGAGAGATCAGATCCCTCCATATCGAGTATATATCCACGCTGTCATTCACTCACCACATGATGATATCGCATTTCTTAGATCATATGAATTCAAACATCCTCTTTCCGTCACATCATGCTCATAGAAAACTTTCTGAAACGATATACACATGCATAAATCACTAGAAATGTTATTTTAAATACAACGTTTAATAGTAGGGCTATTTTAATTTTACAAATAACTATAAGGAGTAGCAGAAGCAGCAGCTAATCGTCATAACATCATCATCATCATCATCATCATCACCACCACCATCACCAGCAGCAGCAGCAGCAGCAGCAGCAGCAGCAGCAGAAGCAGCAGCAGCAGCAGCAGCAGCAGCAGCAGCAGCAGCAGCAGCAGCAGCAGCAGCAGCATACAATTCGTAAATATGCATTTCTGTAATTTATTTTAATTTATTTCAAAACCACTTAACTGTTCGTTTGCTGCAACTATATTCTGAAGACAAAATGAATGTTACGTGTAAAGAAGAGAACATCGCATAAAAACTATCTAACCTTCCAAAGCTGTATGTGACGCCACAAGGTAAGAAACTCGGAATAGCCTATCCTGCCAGCTTTGTCGTTCTAATGCAATAAACAGATATAGGAAAAAACAAAATCCCTTGGTTCTTTATCGAATGGTACATAGAGAATTAGAGTAAATAATATACAGGTAACATGAATACTAATGAACCTTTCCAGTTTATCCATCAATCATATGACGTCGTAATCAACCACCCGACGCGTAGCATGACGTCATAATAAATGAGCCATAAGTTCGTCACGGACGCTTAGTTGATGACGGCCTAAGCGTTGGTGAACGAATTGTATGACTTTACCAATTAATAAACATTTTGTTGAATATTTTGAAACAAATTAGTTTCAAAATATTCAACAGGTTACCTGTATAGTTTTCAAGAAAACACTTAAAAGTGCTAAACGTTGTTATCAAGATAGGTTAGGACAATGTTGATAAGGAACGTACCACATGCCTAAGTATGCCTACGTACAGCGGGACGTACGGCAGCAAGTTGATGGCAGAAAAAAGTAGGGGCGGATTCAGGATGTCATTTGGCCGGGGGGGGGGGGGGGGCATCCAAAATTTCAAGGGAGTTACCTCTTGAGAATGAGCTCATTCCGCCACCAGCAGGTAAGTAAAAAAAGAATTGACAGCCCTGACGGGGGTGCACCCCTGGATCCGCCATTGAAAAGGGTGCTTGGTAATACACTTGATATGCGTTGCTTTGCAGTTATTTAACCTTTTAAAAAGCTCTGAAAATCAATATATATTTATTACCCAAATGTGTGAAATCAACTGATTTTCTTTGACGACGTCTGAAAATAGCTGGTAAGGAGAATATGTAACCCGACGGGTTTCACACTGCCAGGTGAGGTGGTGGGAGTCACTTTTGTGAAAAATGAAAAATTAGACTCTAATAATCCATTGCATTCACTCCGAATAATAAATAGCACTCTAATTTTCTTCCTAGCTTTACTTAAACACAGCACGTTTACATTTCTAAGTCAATAAAATAAATCTCAGAAATAATTTGTGATGAGCCCATGTGTGAACTTTTTTATGCGTCACTTCAAACACAACCCCACAAGGCGCCACCCTACTACTTATTGAGCAGATAGTTTCAGTATGTACAAGAAAGGATACATCTACAGCAGACACCAAACATTTACACGTGTGTATCTCTACGTGACTCGTGGAACTGCCACCTATAAAACAATGGCAGCATATTATGATGTATTAATATTCTTGTTCATTAGACATGTCAATAAAATCTTTGGCGATGGAGACGTAGGGGCCTATTTATCCGCTAGCCGAAATCGTAGACAAGCATTTGTATTTCCAGACCTTAGAATAGATCTCAGTCATGAGTACATTATTACCCAGGGTCCGTGCTATTAATAGTTATAGTGACTTGCTCAGTTTCAGTTTTCTTTATTACGCGCAGGCATCCGCGCGATGGCATATGAGGGAAAGTTTTTATTTAATACATTATGGCGGTAGTTAGTGTAAACATATAAAATATACGGACATACAATCATACAATATACCATATTAGAATGCAGTCTAGTCTGAGCACGGTGTAGTAGTAGTAGTAGTAGTAGTAGTAGTAGTAGTAGTAGCAGCAGCAGCAGCAGCAGCAGCAGCAGCAGCAGCAGCAGCAGCAGCAGCAAATGGTCAACACGCACACGCTCGCTCGCGCGCGCACACTCACACTAGGCTTGCAGAAGGCACATGTAGCTATAGCTTGAATTGTTATTCGCCAGAGCCGGGAAATTTAAGTTATATATATGAACTACAAGTCTCCTGACGTAACGTAATTCCACATAATGAATCTATTATATTTTACTGCGTACACCAATGGTCCTTTCCAAGTTTATCCATCGATCATAAGACGTCATAACCAACTAAGTCACGTGTATGATGACGTAATAATCACGACGCCATGAATGACTCAATATAGCCCGCCTTAAACGCTTACTAGTTCGACACGTTGTACGAATTGTATGTCTGTACTATTTAATAAACATGTTAATTAATTTTGAAACTAATTTGACTGGGTGCTGTTGATGCCATAGGCAGCCGCAACACCCAGTCAAATTAGTTTCAAAATATTCGACAGCTTACCTGTATAGTACCAAAATGGGCGAAGTATGGGTGGAGCTTAGCTAAAGATGGGCGGAGCATAGCTAAAACGGGATTCTTTCATTGATCAGTGTTTGCAAGTATCCCCGCTAACGCAGGATAATGGACTGATACTGTACTATTGCCGGGCCGTATGGTCCAGTACCGCCGGCCCAGTAGGCTGCGTTATCAGAAACATGTGTCGTCGACAGACATTGTTTATACGCACCTATTGCCAAAGCACTGTTCAATAGATCACACAACTGGTGTGAATTCAATTCCATGTCCTGTAACCAATAAAAAAACTTTACATGTATTATGGCTAGATATAGGGAAAGTAGTTTTACAGAACCCTAGGTACCACTGTGTACACAACTGTCATATTATAATATTTTATAAATTGCGGGGTAGAGGCAGAACAACGCCCAGCTAAGATAAAAACAATCATTTTTCACAGTGATAGTTTTAGCAAAGGTAACTTCGCAGGTAATACTGAAATGAGGCGGAATATTATGATTTAATTCGTGATGCTTGAGTGCTTGACGTCATCACATTCACCTATTATTTCTATGGACCCTGAATTCCCAGAATCTTAATTTCAGGGTAGGGCCGAAGAATACAGAAAAAATGTTGTCTATTTTGGAACTAATCGAACAGAAATCTGCTGCTGCCATACCTGTGGCAGCAACAGCGTTCCAGTCAAATTAGTTTTAAAATAGTCAACATAATATTTATTTATTAAATTTTAAATACGCTTTTCGAATTAGGCCTTTCGGCATCAAAGGGTTAAATTCGATAACTATATAAAATGAGTAGTGTCCCTTTAACAGAAGCTGATCATTATGAATTCCCAGAATGCAACTCGTAAGTTCCGCGATTATCATTACCTCTCTGGAGATGTTGTAGAACGAACTTCGGAATTGTTCCATCTGCGTCGTGTCGTTGATCACTGGATGGTATGGTATCTCGATGTACCGGCACGTCCACTTCACGGTTCTAGTTTTAAAATGAAACGTCACAAAACAAACGTCAATTTTCTCATACTCTGCAGTTAAAACAATTAACCAATGAAAGTGCAATATAAAAATCCTTTATCAGAACGGAAGGGAAGCCCTGAAGCCTGTACCCACTTTAAGCGAAGAACGGACGTGTCATTCGCCATTGTGGATACATAGTATGATGCGCACATGTGTATATACGCGCGCCCGTGTGTGTATGGAAGGACAAGCAAACGTTACTATACAAATTCGTATTGTAAATTATTGGTAATGTTCTCTATACACGTTTGACATGTATGATGTATGTGTTTTGACTTGTTCCACTAACATTAAAAGAGCTGTACCATTAAAATTCCAGGGAAATGCCCGTCTCAAAATGCAGGAAAAAAGCCAAATGTGCAAATATCATGATGCACTGGTTTATATACAGGTCGTCTGGTAAAAGAATGGACCTTTCCAGTTTATCCATCATATGACATCATAATCAACTACGCGACGTGTAGGCTGACGTCATAATCGATGGTGTAGATAAGTTCGCCGCAAACTCTTAATTGATGACGGACTAAGTTTTGTTGTTTGAATTGTATGTCTTTACTATTTAAATTTTGAAACTAATTTGACTGGGCGCTGTTGCTGCACCCAGTCAAATCAGTTTCAAAATATTCAACAGCTTATCCGTATAATTTTCTGGAAATTGCGATTCAGAGAGTTCAGGGATCTATTGATCCCAACCGTGTCAAAGCGTGTGTGTCGAGCTTAGCTAGAGATGGACGTGACATAGGTAAAGCTGGATTCTTCGATTGCTTATATGTGGCAGCTGGAGTGCACGATATTAGAATTTTCAGTTTTAACCGAATCGAGATATATGGAATGATGATCTTTAGATTACATAAATTCAACTTTGACCCATTTAATTTGCCCCAACGCTAAGTTGTGGTGCTAAAAGTGTATTCACAGATTCCCTAGTGATTCCAGACAATCCAAACATTTACCTGAGTGAATTGTTTGGTTCTTCAAAGAGAGCCCGCGCGATAAATAATGCTTCCTGGTCTGGCTCATATGTACAGGGAACCAGGACATATGTACCCTGCGGAAGTAACAACCTCTTGGTCACTTGTCTGCTGTTCACAAAGGCATCACAGCTTGCTAAATATGGATTGGTGTGAAAGAAATCCTTGCACAACGGAAATGATTCATTCCGATCACACTGAAATATAACAGGTATACATAATAGTAGTTGAGTAAATAGAAGATCAGGAACGAGATCATATTTAATAACACTATCATCAAGCGAGATGACAATTATCAGCTTGGAGTCCTTTGGCGAGTGCAAAGTGATAATTTCCTACTTTGCTGCATTAGCAACCATGGGTGGAAATCCTTTGTTTATATGATAAATTCTCAAATATTAATGCATAAAATATGATTACGGTTGATTTATGGAACAATGGACCTTACCAAGTTTTTCCATCGATCATCTGACATCATATGACGTCATGATTAACTAAGTGACGTGTATGCTGACATCATAACCATGACGTCATGAATGATTCCAAATAGTATGTCTTTAACGCCTAATAGTCCGACACGTTGTACGAATTGTATGTCTTTACCATTTAATAAAAATTATGTTGAATATTTAGAAATAACTTGACTGGGTGCTGTTGCTGCCATATCGACGAGGTGTGGGTGGAGCTTAGATAGAGATGGGCGGGGCATAGCTAAAACTGTCCATTGAAAGTGCATTCTTTCTCTGTATAGCGTATCCACAGTGTAGGCTTCGATAAGTGTACACCTCCTGCTATTCTTCTTTTTTCACAACCTGCAGGCTATCTCCCGACCACACCCACCACCCCACCACCACTAATCATGCTATCACTGCCTACCTTATATAAAACGAATCCTATTGGTTGCCTGATCTCGGCTCTATGACGCATGCGCCTGTTATCCACCTGAAGAAGCTGTACGACCACACTACACATCCTCCTCTCCTGATCCGCTTCCTCTCCGCCTGCGTATTCATCAAGCAGTAGAGCGTACTCGGGATTCGCCCAATGGGAATCTATTTAAAATTGGCATGTCCGCTTTAATATTGAATGAAATATATATATATAGATGGATAGCCTACATTTCTAGTTATGCCACGCCCATTTATGCCCAAACTCCGCCTACGTTTAACGTGTGTTGAGATCAATTTATATACTTTGAATTCTGAATTCCAACTATCCCAATATCACGGCAACGATAAAAGTAAACTGTTGAATATTTTGAAACTAGTTTGACTGGGTGATGCTGCTGCCTATGGTAATGGCAGCAAAGGCGCTTATTCAAATTAGTTCCAAACTATTGAACAGAATGTTGATTAAATGGTAAAGCCATACAATTCGTACACTTGACGGACTATGCAATGTTCACGACGGAGCTAGATAAGTCATTCATTATGCATTTTGATTGTGACGTCGACCTGCTCGTGACCGTGACATAATTGATTATGACGTCATATACTTGAGTGACAGCTCGGATTAAACCATTGTCACGTCATCTTTAATATTTGATAAAATAGGTTCAAAGTGAGTATTATTTCATTCATGAATTCAGTGATCCAGGGGTTAATGGATGAATACGATCTGTTGATCAAGTATATGACGTCATAATCGATTACGTCACATGTAGGCTGACATCACAATCATAATTGACAGAAATATTTGGTCATGAAACTGGAATAGTCCAGAAAGTGAACGAATTGTATGTCTTTGGTGGATCAACTATTTAAAAAACATTCTGTTAAAATACTCACACGTTTATTTGCCACTTATGTAGATTTGTAGAAGACATTGACATAGTCAGAAACAGCACCCAGTCAAAGTAGTTTCAAAATATTCAAAGGCGTGCTTGTATAGTTACCTCGATATTGGGATCCTGGGATTTCGGGGTTAAATCTATCCCTACACGAGAAAAGCATGGACGGAGCTTAGAAGGAAATGGGCGGGGCATAACTAAAATGGATTCACCGATTAGCGCCAGTATCTTAAACAGGTATGGGGTGCTCCATTATGCAATCTATGTATTTTACATCTTACTCATTGAATAAACTAGTTTGTGATGAATAACTGACACACACCTGTGTATAGTGGTCTACCACCGGCATTCCATCCTTTGTACCATCGGCCATGTACTGAGCACTCTCGCCATTGATGTACATTCTCTGAAGGTATATCCGGGATTAAGTGGCACAGATGAATGACATGAAAATGATCCCGAAAATCACGAACATCCATCCTGCCAAACAACAATTGAGAGGTCCGATCTGCCATTCAAGTATATAACGTCATACACTATTACGTCACAAGTACGGTGACGTCACAATCACGTATCTATCACCGTATTGGACATTGAAAAGGTCGTCACGTGTACAAATCGTCTTTGATGGATTTACGATTTAATATACATTCCATAGGCAGCACATACAAATGGAGTAATCCAGTTTTAGCTATGCTCCGCCCATCTTTAGCTAAGCTCCACCCACGCTTTGCCCGTGTTGGGATCACTCGATCCATGCACTCTCTGAAACTCAATTTACAGAACACTATACAGGTAAGCTGTTGAGAAACTAACATGACTGGGTGGCAGCAATAGCGCCCAATCAAATTAGTTTCAAAATATTCAACAGCATGCTTATTAAATAATAAAGATATAGGCCTACAATTCGTACAACAGCGCTTAGTCCATCATCAATTAAGCATTCGTGAGGAACTTAGCTACGTCATTCATGACGTAATTGATTATGACGTTATCATACACGTCACGTAGTTGATTATTATGACGTTATATGATTGATGGGTAGACTAGAATCCTCCATTGATTCCAACACGCTGAAAAGGGTAGGCGAAGCTTGGCTAAAAATAGGCGGGACATGGCTAGAAATGGATCCATCAATTGCTACTTGTCAATGTCTTCTACAAATCTACATAAGTGGCAAATAAACGTGTGAGTATTTTATGTCTGATACTTCGACAGTTAGGAAGTAGGATGGGGGCTACTACGCTACCGTGGTACTTCATATAATTTATAACTTCACATCAATTCCTTGAGAAAATAGCATCACTAGAGTATAAGCAGTTTATCATGATTGATTGTGTGAAGAATTACCTTTTTTATACATGTGCTTCCTAATCTGAAGGCATTAACCGTTGCGCAACAAAATTATTTTGAAGTCATTGTGGTATCTCAAAATTTGGCATCTATTAGCGTGACCGAGGGTTTACGGTAGTAGTAATGGGGGGTTATGTACGCTATTGTTCTTCTCAGCAGGTGGTCTTTGAGAACAATGGCGCTCATCTGGAGAACAATGGCGTACGTATGCACACAAAGGACATGTTTATTGAGAACAATGGCGTACAGCCCCACACGATTTCGAGGTTTTAGAACAATGATGTACAGCTGCACACACTTGAGAATCCATGTTTAGTATATGTGACTCATGGTAAAACCCCATTGTATGTCCAATTGGTGAACATTTTAACCCCTAAAAGTTGGGTATGTTATGTTTTAACTTAGCGGCGTGCACCTTCCACCCCCCCCCCCCCCCCTCTGTGGCCCCTCCGTGGTAGTGTGGTATGTAAGGTAAAAATAATAAGAGAGGTGGTCTGATAATAGGAGGTAAAATAGAGTCTAAGAGGTGGTCTGATAACGGAGGTCATAGGAGGAGGCTGAGAAGGAATGCTATGGTGACCGGCCGGTCTCTGCATGGTGCTGTTCTCTGCTGTTCTCTGCGCGTATTTAAGCAGAACGTGCCTGTCTAGTTCACTGTCGCTATTTGTTCTTTTTTTAAAAGAAACGTTTTGAGTGTAGATTTTAAGAGAATAATTTTATTAAATATTAAGCGTGCGCTAAAGACATAACAAAATGGCAGATAATTTAAGTGCCGATATTAAAGAATGTGAAAAGGCGGTTAATGTGATTTTGCAGCAGATGCGTGACTCTGATGTCGCTAGATTAAACATGGATCTACCCTATTCACCTGATGAACATGTGGATAACCTTTTATATCTGGGTTCTACGTTATATGAACCTGACTTTACAATTCCGCAAACGTGCGTATCTGATGAACATAATGACATTGCATTACGTGATGTAAATGATAGTGATGTCAACTCTGTTCCTGATTACTGAGAAGTCATTCCTGAACTGTCTATTACGAATACCGATGCTGATGTTTTCAATTATTTGGATGATTTATATTATATGACGTAACCATACCTGCACAACCTGCTTCTACCGATCATATGAGAACTGAACTATCTATTCCTGATCTGAGTACCGTACCATCATCATTTTTCAATTATCCTCATAACGAATGTGATGTAATTGATCCTAATTATTCGGCCGATGTACGTGATGGACACAATCTAAATTTAATTGACATTGCCCCAGTTCCAGACTGTATTTCGCCTTTTGCTAATGACCTATCTCAGGATTTAGTACGCCTTCTTAATGATTACGATGTACATTTATTTGACGATGCATCTCTTCTGGACTTTAATGCGCCTTCATCTAATGACCTATCTCTGGATTTAGCATGCCTTCCTAATGACGCCGATCTAAATTTATTTGATGCTGCGCCAGTTCCTGACTGTGTTGTGCCTTCTGCTAAAGACATATCTCAGGATTTAGCATGCCTTCCTAATGATTCCGACCTAAATTTATTCACTGATACACCAGTTCCAGACTGTATTGCGCCTTCTGCTAATGACATATCTCTGGATTTAGCATGCCTTCCTAATGATACCATCCTAAATGTATGTGATGACGTGCCAGTTCCAGACTGTATCGCACCTTCTGCTAATGACTTATCTCTGGATTTAGCAAGCCTTCCTAACGATTCTGCTTATCACATCGATGTTCCTACTCATCAAACTCTTATTGACATGCTTGCAAATCATTCGGCAGATGAAATTAGTCTCATCACTGATGACATCAGTTGACGTATGTCAGAGAATATAGTGCTTACAGATGATCTACTTATTCGTTATTTGCAACACTATGAGTACACTCAAATCGGAGGGTCGATATATGATTATACCGACTAGATATCTGTGGAGACTGTTCGCAAATACCGCAGTAAAAGGTTTCATCTCGGAGGTACTGAATATAATGTATCTTTTAAAAGTTATCCTATAGCCGATACACCACTTTCTCATTCTGAGTTCGTGTAAGGCGTCTTTCAATCTTTGCTTGATAAGTAGAGTGAATATAGCAATGTTCAGCAGAATGATCACGTGAGAATCGAGTTGATACACCCTTCTTTGGAAATGCCGATAGCGATGGACTTTAGGCTATGGAATGAAATTACGCCTGACATAATTTTAGAATCAGTGGAAAAAGTCATTCAGTCAAATACTGATTGTAGGTTATCAGATGGTTTTGAATTTCACGTTTTTCGTGTAGAGGACGACAACTCGGGTAGGCGAAATGATACTCTCCTAGGCACGATCGATTCTAGACAATTAAATTTATTAAACCTGCATTCATCTGATTCAGATGCATACATGCGTATAAAAAGATGTATTATACCTGTATGCGCCGAATATCCATTCTGTTTTGCGGCAGGAATATTTTTAGGAATAAAATTTATTGAGAAAATTAACAAATTAATCTCTGCAAATGAATGGCGAAATTTGATACGTAATAAAACATATTTGACGCATATTGCGCGTGAATATCTCTAACAGCTTGTTGTATTCCTGAACGCGAAATTAATAGTACTGATTGGAACAAATTTCAGGAACATTTTCGCAATCAATTTTCTATTCAAGTCCACTCAGAGTCAACACATGAACGCCTATTTGGTAGCGCTTTCACGAGTTTACCGTGCATAAATCTTATGCATTCAGAACATGATAATCATATATCCTTAATCACGTCTATGGCCGCATTTCTTATGGTACGTAATTACTGTATGCGTTGTAATGCGTCATACTCTAATGATCACTCATGCGCTGCACGCTGTCATAGTTGTCAGACACCTTATTCTGATAAAAAGGATCTTGTACTTTTACAAATGCTATGCATAAGATAATGTGTACTGATTGCCATCGTAAGTTTTATAACCGTCAATGTATGGTGAACCACCTCTCTAATGGGACCTGCGAAATGGTGATGGTGTGCCCCCACTGTTTCAGTCGCATACGTAAAGATGACGATGAACACATATGCGGTATGACAAAATGTCTCACGTGTAAAGAAAAGTATGTCATTACTGAAAATCATACGTGTTATCATAAAGTAATTGAAGAACCTATTATGTCATTATCCCACGCATGCTCTATGCATACGAATGACGACAATTGTAGTTACAAAGATTTTCAAAAATACATCATTTACGACACAAACACATTTATCGCCTATCGACAGTAGCAATACTAATATTCTAGCTGAGCATAACGTCAATCTCGTAATTTCCAACATATGTTGTGATGCATGCTTCGAGCAACCGCTCGAAGATGATTGCTCTACATGTCATCAAGGCACGCATTATGGATATGTTCACTTTCACGGGTTAAACGCAGGGGATCAGTTCATTAGCTGGTTGACACATGTTAAGACTGCACGTGTCGGTAAAAAATTGTGAGAAAATATGTTTTCTCTGACTACTTGGTGATCACTCACAATGCGCATGCCTATGATTATCTTTGACTTCTTCAATGCATTTGCAAAACCGCTATCCTGCATCTTAAACATGCAAATATGATCATGCGTGGTCGTTCAGTTCTCTCATTTGACTTAGGTACTATTCTGTTTATCGATTCCATTAACTTTTTTCCCCTTTCATTACACAAGGTAGGTGATGCTTTTAATCTTCCTGTTCGTAAGGGGACATTTCCCCCATCAGCTCAACACACCTCAGTATTGGGGTAAGGTAATACCCTTTCCCGAGAGGGAAATATTCTGTCCACAAAATATGAATGCAAATGAATTAATTGAACTTGATCGCTGGTAGAACTACCAGATATCTAGACACAAGCACCACAATGTTGATAAAAATCTCATCGAATATTGTAATGATGACGTAACTGTCTTATGCTTAGCCATGTCTAGATTTAAGACTTTATTTTCTGAATCGACGGATGGCCAAAATCCATTTGTGACAGGGATAGCACTAGCGGGGTCATGTAATGTGGCCTATCGCGCTTTATGGCTTCGACCTGAGAGGGTACAGACTTTACCTGATTTCTCACTAAGAGCAAAATGTGCTTATAGCGTTTTGGGTGTAGAATGGATGGAATGGGTCAGTCGTGCATGCGCTAAATGGTGGTGAACAGAAAATATGCGGACATTATGTGGATGGAATTGATGTATCTGAAAATATTATTTTCGAGTTTTTAGGTTGTGAATTCCACGGACATGAGTCTGCTTGTTGCGGTGATAAGCGTGATACAACATATACACCATATGGTGATCAGACATATGAAGAAGCATATTCTTCAATGTCGCATTTCTTTATTTGAATTGCATGGATATACGGTGAGAACTATGTGGGAATGTGACTTTAAGAAACAAGTCGCTGATTCCTCCGTGCTAAATGATTTTATCACCGAATTGGACTTAGCCCACCCAATATCTCAACGTGAAGTGCTATTCGGTGGACGTACGTCCGCGATTCATTTATTTATGGAAGCGGATGAGCATACCATGCTCGAATATTTAGACTGTGTTTCCATGTATCCCTCAGTGATGAAACAATGTTGTTTTCCAGAAGGCTCATATATGGTTCTAAGAGGTGATGACTTGAGTGATAAGATGCCGCATGACTTCTTGGTCTTATTAAATGCAAAGTTCTTCCACCTCATGATTTCTACTTTCCAATGCTACCTGCTAGAATAAATTCACGCCTCATGTTTGTACTATGCGCCGAATGCGCAAAAAATGAACAATCTTCTGTATGCGAACATATGGAAGAACAGCACAGTTTATGCGGAACATGGACTACTCCAGAGTTACAGCTAGCTATACGCAATGGTTATGTCATTAAAAAATGTATGAAGTATAGCATTATCACACGCCATCGCAATATGAGCCGCATGGTGCCAATGGGTTATTTTCAGAATACATTAACCATTTTTTGAAAATTAAACAGGAAAGTAGCGGTTATCCTGATTGTGTCAGTAGTGAGAGTGAAAAGGCGAATTACGTGGATGACTATTATAAACATGAAGACATACAGCTCGACCATGCCAAAATATTGTATAACTCGGGTTTGCGCTTTGTTGCCAAATCCTGTTTGAATATTTTGTGGGGACGATTTTCTCTTCATGATCATAAAAAGAATAGCATGATATCAACACGTAAAGGCCTTCTCTCCCTTCTAAAGGACAAAAGTAAAACTATAGGCGCCATTACATTCCTGAACGACAGTCTTCTAATGGCCTCCTATTCAGTCAATGACGAGTGCGTTCAGTCACCATTAAATACCAACTGTATTCTTGCATCCTTCATGACAGCTTATGGCCGAATAAAACTGTACGAAGTCTTGTCCTTACTCGGACACCGCACAGCCGATCACGATACGGATTTGGTGGTATTTAGTACCTGGGAAGGTGAGCTGACCATTTAAGAATGAAGTGGGTATCTAGGTTCTTGGACGAGTGAAATGCCCTCCGATTACGAATTAACAAGTTTTTGCGCACTCAGTCCAAAAAACTATAGTTATGAAATGAAGCGTCGATGATCCATCGATCGGTAAACAGGTAACGAAGGTTAAAGGTTTAACACTGGGTAGTGAACAATCAAAACAAGCTAATTTTGATACAATGAAAAAATCCATTTGAACAAATCATAAACGATGGTGGAATTATAGATAGTAATAGCGTACTATTAAGCCACCCATCAAAGATCATGCACACTGATCATTTTAGAATTCTTTCAGTAAATAGCAGTAAGATTTTCAGACCCGTCGCTAAAAAACAAATTTTGAAACTGGGAGATTTATCATCAGTACCATATGGTTACACTAGCATAATATAAATAGTAACATTGCACTTTTTTCTGTCAGTATGTAAACAATGCCGGTGTCATCCATATCCAATGAAGCCGCACTAGCTGCCCACACTATGATAGCAAATATTGCTAGTCTGTGTAATGCTGATAAGGATAAAATGCGTGCATTGTTTATGAGGAGCATGCAGTTCACTTTAAGAGATGGCATAATTAATGCGGGAAGGATTATACTCATGTCTGAAATTAGCAAGGGTTTATTAACCGAATATGGGATAGACATAGTGCATTGTGTTCGTGTAATATTGTTGCGAAGCTATATTAATCTATGTCTTTCTCATTCATAACTTATGCTTAGTTATCGCACACATTTCAAGTCTTATATTACCGCAAAAATATTTTGACTGAAAGTTGTTGGCATCCACCATGAACTTACAATCAGATAGTTTTCAAAACATTTTGCACATCCAGCGATAATATACATCGACTTTAGTGTACTGAGTCTCTCAGTCGTGTAATGGTTAAAAGTTGGTCGTACGTGTTATTGCTCATAAAGTGTGCATTGCGCGTTAGAAGACATTGTTTGTTCCGCATGAATACGTACGTTATTGATCGAACAAACGCACGCCATATATTCAAATTTAACACATCTATGTACGTCATTGTAATGCACATGTTCCTCTCTATGCCATTGTGTGCATGGTATTTTCGCCAGATGGCATTCAAACCATGTGCAGATGGACGTTATTGTTACTAATGATATATAAAGGCATCAGTTTCATGCTATGATTATTCGTTCTCCGCGATGTTGTCTGATCCTTGCTTTAAATATTTAAATCGCTCAGCGTTTTGGTATGATCTTGGTAATTCGCATAAAGCATGAACAATACGTTTTGGTGAAAAGTGGTGCATCGATCTATGACAGTTTCATCCTGACGGTTATCCTACTAAACTTGGTTTATATCTTAGCATAGTAGCGTTTAAACAGCTGTTACAAATCATACACGATCTTGAAGACATGGTAAAACGTGCGCGCAAAAAAGAATGCATACTATTTACATATTCTTTGGACAATTCTGTTCGCATTTCTATCTGTGATGAATTTTCGTGTATTGACATATGCTATTTTTTCTGCTCTGATGCAGAACCAAGCCCCACACGTAGCGGTTTATACCTGCAAGATGATGAGTGGGAATTATTGAAACAGAATGCGAGTAATTTGCTGGCAGCATTACCTAACTTTTATGTGCCTCCTGACGTGAGCGGTGACGTGTTGTTTAGCCCGATACCTCAGTGCTTTTATGGTGTGAAAAAAAGATAAAGCGAGAACATGAATGACATTCCATCCACTAGTGATTCCACAGAGATGTCTAACCACGCCACACTTACTATGGACACAATATACCTCGATGAGATTTTAAGCAATGATGAACTAAATCTCGTTGATGATGATACTGACAAATTGTGTCACCATTGTAAAACTATGGGGCAGCCATACCATTATTGTCCTATGGATCATATGCAAAAGATTAGCCAGAAATTATTCACATTCATGCGATGTGAAAAGATACATTCGTTGGTTGTGCAAGATTGTTACAGTTGTCTAGTAAATCATCCGAGTCCACTTGAACATTCTTGTTTAGGGATTGATGTTGACCTTAATCTAATTGACAATTTTGAACTGTATAATGAGGCAGCATTATTAGAAATGGAAATATTGTGCCATTATGATATATATGAGCATTGTACTGATCTGTACCACATGTGTATGATGGAATGGTATAGGTACATTGTGGATGTAATATATGAAAAACAGATGTTGTCACCATAACTATAATTAATATTTTCTCTATGCTCATATTAATTTAATTAGTTTTATTTAAAATTAACTGGGTTTTAAGCATTAAAACACAGATAATTTAAAATAAAATCATAGAAAAGTCCTACCTACTTAATTGCTTTATATGTCTTTTTTTAAATTTTAAATAACATAATTAGTTGTTTTATTTCGTCAATCGTAGCTTTGGAAAATATGTCATATTTGGGGGTTTTCCCGTATAATCGTATCTTTGTAACGATATGTATTATTGATGTCTGTATTAATAAAAAAGTTTTAAAATCGGATTTCACTTGTTCAGTACTAGCACCTTGCTCTCTCTCTCTCTCTCTCTCTCTCTCTCTTTATCTGTCACTAGCAACTCGCTATTCATTCCCCCGCCTCCGCCACACGCGCTGGTAGCTTTTTTGACTCTAATGAGGCACTGATCGGTGCATGCCATTGCTATTCTTTAGAGAAGAATGGTCCAGGTGAATGAATGATAGAGTAACGCTGATGATGAATAGCGCATTTCATTATGCGCCTCAGCATACTTAAATAAAACACCGTTATACGGTTTTGTTCAATTTCATGGTAAAATATTCACCGAATATTGCCTTTATTTTGTAACTATTTAAAGATGTCATGGATTTGTTCTTCCTCGTCGCGCAAGTATCTGATGTCATAATCATACACTTAAATGTTCATAGCATTTCTCCTAAGTTACATCTCGAGTATCTGACGTCACAATCGTATTCTTAAATGTTCATAGCATTTCTCCTACATCTCGAGTATCTGAGGTCACAATCATAGCATTTCTCCTAATTTTACGTCACAATCATGTTCTTAAATGATCATAGCATTTCACCGAAGTTACATAGCCATTTACTATGATTGTCTGTAGACCAACACAGTGTGGTAAAACTGAGATGATAAAAGCACTAATAAGAGATCCCTACGCCATGACTCCCCCTCCACAAAGGATTGTGTACTGCTACTGTGTATGGCAAGATGGGTATAACGATTTGGCGAAAGAAGTTGAACATAAAGAGGGTGTGAATGTTGAACTAGACAGAAGTTGCAGAACATTGGTGGTACTCGACGATTTGATGAATAAATGCGACGAGAATGTGGCTGACCTATTTACAAAACGTTCTCACCATGAGAATTGTAGCATAATATTTGTCGCACAAAATCCGTTTCAGAAGTCACGCAATCAACATGACTTATCAGTTAACTGTCACTACATGGTATTGTTTAAGAGTCCACGTGATGCATCATCTATTTGTTCTTTATCTAATCAGATGTACCCAGGCAATACAAAGTATTTGATTGAATCATATAACGATGCTACACGTGAACCTCACTCATATCTACTACTAGATTTGAAACAGACGACACCTGACAATATCAGACTTTTTTCATCTGTTCATCCGAAGGAGGGCTGCTATGTTTACATACCTAAGAAAATTGGTATCACGTAAAATGGAATGCCATTTACCTATGTTGCAATATTTGGCTAAAATAAAGCCTTCAATCAGAAATGATGTAATCAAACAGTGTTCGAACGAATTGGTGGATGTACTATGTGACTCATGCCTAAGCGTATTACGTGGGAATGTTCATCTCACTAAATCACGATACAAGCAGCTGAGTAAATATAGAGGGAAAATGCGAACACTGACTATTCGTGGTGTGCCATATGCTCGTAAAAGAAAATTTCTACAAACAGGTGGATTTTTAGGCGCCTTATTACCAGCGGTGATTGGTATGCTTGTGCCATTAATTGGTAAACTGTTCACATGAAAAGATGGAACATACACGTAAAATGGCGCTAGTTCCTCACGAATTGATAGGTAATTTAAATGAACAGAGTAAAATATCATTGCTACAGACAGATCCATCGATACGTAAAGCTATTAGTCTCGACAACGAGATATCCAATATATTAGCCAGACACGATCTGACTGAGAATGAAAAAGCAAAATCGTATTCACAAGTATTGGATAAGTATAGGCATTACTATCAGCAAATGCAAGGATGACAATATCAACCGATACCTCTGCAAACCATAACTAACTACGGCGCACTGCCCACACAAATACTTGAACGTACGATGAGGGGAATACCAAAAACGTACAAGACAAAAGCCAGTGGAGTAATTGATATTTTACGTTCGGTTCCTGAACGTTTTCACGTTAATGACCTGGGTGAAGTGTCAATAGAGGGTACGTTTTTCCCAAAAAGTAATGTAGTAGACCTGCTTACAAACGCTGTAGCGCATGGCCGAAAACCTCTTATGGCTGGTATGCATGATCAAGCAGAGGGAAAGTTTCCTAATCTGTTATGTGACCTAAACATACCCCGTAGATTTGTAGGGCAAGAGAAAAGGATGATACAGATATATAATGACGCAGAAAAGGATGATAATGCCAGTGAGTACACGTATATGCCCATGAGTAAAAGAATATGTAGAAAGAGTTCCCTAGTGGGCAACAGGAAGAAAAATGGACATTCAATGCCAGTGTGGGTAAATTTAAATAAGTCATGAATGATGCTAAAGAAAGAAGAAATAGGATACCTAGCTCAAATTATAATAATTTTTATCGTAATCATTACATGTATCGTGAATCTGAGTATACAAAATGGATATCACTTTTGAGTGGATGTCTAGGGTATATATTGCCTAGTCCACACATAAAGATGTCCATATCATCATTCTACTCAGAATGAACGAGGATCAGTTTTACATAACCCTCCCGAGCAATAGTAGTACCAAGTTCTTTCCAGACAATAAGATATCAGTTTCGAACACGTCTGCAAACTCCATTAACATTAGATGGCGAATGGGAAGTGGGCCTCTCGAGTGTGTTATATCCAAGGAGTTGGCTTACTATTGCGGAGGAAAGTTTTGTTCAAATATATGCATTTACTAAGAAGAAGATAAAGAAGAAGAAGAAAGGTAGTGATGCGACAGAAGAAATTAGCAAAGATGTCACAAGCGCATCAGAAATAGAAAAGACAACGACTTTCTCGCTAGTTTTAAAAGATGGTTTCGGTAATCCACGTCGTGCCGATCGGGGGGAAACGGCCACGAAATGATTGGGGAAAAGATGTGTGAAATGATCAAACAAATAATGTCGGTAAAAAACATACACATAGAAGCGAACATTATTATGTGCAAACAGAAGCTCCATTTATCAGCGTACCAAAAGGCTACTATGCTGTAAAAAATATGGTAGATTATCTAAATGGGCAGATAGAGAGCAAGACAAGATTTAGACACAAAATATTTTTTTTCAATTTTTACTTGCATCGCGCGATAGTTTCTCTCACAGTTAAAGATAATTACGCTATACGCTTAGGTGGAGAAGTAGCAAATTTAATCGGATTCCAAGGAGGAAAAATACATTTGGGACCCATAGGCCTTAAAGAATCATTTCGTTCAAATCGTGAGGGTGGTCCTTTGACCGCGTATATATACTGCAATGTAGTCTCACACAGCATGGTAGGCGATACTTCCACACCGCTACTCAGAGTGATACCCATTCCTAGTACAGATGGAGGGAAAGATATATGTCAGTGGACGTTTCCTGATATTCAATACCGCTCTGTGCCAAAGAACTACATTGATGCTATTAGAATTCAAGGACGGAGCATCGCCGAGTGTACTCTGTTTGCATTTCAGACGACGATGACAATGACAATGAGAGGGACAATGAGAGGGACAGTGAGAGGAAGAATGAATGCTCCAGCGCTGGTGCGTTACTATGCGAGTCAAGCCGGCCATGGATGTATTCCAGTTTTTATGGGTGCACGATACCAATCAGGACATGGACTCGGTAATATCTTAGGCAGACTATTACGTTCAACAACACCTATCGCAAAAATGTAGCTAAATCTGTAGGTAAACAAGCTCTTAGTGCTGGAATCGGACTAGCTGAGGACGTAATGGCTGGAAAAAATGTTAAAATAGCATTAAAATCGAGAGCTTGTGGTGTTGCCAGGTCTTTGATACTGGAAGCTGTAACAGCAGTGCATGGTGGTTTAAGACCACCTCAACCTAAACGTAAAAAGAGGAACAATACAGGTAATGCTCAGTCAATGCATGTGATACCGAAGAGGAAGGGTCGCAATAGATGGCAGAGAAAACAAGCTGATATCTTTAATTAAAAAACAACATGGAACATAATCAAACATGTGAGTGCTCGAAGAGTGAATTAGACATTTTTCAGACGTGTCCCATAGTGATGACATTGGAGTCTTCAAAATGGGAACAGCTTCAGCCTGTATCTAGTTTATCAGATAGTGGACCAATAAAGTTTTACGTAAGTGGGTCTGCTGATAGATATTTAGATCTTACGAAATTTTATCTTTCGATTAAAGTTAAGCTAGTAAAGCTAGATCAAAATTGTGATGAGAAGACACTCGAGGCGAATGACCTACAATGTTCTCACAAGTGGATGTTTTTTTTAATGGAATGCGTGTCAGTGACTCGAACGAAAATTATGCTTACCACTAGTACATTGAGACATTACTAAATTATGGCAGCGATGCTGCATCCTCGCATCTACAACTTGCCGGATGGAAAATAGATGATGCTGGCGAATTTGACAATATCGCCGATACTAACATAGGATTTCAAGCACATAGAAGAATGATGGTGCAGAGTAAAACAGTGCAATTAATAGGCCGCATACACAGCGATATGTTTCTGCAGGACCGATTCCTGCTCGGTTCAGTTGATTTGAGAGTATGCCAACAGAGGAGTAAAGATGCATTCGCCATTATGGCTGCAGAAGGAGAGGCCTAAATTGAAAATATTGTCAGCTAACTTATTTGTACGCAAAGTTATCCCATCAGCAGATCTGCTAGTGGTGCACGCCATTACTCTGAGACAGACAAGCGCGAAATACCCTATTCGCAGAGTAGGGTGTAAGACTTTTACAGCACCTAGCGGTGTTAAGAGCATTGATAGAGATAATATATTTATTGGTCAGCTACCTACTAGAGTAGTATTCGCTTTTGTACCTAATGATGCCTATAATGGTGTGGTACATAAAAATCCATTCAAGTTTGATAACAATAACACTACCTATGCTACATGTTATATAAATGGAGAAGAGGTTACAACATCGCCAATACGCCCTTCATTTAGCGACGACATTTACTCGGACGCTTATTTCTCACTATTCAGCAGTACTGGGGTGTTATTCAAAGACCGAGGCTACCTGATAAATAAGTCGCAGTTCAGACATGGAACCACATTGTTCGCATGGGATTTTACACCAGATCTAGCTGATTCAGAGCATCGCTACCCTACACGCACTGGTTCGTTAAGAGTGGTCTTGCATTTTTCTCAAGCACTTTCCGCTACGATCAATGTAATTTGCTATGCTGAATTTGATAATACAATAGAAATTGGATCAGACTTTAACGTATTAACAGATTATTAAACATTAGAAATAGAGGATCTAATATTCTGTGACAATAAAACGTGTGAACACTTTCTCGGCGTTTTTTCCAATTGACAATGTACCCACACATATTAAATATTGACCAGCTTCATTACTAATAAACATGCATCCCAGTAATAAATCCGGACAACATTGGGTGCCAGTTTACTACACTAGAAATGGAAATGCTGAACACTTTGATCCTTATGAAAGACGTCCTTCTGACGGAAGAATGATATCAAATGTACAAAATGGACACCATGTGCGTGTTTATTATTTCAACAATGAACGTGTTCAACCAGCCATGATGACAACTTGTGGATATTATTGTGTATATTTCTTATACCATCGTTCGAGAGGTGTACAAATGAAAGACATATTATGGGCGCTAAGAAACAGAGACAAAAATGATGCGATAGTGAAACGTCTGACATATAGGATTATGAATAAACAGAAAAAATGTATAATTATTTATTTACTATGTTTTCCCTTTAATTATCGTGAATAAATGTTGCTACTATTTATCATTAAAAAAATGCATGTCTCAATAAAAACACATTTATTTTGTAAGAAATATGTTATTATTTCTTCGTGTTCCCTTCTCACCCCTCAGCCACCATTCCCAATTATCACCATTTTGATACACTGTGATGGATGAATGCTGATAATGGCTAGAAAATTAATGGTGCGCTAGGAGCGTGAGGCATACCACAATGATCCAAAGATCCAAAATTAATTGTATTCACATTGTGACAATGACAAAAAATGCGGACATATTTGAATACAGAGAAAACCATATGATGTGCTCTGTAATTGAACCCGGGCGTATCAATTCCAGTTTACTATACAAATGTCATTCAAACGTGGTGCGATGTGTACACGCGATGCAATAGTTATGTTTTGAAATCTGATGATGTTAATTTTAAGTGGTGGAAAAAAACATGTGACCGAAATAAGGGCGTGTTCAGATTGGAAATATAGTTTTACCGACAGCTCATATTTTAGCTATAAAGGTGAAATACGCGTGACTAGTAAGGCATACAGCTTTTTGAATTTGCCAAAACAAAAATGGAATCTTTTTTATGTGATCACTGAAGAACGATCAGTTCTACACCGATTAAGTGCGGGTGTGTCGAGTGGAATCCGTTTCATGAAGTGGCGGTTTGGCAACCATTTCATAATCCAGAACCATTGGAACGAATATCTAGCGGATCTGGATGAGCGCAATTATAACAAACGAAAAGCCAGCTTCGGTGCGAATGTTGTCCATGTATGTGGTGTGAGGATGCACACAAATGGTGATCACAGAAATAAGATTAATCATTTACATGAAAGCAAAAAAGAAAAAAAAAGAAATAGGTCTCTTTTTTAAAGGGCCACCAAAAAACTAAAATTATGTTACATGCCAATGGGTGCATAAAAAGACGCACACATGCATGCACGATGTACACACAAAGGGGACAGGGAATACGGGTGGCAAGGGGCATGCACGTGTGTCGTCACGTGCGTGAGGGTATGCGCAGTACGTGCACGTGTTGGTGCATCAGGTGCGTCCATGTGTGTGAGGCATGTACGTGATAAAAATTAGGACACCCGTAAGACGTGGATGATGGATTAGAACCAGATTCCATCGATACAGACACATTCAACCTCATATTCCACCATGAGTGGCGCCTTTCGTTGTGGTCATGTGTGGTACCTTAATATACCAACGCCATTATTAGTTCACAAGGTAGCAGGCATAGACAAAATCTAACATCAGATGCCCTTAAAGTGAATAGAGCAGCCATGTTTAATGTTAATATGAGTAATGCTCGAACACCTCATAAATATGCAAAAGCACTAACGTGCCAAAACGTGATATTCTAATAATTGCCCCAAGGGAATTAGTACATATGTCCACTCGATTAAGAACTAGGAAATGATACAATAATGCGATTTTGTTATTTATTAAAAAACAATCCAGAGAAGTACGCATTCACAACTACAAAGTGAAATCTCCTCGTGAGTAACCTAGGCGATAATTTAATGGTAATTTAGAATACTTCTAAAAAAAAACCCAGCATAGAACAAGACGGGAGGTACTAACATGTTCTTTCATTATTAACACATGGTATGTTTGTATCTCGATTAAAGATTGAGCTCACGGCTATTCCCGAAAATGAATAAATTAAAACCATACACGGCAAATAATCTTTTTATCATACAGAGTGATACGCTTGACAAACAATTCCATAAACACGTGACACGCTCAGAGAAATACTGACAAAATTTTAAACACAATAAATCTAAAACGTTGCAAAAAAAGAAATGATTTGATCGTGCTAAGACAAATCGTTTTCAAATTATTCGTACGGTACAATTATCCATAGACATTTACCCATAGATAGCGGGGTTAAAAAACATAATAAAACATATGATGACGCAGTCATTCAAGGGATCTACTGATAAATATTTCGGGAAATGATTTTTAATAATGACGCAGACAAATTATTTTCAAAATATTCGTACATAGAGCATTGCCTTGTAAACAAGTACACTAGCCCCTCAAAACTAACTCCTACTGAGCAAGACTGCTAGCCTCATCTACCTCCTACTCCTCATCCTCCTCATAGACCTCCCTTATCAGACCACCTCTTAAACTCTATTTTACCTCCTATTATCAGACCACCTCTCTTATTATTTTTACCTTACATATCACACTACCACGGAGGGGCCACGGCGGGGGGGGGGGGGCGTGCTGCTAAGTTAAAACCTAAAATACCCAACTTTTATACATTAAAATTTTCACCAATTGGACATACAACGGGGTTTTACCATGAGTCACATATACTAAATATAGATTCTCAAGTGTGTGCGTCTGTACGTCATTGTTCTAAAACCTCGAAATCCTGTTGGGCTGTACGCCATTGTTCTCAATAAACATTTCCTGTGTGTGCATACGTACGCCATTGTTCTCCAGACGAGCGCCATTGTTCTCAAAGACCTCCTGCTTAGAAGAACAATAGCGTACATAAACCCCCATTACTACTTACGGCACCGTGGTACTGGGTGTTGAAATCAAATAAAAAATCCGAAATTTTCTCAAGTTAAAATTATGTTGCAGTAATTATGAAATTCAACATATCAGCTGTCACATAGTTATATTATAGCTCAGAATCTCTTTAGTCTTATTGGTTAAATAAAATTTTAAAGCTAGGCCCCTGTAAACATCAACATAATTTAAGGATGGCGGCCATTTTGAAGCCTGAAAACCACACTGCGAGGACAGATACATATTGTATAGAATAACCGCTGATCCAATTTATAGAAAAAACATTTGTAGGCATAAATAATTGTTGTATTTTTCATGCATAGATAAATTTTGTTCAAGCATTATGTATTTTTCCTATATCACCCTATCAAACATAGTTACCACGGTACCGTAGTACCCACGGTAGCGTAGTACCCATCCAACTATAGTGCTAGATTAGACTAACACGAGACTTAGAAGCTCCTTTAATAATAATTCAATATGTTTTGCCTAAATAAAGTTGATATTTAACTTTAATAAAATTCACAATTCTTTACAGCACCTGTTAGATATTAGAGGCTATTACAATTCGCTTACCAAAACTCTGAATCATCGCGCGTCATGAGCCCCATAAGCTGTCTGTCATCGAGCGGAATGCTCAGCCATTCTTTCGAACTAGAGTAATGTGAAATACAGTGTTAAAGTAAATGGACATTTCCAGTCTATTCATTAATCATATGCCGTGATAATCAACTACGTGACATTTATAATGACGTCACAATCAATGACGTCATGAATGACGTAGATAAGTTCGCCACGAACGCTCAAATGATGACGGACTAAGCGCTGCTGTACGAATTGCATGCCTTTACTGTTTAATAACGATGCTGTTGAATATTTTGAAACTAATTTGATTGGGCCACCAGCACCTAGTCAAATTAGTTTCAAAATATTCAACAGCTTACCTGTATAGTTTTCTTGGAATTAATAGTCAGACAGTACAGGGATCGATCGATCCCAACACGGCGAAGTGTGGGACAAGGCAAGGTAAGGCAAGGCAACGAAAAGCAAAGTAACCGTATTTTTTTTATCTGACCATCCCGCAATAGAGATATACATTTCTAGCTATACCACCCCACCCCCCTCCTCCCCCGTATTGCCACGCCCATTTCTATCTAACTTTCGCCCACTTTGTACGCGCATTTGAAAGGAGTTTAACACGTTAAACCATGACTTTCCAGAATCACAACTTCAAAGTATCTATACAGGTAAGCTGTTGAATATTTTCAAAGTACTTTGATTGGGGCTGTTATTGCCAGAATATTTATTGATTTGTAAATCCATCAAATACTCATAATTAATGTATTACTCTCCTATTGCTTTTCGGGACATCCACGATAATGCGATGCCGCAGACGACGACGACGACGACGACCACGACGACAGGATAGGGATGCTATAAAGGCTCGTTAAACCGTTAATCTCCTAAAACCTTTCGTTCCAAGTTATGAGGAGGTTAAAAGTTCAGATTTACCTAAATACACAGGAGTGGAGCCATTTTGAATGATCCCATTGTGCAATTGTTACAATAAAATATGTTTAAATCAAAATCAAATCAATCCATCAAAGAGTTACAATTCGCTTTCGTGACAGATCATCGCCAGTGATGTAGCTCCGTCATTTTAATTTTGAAGTCAGCTAACAAGTGCCATATTTGATTATGTCAGATACTTGAGTGACAGATCAGATCCCCCGCACCCCCACCCACCACTTTAACACGTCACTCCAGTTATCAGGGAATGGTAAGTAGGAATTCATTAGGTTTTGGTTTCTTGTCGATTAGGATATTTCTAGGAAATTAATTGGTCAACTATTTCAAGCGAAATAAATTGACCAGTGACATTGTTAGACCCTATACGTATGTCGTTTTCTCTGTTTAGATGTGGCAATATACCCATCACTCCAACGTCCATTCCACTCCACCCTCGTATGGCACAGATTGCGAACGCGGATCAGGGTGATAGGAAGTTGTTCTTGGCCAGACATCAACAAGATCTGTAAAGCCAGAGAGATAACGAACTATACTATGCATGCTATCAAACGAAGGGTTCTATCTCTGGCTATGATCCGCCCACCTTTTTACGCGTATCGCAATCGATATTAACGCCTTAAAACCTGAATTCTCAGAATCTAAATTGCAAGGTAAACATACAGCTTTCAGTCAAATTAATTTCAAAATATTCAACATAATGTTTATTAAATTGTAAATTCAACAAAAACTGAGAATCATATTTCGTGACGGACTTTTTCGAATTCGTGACGGACTTACATCTTATGCAAGTGAGGTTTTTATACCATAGCATCAGATACTTGAGTGACAGATCGGATTCATCCATTATATGAAGCCTTTCATTAAGAAACGTATATTTCATTATATAAACAGTTCGACATGTTGGACACAGAAAACTTATTATAACATGAAATCTACTATTCTAAGATTTCGACCGGAACTTTTGCCTAAATTTCTGCACGAATTGACCTGAAGTCAATGGTAGGATGGCAAGTACAATTTTTTTTTATGGAAATGAACTAATTAATTCCATATTAGATTATCACGCTTTGGAACAGTCATGTATTAAAAACACTTAAAATGATAGGCGTACCTCTCTCAGATCTGTAATGCAGTACGTCTGTCCGGCCATCAGCCCATTCCGTAATTTACATGTATTTGGTTGTTTTGAAGACACAGGCTGAAATTATATAGTAAAATTATAAGTGCATGTTGAAAGAGAGTGCATGGGTGGACGGGAATCAACGTATTGATTGATTGCTTGATTGATTGATTGATTGATTGATTGGTTAATTAATTGGAGTCGGTCGGTTGGTCGGCCCGTCGGTCGATCGGTCGATCAATCGAATGATTTATTGATTACCTGACTTAATAACAGACTACCATATACGTATCGCTACACTATATACATTATATCTCTTTCTAGTGGGACAATAATAGTGTTTAGACATGTGCAGCTATTCAATAGCCGGGAAGATACAAATTAGGAATTGCATAACTTTAAAAACGTACACGCAAATATTCCACCTGTAACCAATTTCGCAGAGACCATGCAGCATTACACAGATGCGTAATGTGTATCATATACACCTGTGCAAAAGTTAAGCACCACCCTATTTTTACGCACATGCGAGGGTATATTCATGTGCTATGAAGAAAGCAATAGCATAAACATTTATGTACCCATCCATCTTAGTGCAAGAGGTAATAATGCAACTAGAGGAATGCTGATTATGATGGTGGGGAAACACTGTATGTTTTTGTTTGAACTTGAAAACGAGGCCTGAATATGGTTACGTTGACACAACTGACAACTATTGCCCTACAGTTGACACACGTGGCTAGATTGTCATTAATGGTGTCTGAAAACGAAGTTTAACATCTGTGCACGAGTTTGAGACGGTCATTATTAATACCGGGTATATCCACCTTGTGCCTGGATGACGGCCTGGACTCGACGTCTCATGCTGGTCACCAACCGACTGATACGCCATTGTGGTATTCGTTGCCATTCAAGATGGAGTGCGTCTGTTAATTCCTGTAGGTTCTGCACAGGAGGATCCCTCCTTCTCACCATGTTTCCCAGAATGTCCCAGATATGCTCAATAGGGTTCATGTCAGGGCTCCTTGCTGGCCATGGTAGGGTTTCGATGGCATTCTGGCGGAGGTATTCATACACAGCTCTAGCACGATGTGGTCGGGCGTTGTCATCCATGAATATAGGGTGGGTTCCAGGTGCATGATTTACAAAATGAGGGACCACAACTCTATCCAGTATGGAATCGTGATATCTTTGTCCATTTAGTGTTCCAGGTACAGTCAACAGATCCAGCTTACAATCAAATGAGATGCATCCCCATATCATAACGGAACCTCCACCAAATGGAACTTCTTCCATGATGTTATGTTGGTCGTATGCCGTGCGTCTGGACCTCCATACACGAGTTCGACCATCTGTGGCATGAAGCAGGAACCGACTTTCATGGGACCAGTGTACCCGTGTCCAGGATCTCATGTTCCAGTGTCTTCTTTCGTTGCACCACCTCAGACGCTCCTCTTTGTGGTGTGCAGTGAGGAGAGGACGTCTGACAGGTCTCCTAGCTTTCATGCCAGCAGCATACAGTCTCCTTTTGACGGTAGACATTGACACTCTATTGCGCGTTTCCCATTGCTGGCTGAGCACTCTGCTGTTGGTGAATGGAGATCTCCTAACAAGGCGTACTAGGGCTCGATCATCACGGGCAGTAGTCTTCTTCGGTCTTCCAGATCTAGGCCTGTCCTTCACCTCGTTAGTTTGCCCATGTTTTGCAATCAAACGACTGATTACAGTATGGTTAATGTTCAGCTGTCTGCCAATCTCTCTGCATGACATACCAGTGGTATGCATGCCTATGATTTGCCATTTCACACGATCACTTAACCTTCGTTTTGCCATAGCGGTTCACAATCAAGAGCTAATTCTCTCTGTACAAATAAACCACGGTCATGAACACAAAATTCCTAATCTTTTCGCCTAAATCTGTATGTAATGTTCTACACCTTAAACTGGACTTTTACATAACTGAACACGTGTGCTGTTTCCCGCCACGCACGGACATCAAGCGGCGTGAAGTCATGCATGCATGTGCATTTCGTACTTGGAATTATGTCAGCTAACGCGGGGACAAAAAGTATGGCAGCCTAGTTGTACCATCATGTTTCTACGTTCTATTGTTTTTGCTGGTGCTTAACTTTTGCACAGGTGTATATGTGTGTCGCGAACGGCTTTCTTTGATGGTCTCTGTATATTGACTGTGGGGTCACTGGGGATGCTCCACAAACACTATACAGACACCGTCAAAGAAAGCAGCTATCAATGTAACTAATCGGCACATATTTTGAGCCATGTAGAGATGCAAGCTTTTGATGTTGACGTGTCCCTTTTCCGAACGATGGTTGAGAATCCTGATTTTGCCTGATATCGCGGCTTACTGTGCCGATGCCGGGCCGATACAGATATCTGGGTAGCCAGTACTTTGTGTCAAGCTGTTGTTTTGAACTTCTCCCGGGGGTAATATGTCGTGCATCTACTATCTGCTCACACCTGCCATGTGAGCAAGGGCTAACAGAAATGTGAAATAATAATAAATATGTTTGGCAGAGAGGAATTTTGTTGTTTAATTATTAGATTGCAGTAATAATTAGGTCGGACATAACATCGATTTGATGTCAACTCTATCACAGCTTCACTCGTTTGTTCACAATTCTCTCTATCATTTCACCGTTCCAGAGTATCCATGATCTGACGTCATATGACGTCATGATCAGCTAAGCCGCGTGTAGGATGACGTCATAGTCATTACGCCATACATGATTCTACATCTGTCTTTAACGCTTGATAGTTCGACACGTTGTACGAATTGTATGTCTCTATTATTTAATAAGCATGCTGCTGATTATTTTGAAAGTAATTTGACTGGGCGATGTTGCTGCCATAGGAAATTGATAGTTAGGGAGTTCAGAGCGAGGTGTGGGTGGAGCTTAGCTGGAGATGGGCAGGGCTTAGCAAAAACTGGAAAGGTCCATTCTGTCTATCAATTCACCTGTACGATATATATATATACCACATAACCACACCTGAATTCCACAGCATATAATAGAATCTCTCTCCAGGGCCTTGTACAGCAGACTGACCAGGTCCAAGTTATGTGTAAGTTTGTCTCCGGACATGTCTAGCGTATGGCACTCAGTGACCCCTCCTGTAAGGTCAGTCAGACAGTCGGTTAACTCGTTGCACTTCAGTGCCTCATAGGAACCATGTAGCCTGGGCAAATACATGGAATATGGGAAAGTGGGATTACAATAAGTCAAAACGAAGCTATGAAAAGTATATGCAGTCACACTATCATTGACAGCAAAATCATCATCATCATCATCATCATCATCATCACCATCACCACCACAATCATCGTCATCACCATCAGCAGCAGCAGCCGCAGCAGCAGCAGCAGCGGCGGCGGCAGCAACACATATCTTAATTAAGATTTTACCACAAGAAATGGCTATTAGACGGCATATATGGTGTACACGCACGCACACATGCGTGCTAATTATTAAACATACCTACGTAAGCTTACTTAGTCCAGGCTATACAGCAAGCTAGCACATACCAGTATTGATGTATTATGAACACCACGATTGGTAGATATCACCTCAACTCCATAATCATATTCTGCATAATTAAAAACGACTATCACTTACTTAGCATAGGCTTTCTCGAGAAGTGCCGGCCAAAATTCATTCGGTCTTTCTGAATGCATACATATGAGTCGATCTTGGACAGTGGGCAGTCGGTCATCGATAACTATCTCTGTCCAGTCCCCGAAATGCCAGAAATTAAATCGAAACATTCCGCAATACCAGGCTGGCTGAAAGCTTTGACCCTCGGGAACTAGCCTGCGTAACAGGTCTTGGTGGTCCAGCGACGTTATACAGGAGAGCGCGGCGAGAAGCCAACAGTCGCCTAGTCACCATTCAAACGATTATAATTAGACATACATACGGTAAGATCTGATACATAAAAAACAATCTCAATATAATTTCCTAACTTTCTAGTCTTTCTACCACTCATCAAAGACCACCGTAAGCCTACATGACTTATGAAACAAGTACAATCGGAGATTAGCCATCCCTAGTTCATTCCATGTTTCCAGATTCCCTTTTTTAAATCCAAAAATGGCAATCCTGATATAGTACTACTAGAACATCCTATCTCGTGGTACAATTTGGCTCACATCGGATAAATAATTTCTGACAAACAGCCTCAGATAGACCAGCTGGTAGACAAAATGATTGATTTGCCATCTTTCTCGTACGGGCGATGCCAATTATGTATACTATAGGGCCTATCCACTATAAAATAAAGCGAAACGGGACCAAAATAATAACCTTAAAATACAACTAAAGAGTCGTCGCTAACCGCAGATAGCATCAGTATAAAAGTCACATCTCATATTTTACGACCAAAGTAGTGTTGAGTCCGTGATACTAGAGGCCTTGAAATCCCAGTGGCTCAATTACAAATCAACTATACAGAAAAGCTGCTGATTTTTTTAAAACCAATTTGCCTGCGAACTGTTGCTGCCATTGGCAGCAACAGCTCCCAGTCAGATTGGTTTCAAGATATTCAGCGGAATATTCCCAACATCATCATAAAGCTGTCGTTTTTTTGTAATTGTTAAAGTGTTATGGTAGGCCATCCACATGTCTTTTTCTTTTTCGCCAAACAATATACTAGAAACTATTAGCATCTTTCTTAATCAAATTATCATCAGCAGTAATGAAAGCCAAGGTATGGCATCAACATACCTAACTGCCCTTGTTTTATGTAAGAAGCTCTGTTAGATTCGACAACAAATTCTGCATGTGATGCGCATTGGTCCGCAATGTCCTGCAAAAATATTATATATCAAGAAATAAGATATTTTAAAGGATAACTAATCTAATCTCTTGATAGCTATTCAGGTGATCTAATAGGCCGCTCATAAACTATACAGGTAATTTTAAGTCTTCTATCATCCCGTCAAAGAAAGATATTCAGGCTTTAGTAGCTAAATGGTGCTACATTTCTACAGCCTATGATGGCTGTCATGATTTACTTTTCAACCAATCAGAAAAAGCCTAGCGTGTCTGTCTCGGGATATATGCTCAGTCATAGAGGTGCCAGCTATAGCTTGGTAATGTGGTATAAAAGCAATCGTACAGGTAAGCTGTTGAATATTTTGAAACTAATTTGACTGGAAGTTGTTGCTGCCATAGACAGCAACAGCTTCCAATCAAATTCGTTTCAAAATATTCAACGAGATGAGTGTTACATAATAAAGAATCTGATGCATTGGCACTTATATGACATAGTACACTTTCGCTAGATGAGACAAAATGGTGGCGAAGACTGTTCAACATTTACGCGATATTAAAAAGCAGGTGATTGTGATACAGATAAGGGAATGTGACAGGATATGAATGAAATGGAATATGTAAACCATAATCTATCGGCGCAGTATAACATTTGAGATGGGATTGGTATCCCTTTAATATAGTATGGCTTGTTGTTCCAATAAACGGATACAGTCTACGTTGGAAGAATTGTCCTGGGGCCTTGTTAGTTCCAAAACACAGACTATATTGAGCTGCATTGGGCATTCTCTGTGGCTGGCGCTGCTGCTACTGGTGCCGCCCCCGCCGCCGCCGCCGCCGCCGCCGCAGTCGTCGTCGTCGTCGTCGTTGTTGTTGTTGTTCTTCCTACTGCTACTCCTTCAATTATCTAGCCATGTAACATTTTCTTATGTTCGCTAATCGTCTCAGTCTATGTCGTGGGTATCGGAACATATGTATAAGACCTGCTTTACTTTTGACTTAAATCTGCAAAAATAAATACAATGTAAACCAAGCATTGATGGAAACTATGCATGAACTGTGTGCCTACAAATAGCAAATGATAAAACTCACCGTGGGTCTTTTCCACTCAATCTTGTATTGCGGATACCGTGTGTAGTATATGGACGTATCATCGGCCAAGAACTCTGGGTCTTCGTACAGGGTGCCTCGTTTTAAGCAGTCTTGTCGAACTGCATCAAATGCGCTATATGGTACCGGTATTGCAGGGGCCTTTCGGTGTGCTGGTCGTGGAGGAACTGCGGGTGGTGTTAGATGGGTACTACAGTATGGTGGGGGTGCGTGATCCACCTGACTATCAATCCAATTCAGGATCTTAAACTCGCGCTGAAGCGACTTCTTGTCTGAAATATGATGTATCATGACGTCATTCCGTAATGAGTTTGACTGATGCTGGTTCTGCGGACACCTCATCATGCTATCGTGAACGACTCTGTTGAAACGCTTCAGAGACTGTGGAGTTAATCTCGACCTTCCTCGAATCTTAGGAGGAGGAGGAATGGGTGGAGCTATCTGACCGTAACGATTCTGTTTTCTGATGTGGTGCTTTTGTGGACGCTTTTTCGTAACCCTATTCTCAGCCGTATACGGCAGTTGTAGAGTTGCTGTATTACCGCGCTCTTTGTTTCTGTCAGGTGACACCCGGTCTATATTGGAAAAGGTAAGTAGGTTCAGTTTATCACAACTCTTGCTTGATTGTTTTGGACGGCCATGACTAACCCTGCGACTCCTTTTAGAGAGAGAAACTGGCAAAGACTTCGTTCTATCCTTAATTCGCAAATCCCGCTTGGGAATCCTACGTTGCTCCGAATGTGACCTATGTCTTCTACGTGTAATTTTCTCCCCCGAACATTGTCTCTTCACCTCTAAGCTTCGACTTCTCTGTAACCGTCCTTCCCGCTGGTGGTGACCAAGAAACTCTGCTGAATCATATGTTCTATTTCTCGGATTTATTATCAAACCCGTCTGCAGGTCTAACCAACGTGGTTCGTCAGGAATAAGCTTACGACCCTTAAGCCTACTTGAACGTTGTTGTAACATGTCTTTGTTAGATCACGCAATATTGAACAATACAATAAAGCACACGGTCAACCCCAATAGCTGGAAACGCTCTTAGTCTATGTGTTTATATAATAATATTATTTAACCTGTTGATCAATTGTTAGCAATACATTTAGGCCATAAGAAATTATTATATAGGCTTACATGAATGTGTTCGTTTATACGCCTCAATTCTGTTAAAGAACATTATTTTATATAATAATCCGCTTTGTTGATTGCGTAATCGTCCATATAGTCCCATAATAGGTGTATCTAATTTCTACATAACCGTCCTATATACGTGTATGCCTGCATTGATATAGACACATCTTAGAATCTTGTTTTCTATTCGCAATGCTTTCCCAATTCTCGCAAAATATTTCTTTCTATAAGGGCCTAAAAGATATACGGCTTTTAATATCTAGGTGTATACATGTGTTCCCTTTATGCAAGGCGTCGTGGTTTTTATTTTCAACTAGCTATAATTATAGAAAATAATGTTTATCTTTTAGGACGACACAAAATGGTAGTGCCAAAAAGTGATAAAGAGGCGTGTTGGATACGGAATCTTTATCATTATACGCAATACTCTATAATGCACACGCATGCACGCACGCGCGCTCACGCACACACGCCAGTTGAGATGAGATTGAGGACCCATCTGATTAACCCTTCCACTGATGAAATCCTTTTATCTCACTTTCAAAAAGCCCGAACAGAAAAGTTGTTTAATATTTTGAAATTAAATATGCCAGAAATCAGGCGTTGCCCACGGCAGCCTGGCAAATCAATTTCAAAATATTCAACAGAAATTAAAATCTTTTTCATTTCTTATCATTGTCGTTGAAAGGGTTAAACGCTAACTCGCTAAGCTACGAGGCTAAGAATCACTGTCTAGACATTCGATAGAAATAGAACTATACGCGGCTTTTATTTATCAACTATCTCGCTGCTACAAGCCACTATGCAATAATGTCAATGAGCAAAAACTCCTGACTTGCTGAATATTTTGAACACATTTTGATTGAAAGTTGTTGGTGGCTTAGCCGCCAACAACTTACAGTCACATTGTTTTCAAAATATTCACCATGTCCAGAGATATAATCCTTGGAACATGTCATCTGCAAAAACTCAGCAGTTAAGACCGATTAAAATTATCATTTCGACGCTTTGAGAAATTATTAGTTATAATAGCTACAGATACAGATACCGCGAATAAATTTTCATGTCATCTCTTTCAGACTCGCTAATTTCACATAGGCCTAAGAAACACAAAATTAGGTCTATATCGTGACTCTAGGCAACGGAATAACCCTAGATCGTAACACTTGTCCTGTAGAAAATTCACACAAAACTCAAGGCATCCTAAATACTAATGATACCCGTTTTAAATACGACGCTGCTAAAGGCTGTTGCTGACGTTGATGTAGCAAAGGTTTACGACAAACATGATTATCGTATTGAGCACAGTTTCCACAGAAAAACGAAACGATAAAAATAACTTAGCGTTGTGTAGGATCTACATGGGATAAATATGATGACGAGTGATATTCGATACTGCTTTTACAAGGCCTGGTCCTAGTTGATGAAATGCGAGACGGGTTTAATACTAAATTTGTATCTTTGCTTATAGACCCTTCGTCATCATCAATCTAAAGATAGGATCTCGCGAGACACTAATGAGTCACCATCGCAAAATATGTGCGCATCCACGACGCTCACGATTTGATGGAGATCAAAATAGTAACATGAAAGGGATTTTGAAGAACAATTTTGCAACAGTAAAACCATCACGGTCAAAATGTTGTTCATTCCTCCGTTCCCGCTTCTGTTCTTCCTTCCTCCCTTTCATCCATCCTTCTTTCATTCCTCATCCATCCTTCCTCCGTTCCTCACTTTATTCATCCATCCATCCATCCATCGATTCATTCATCCATCCATCATTCATTCATTCATTCATTCATTCATTCATTCATTCATTCATTCATTCATTCATTCAATATCCAGGGCTGAAGGGCTAAGTGAGCTTATGCCATGGCGATAGTCCGTCGGAAATCCGTTTCTTGTTTGTCATTAATCAACTTTTGCTTCCAAACGTATCTCCTCAATAACCACTTGGCCGGTCTCAACCAGACTTGGCTGGAAGAACTGTATAGTATCGACTTCCCAATTCGGATCATAGACGCCATCTGATTGGTCGATATTTTTCGGCAGCCATCTAGGTCGTTCCAAAGGAAAAATCCGCAAATGTTTCAAAATGTATCTTCTTGAAAAATTAGTCAGTTTTAACCACATTTAGCTAGAAGGACCCCTACATTTAAGCTGTCGGCTTATGGTATTGCACAGAGAAAGTTGCTTAGTTGCTTTTCCGGTGGCCATCTTGCATTTCCCCAATCTTTCGTAATTTAAATCTTTCAAACCGTATCTTATTAAAAATGATACGATTTTAACCACGCCTGCCTTCTTCAGAACTTGTATACAGAAATCTGATTAGGCCTACTTACATTTTTCGGCAGGCATTGTAGATCTCAGCTCAACAATGGAGGAATCCAGTTTATCCATCAATCATATGACGTCATAATCAACTACGTCACGTGTAGGATGACGTCATAATCAATTACGTCATGAAAAACGTAGCTAAGTTCGTCACGAACGCTTAATTGATGACAAGTCTTGTTGTACGAATTGTATTTCTTTACTATTTAATAAACATGCTGGGAGCAACAGCAACCCGTCAAATTAGTTTCAAAATATTCAACATCTTACCTGTATAGTTCTTTAGAAATTGATAGTCATGGAGATCCGGGATCGATCAATCCCAACACGGCCGAAGTGTGGGTGGAGTTTAGCTAGACAGATCCATGGGCGCGGCATAACTAAAACTGGATTCCTCCATTGCTGCTCCAGCAGATGGACACCATTTGGGTGTAAAGACAGACCCTGACGAGGGCAAGACTTAACAGTACTACAGCCACAGGGCATGGAAAATAAAGGACCCCAAATCAAAAACAAATATCGCATTTTACAAATTTGAACTACGGAAGCTGTAGAATTTGATTTGAATCTGGTGCTGCCTTAGGCAGAAAACAATTTCGAGCAATTAAAATTTGAGACGGCTGTCTGGGTTGTGGGTGGGTGGGTGAGTAGTGGTTGGTGTGTGCGGGTGGGTGGGTGGGGGGGGGGGAGTTGTTCTGACAAATCTAATTTAATTTATCATATGTAATTATTAGGATATTACTGACACTGTTGAATGTATACATTTAGTGCTAAAATGGATGCACGAGCATAAATCTATTGTCAGTGACGTAACAAATTGTGGCTTCTTGCTGACAGAGCGCCCAAATGAGCCCCTAAGTATGGGATGTGTAAATAGGCAATATCAATTTGAGCATAAAATGTAACACTGTATTGAAGACAGATTCTCGCTACCCACATGGTCAGTGTAGTATACGCCTAAGCAATAAAGAACAATTTAAGTGGACACGCGAGGAAGGGTTAGGAACAGAGCACCGGTTGTAGAGAAAAGTAGAAGATGGCAATTTATCCATCCTTCAAATGACGTCATAGTCAACTAAGTGACATGTAGGATGACGTTATAATCAATGACGTCATTAATGACATAGATAATTGGTGACGGACTAAGCGTTGTTGTACGAATTGTATGTCTTTACTATTCAATAAAGATGCTGTTGAATAATTGCCATAGGCAGTAACAGCACCCATTCAAATTAGTTTCAAAATATTCAACACCCTACCTGTATAGTTTTCTGGAAATTAATAGTTAGGGACTTCAGGGATCGATCGATCCCAACACGAGCGAGGTGTGTGTGGAGCGTAGCTAGAGATGAGCGGGGCATAACTAAAACTGGAAAGGTCCATTAGCGAGCTCGAAGAAAGATGTAAAGCTTCATCTCGCAGGGACGCACAGCGACACAAACAGAGATCACCCAGCAAATATATTGAACTCTAAGAAGATGGTTGCCGTGGTCAGAAGTGTAACATATAAGGGGTGATTGCTGGGAATGTTCAAATTGTGATGCTATCAGTTTGACCTTATAGCAAGACTGCTCTGACCATTGGCATTATATGATGTCACATTGTCGGCAGTAGTCTAGAGTAGGATTAGTATCCACATCATGAGATATAACAGACATTGCGTTATACAGAAAAACCGCAATTGCTACACAAATCAGTGGTAGGTTATAGAAACAGTTCTGACACTTTCCACTTCTTTTGTGGCCTTAGTATGACCACTGACAGGGGTCATATTAAGACCGGGAATGCCGTGGAAAGTGTCAGAACCCATAGATAGATTAGTGAGTATAAATAAGCACAATGGTGTGGTGGTCATTAGTCGGTAGAGTATGGCAAACGCTCACGCAGATTACGTGGTATCTGAGAAAAACGCTGGAGCATGATCGAGGTAGAGGCGACATGTAGTTCAACACGATGAAGTCTAGAATAGTCGGAAGAGCATGGATTCTAAGTAAGGAGTGTGAATGGCGTGTAAAGGAGTCGAATCATGTCATATTACCCCAGGTGGATGATTTATGGAGAAATGAACCCTTGCAAATTCCGCTTCTGCTGGAGAATAATGGCAAGTGTTCAAAAAATTGAATTCTGAACCATATTCTCACGGCAGTCACATGTACCCCCATTGTACTTGTAGCTAGAAGGTATGTATGTTTACACCTTATCAGGGTTTTCAGAAAATAGAGTGAACATGAATCTGTAAGGAAGGACACAGCGGGTTCTGACTTGCTATCATGCGTTCCAGTGTAGGTAGGTCTAATGGCTTCGTAGGACAGTCACTGTGGAGCACATTTGGTGCCCTAGAACTGATATGGCGAACACGAGCCGGAACAGTTAAAATAAGGACATATGTAGCCTGGTAGCTGAGATGGCGTCGATGTGGACTTGGTTGAGGACTGAGAAGTGTCAAAGGGTAGAGGCCATAGGAACAAAGAGTCCTGGAACCAGAGAAACGTGGCCCAAGACACACCGACACAGATTGAGAGAGCCTTGGAATTCGCTATACTGGGAGGCAGTAAATATAAAGCCAAGAGAGGACCTTGTTGCATAAATCTGTTAAGCGTACTGCAAAATGACCTCTGGAAACCAGGACTCGGTACACTCAGATCACGAATGACACTGAGAACGTTACAGATTTTGGGTGAGGACAAGGCACAGTCGTCAAAAGTAAAGGATTGGTTGCAGCTGTCGGGTGTTTTTACATCAACGGCCGCAGAGTGCAGTAATCATACATGTACCAATGTGTGGGAATCTTGTAATATGAACTGAAACTCCAGAACATTACTGATCCCATCTGGTGATGTTTGCATGCTGGTGGGCATAAAGATTAATCTGCCTTTAAAGCTAGCTAAACAGACAATAAAGTATGGAGCTTTTCTTACCGGGAATAGCAGGATATATATTTTTGCATCAACGCTTGATGAAGCTATTGAGACACTCTTGACAGTATATGCAGATAGAGTTCATAATACGTGCTTCCTTGTGTTCTTCGGTAATCCAATTTCACCTGTGTTCTCCATAAATGAAATGGTACTATGCATATCTTCTAGATTACAGAGTTGGCTGGTTTAAATCAGATTGATTTAAATCTCTCTGATTTAAATTGCGATTTAAATCAAATGAAAACCAACCTTTTTCAAATTAAATTTTAATTAATTTTAACCAGGGGTTTCTCATTAAATGCAACAAATGTACTTACTAAACATTTAGCTATAAAATTACAAACATCCTGGTTGTTACTAGTCTTATCAACACAGTGATAACATTACAATCATGCTTTCTTTGACAAGTGATTGATTTAAATCAACTATTTTCTAATAAAATTATATTAATTTATAATCCCATTTTTGACGGTCAAAAACAGCAATAAATACAATAAACAAAATTTAATAGACACACATTAAACCTCATCATTGAAACCCACTTGTCAGTTGTATTAATCAATAGATTGAGGCCTGTGCAAATAGGCATGGCCCATTTCGTTTGTGCAAAGATTACATAGATATTTTCGACACAACCCATTCTCTGATCCAGCAACTTCTTTGATATATGTAAATATATTGTTAAAATAGCTGCTCAAAGCAAAGAAGGGTCTATAAAACAAACTTTCTTATCTTAAAAAATGTTCTACGCAGATCTTAAATTTAGACAGGTCATAAAGGGTATGCTGCATTCCACGCAGGCACCTCTATCAGTTCACTCGAGTACCCTTTGGGTGACCAATCGTGTTGTTTTCAAAGGATAATGGATCTATCATTGCCAAAGAAACCTCACACGCCACTTTTGTGTACCATGATAATGTGACAATTTGTGATAATGATCATAAAGAGCATGACATCAATTTCCAACAATTCCTCGCGGATGCTTTAAATCAACAGATCACCTACAATGAATAAAAGTGAGTGTTCTCTACCCGAAAGTGGTCAATTCTTGGTTCCATCATAGAGGAACAGGATATTAGACTGTATGCAACGCATCTACACAAACTCCAGCAACTCCCTCCTCCTAACAATATGAAAAGTCTCTGTCATACGTATTTTTTTCATACTGTTCTAGATAGATTCACGGATTCTCTGACAAAATTAGACCACTAGCTATTACTGCTACCTTTCCTATATCGGAAGTCGGTTGCTAAAACTGCTTTATAGATCTTCTCGTCTTTTGTCTCCATAACCCTTCTCCAGAGGATATGTTTCTTCTCAATCTTTTTTATATCTTTGCGTGGCAATGTGCTAGTTTCTTTAAACTTTCTATTCAGTGTAACAATCTTTCTTTGTAAAAATGCATCTATGATGTGATAGGATATGATATCGTTTACAGCTGAAAGTGAATTAGGCTTAGTGTATCCCGTCAGCCAGTCCTGGCTTGTCAAACATAGTTGCTTCTACACTTATGTATGTGATTTGCAAACGTATATATTCCTGCTGTCCAGTGATTTACGGATGCATATTCTAAGCTCTATGTACACTTTTTGTTTTGTTTAACACAATGAAACAGACGCAAAAGCAGATGCAGACTTACAAGCAGAAGTAACAAATAGTACAATTAGTATTAGCAGACTCCCCGAAATGGTCCTGTGCTAGAGATTTGGTCCCATATCGCTATTTCTGTTCAGTTGGCCCTGGAACTCCGCGCAAGACTATGTTCCATTAAGCGCATGCGAACAAAATCAATTTCCATGACCGAGCTGTAGGCTCCGCATACACTTGCTCAAAAGATATTTACACACAGTAATAATCAGAATCATCAGTAGCAACGTTGTACATGCATCCTCAAATCCATCTTGAAAACACCCAACCTCACGTCTCCATAACCCACTCTTTTTATTCTTGTTTACCATGCATGACACTCCATGAGAAACTCCGAGAATTTCCTTCGTTTCCACTCGACTTTATGGACTACCAAAATGCGGATTCCCGATCAAATGTCTATATTACACTCTTACCTCCTAATATATCAAATTTATTTACAATGTTTCTTTAATTCTAGTGTTCAGTTTAGACTAATATCAATGGGTGAATTTTTTTAATTAATTTTAATTTTTAAAAGCTCACATTTCGGTTCATTGTCAATATAAAATTTACACATCAAAATCCCACTTCCCATAATGTACGGGATTCCCAGCATGTGATAAATTCGCCTGACGTCTGTTGTAGGAGTTATCCATTATCCATATTCTATAGTTGCATCTCTTCAGAAATGTCGGTGGGATCCTGGTCAGCATTACCCAACTGTGTTCTCTCTGAAGCAATAGACGATGGCTGCAGCTCATCATCACCCAACTAACCCCCTGCAGAGATGTTAGAACTAGCTGAAATCCACGCATCTAACTCTCTTACATTGTGGTCATCATCAAAATGCCGGAAAACCGGCTGTAGCTCACTACCGAGATCAATAGAAATGGCTGCCTAGCTCCCACTAGTATTTACCTGCCAGGTCTTTCAGGGAAGAATGTGATTAAATCATCATCCCTCAGGATTCGCCAACAGAAATTGGCACAAAACTTAACCCTCCAAGTATCCCCTTGATGACACTGTATCACCTCAAACGGACCCTGCCAACACTTCTGCAGCTTTGCAGGCTTCCCAGACCTAGGCGTAAAACATATGATAACTTTGTCACCAACCCTATAATGGCACGTGATCGTCTTCTCTAAACTCTTCTCCACATGCTTAGTCTTCAGCTGAGTGTCGCTTGCAGCCACATGTTCATGCGCTGCTTTCAGTCCCTTTGAAAGGCTAGTTCCAAAAGAAGATAGCAACTTCTCAGCCTTAAGAGAGGTCAAGGGCATTCAGGGCTCCTGCCCCATATAAAGGGAAAAACGGAGAATACCCGGTGCAGTCATGGACATGAGTATGATAGATGATGTGTGTATATATGATACGTCCAGATCACAAAGCTTGAAATCATGTACCTCCTTTTGAAGCATTTCTCCAATAGTTCTGTTCAGCCTCTCTACTTCACAATTAGACTATCGTCCCATAGGGCTTACCATCATCGTCTGCATCCCCAAGAGCCACGCAATTTTCACCAAATGGGTGTTATTAAACTCTCACCCTCTGTCCGCCATTATAGAAGAGGAAATACAATGGCGACAAAACACATTGCTGATCAAAGTACTGGCTACTTTCTGTGATGATTTATCAGGGATCAGTATCATCTCATCAGCTTTTATAAGAAGATTAATGGCCACCAACAAGCATCGATTCCTTAGACTCAGACCACGCACACGCAATCAGACCTTTAATATCATTGGCTGGCTGGTCTCTCACACTTCTTCCCAAGGCTCGAGTCTAGCCCCTACTGACTCTAAACACGGAACACAAGATCCACAATAGTATTTGACATCCCAAGTGACATTGAGCCAGAAATATTGTTTCTTTAACAGCTTTTCTGTCCTTTCATGACCCATATGACCTAATTGTCATAAACTTGCTGTAAAACATACTGGATCAATTACTCTGGTACCACCAGCTGACGCAGTGAACTTTATATTGTGCACATGACTAATATAAAGTTGTCCAGTATCATTTATGCTTAAGGAATTTGAACGACGCAGCCATTTCATCACCTGTTATGATGCTGAGACACGAATATTCAAACGTTTGTGAGCCATCACTTCTTTGATTACAGGGTCTTCACATTTATATTTTAGAAACTTCTGCTCCGGGAGATTCTTAGTTTGCCGGAGCACATTTACAGATCGAGAGAGGGCATCCGCATGAGCGTTCTCTGCAACAGGACCATAATACCTTTCGAACTTAAAGGCTGAGATTTCCTCTACCCAATGGGTATACCTTTCACAGGAGTCTCTTCTATCCTTCTATCACTTAAACTGCCCCCCCCCCAAGCAGGTAGTAGCGAGATTTCCACAGTGCGAACACCAGGGCAAAGGTTTCTTTGTGTCGAGCATGCCAATTTAACTCATGACCCGAAAACGCCTTAGAACCCAGTATCTGAAGCAGCTGTGCTTACTTCGAACACTATTCCTATATCTGGGAACTGTAATATGCAATGGGACGACAGGGCATTTGATTTTGAAAATCGTTAAAAGCTGCCTCCTGCTCAGCATTCCAGAGAAAATATGCCTTCCCTGTGATAGAATTAAGCATTGCTGCTGCCCTAACCTGCAGATTTGGAATTCGTTTGGAGTAACTGTAATACGTAAACAATCCGAGGAACTGGCGCAAAGCCTTAGTAGTTGTGGGGGTACACCACTCAGCCATGGCATGAACTTTTTCTGGATCCTGTCTTATTCCACCTTTCGAAACAATGTGACCTAAGAACTTGACTTCTTTCTTACACATATTAACATTCATGGAGTTCACTGTCAACTTGGTTGCATGTAACCGCTCAAATATACTGCGAAGCAAAGCAACATGCTGATCAAAATCTTCTCTTCAAACAATAATGGTATCCATATAGCTCGATACCACATGTCCAACACAAGAGAATGATGCTTGTGCATTTTTTACCCCAAAGGGCATAACCCGGAAGTCCCAATGCCCATGTTGTGTGGAAAAAGCAGTCTTCTCATGGTCGCATTGTGTGATTGGAACCTGACAACGTCCACTATACAGGTCTAAGGTTGTAAACAATGCTGACCCACGTAATGCCTCCAGGCATTTTCGAAAAGATAGCAAATGGAAAATTTGAGACTCAGAAACCAGATTGAGACCGTGAAAATCTGCACAAAATGGTGGCGAGCCACCATGCTTCAGAACTAAAAGAATTGGAGCAGACTATGGTGACGTTGACCTCTGAATAACCGACGAGCATCCATTTCTGACAACTGTCTCCCACCTCCCATCTGAGCATAAATGGTGTAAGCATAGTTTATAACCTACTGGCTCCGTGTTCAATGCAGGAATTGCAAATATTCTGCCCACTTCATCATCACAATTGGCAAACACGTCTCTATATTCAACAAGCACATTTCTTTCAACAGTTTGTTGTGCATTTGCCAAATCGCTAGAAGAAAGATCTATTTTTGCCGACTCCAAGTTGCATGATTTTTACATCTTTTATCATCCAAGCCAACTTCCTAGACATCTACAGGGGAAATCTTCCCAACAACTTTATTAGCATAAATTGTCTTTTGACTAAGGTTAGTGTTTATGACCAAAATTGGAATTTCGTTAACCAAGTCATGTTTAACCAGACCATTTTCAAAGTTTATGTGCAGACGTTCTGAGAAACTGCTTTGTGGAATAAACAACAAATCTTGCTAGTCTTTTGTGAAGTCCCTGCCATCACCTATAATCACCGTTTTACATTTAGCAGGCCCTATAAAGTCTATAATAAACAACACAACATAATTTTTAGCAGCCCATTAGATCGCTTTTCTAATGGAATTGTATCATTGTTAATTGCTGACAGAAGTTTATGGCATTACTGTCAAAGTGTCTTAACATGTCACTTCTAATGATAGCTGGGTAACTGAGATTTTTAATCACCAAAACTGTGCCTCTGGGAATTTTAAGGTTGTCTCCCAGCTGGATATCTACCTGATATTCACCCAAACAATTCATAGTAGAGTTATTTGCCAGAGAAGGTCTATGGCAACTGTGTTTTATGTTTTGCGAATTTATGCCTGGCAATTGCGAACTAACGCATGCTACTTCTGCACCAGTATCAATTAACCATTAATCAGGAAAACTTTGTAATTTTCTCTACCACATGCAATGTTGAAAATGTGTCATTTTTCATAGCTGCTGTTGACCAGTTTATACGACCAATTTTCTGCCTTGACAACGAATTAAGCTTTGACGATGATGGACGACATTCTCAGGCAAAATAACCACAGCCATGACAGTTTCTACATTGTATATTATGTGGCGCTGAGGAGGGAGTTGGACGTCCATTGCCATGGAAATGAGGGTAGCCCTCCCACCAGGTTTTGGTGACCTACAATTACGTCTGAAATGTCATGACCATTGACACGCCCAAGACGTGATTAGAGTTGAAATTGAGTACTAAGGTTAGTTGAACTAGCACTGTGTAGTTCAGTTTTTACTGCACTACCATCAGATTGCTGCAAACTAACTACGTGAGAATTGTTAAAACTCTCGTGTTCCATTAAATATAGACACTTTTGCAAGAGATATGAGATGCCTGCTGATTTCTGTTCAACTTACCCAGCATGCTATGCTACTCAGTATGCAACGTTACCCTGCATGCAATTTCCTGACTCCATATTCGTTGTAACTATTGGACGCCATATTCGTTTAGTCTATTGTCTGTATAGGCCAGGATTTCTCAAACAAAACCAACCTGCATGCACGTGCAAATGGCCATTTGTCCTCCAGCTCTGGAAGCGTAAGCATGCACGTACCGTGTACTATTCACGGCAGTACATTCAATGGCCTGCATTGCAACACTGTTCAGCGCAACTGTGTCAATTTCCAAACGAAAATTAGAGAAAGCTTTTATATATATTTTGACAATAATTTGTGTGAAAGTTATTGCTATCAATGACAGCAATGCTTCAAGAGCCGGAGGACAAATGACTATTTGCACGTGCAAGCAGGCTGGTTTTGGCTGAAAAATCCTGGCTTGTTCAGACAATAGACTAAACGAATATGGCATCCAATAGTTACAACGATTGTGGAGTCAGGGCATTGCATACTGGGTAGCATTGCACGCCGGGTAGCATTGCATGCTGAGTAAACTGAACAGGCATCTCATATCTCGTGCACAAGTGTAAGTTTAATGGAACACGAGAGCTTTAACCATCAATTTTCCCAACATCTCTTTCATTTCAGTAAAGTTCTGTCTTAGGGAATCATACCTATTGTCATCATTTTCTACGGACTGAATATTTAACAGTCTGAAGGAATTAACATTAAGTAACATTTCTTCAATTTCCCTAGCTTTAATGGTTACACCCGAAAGTTTATGGTGCGCAAAATCTAGTTGTAGCTTGCTAGAAATGTTAGGCACCATACCACACAGCATCTGATATTTAATTGTTTCAACACAAGGCCACGTCAATTCTTGTGCTATATTATATGCTTGCCTATAAAGTTTCTCGAGGATAAACACAAAACTGTGAAAGATTCACCCGGTTGTCTCTTGAATGTAAAAAATTGTGTTTCGCTGGATAGAACATTTGTTTTGTATTAATTTTGTAAAGTAACTTTAAATTCTGTCCATGATTGGCTTTGTTTTTCCATTAAAGCTAACAGAATGTACAACTTTTCCCAGCTGCCTCATATAATCCCAACGTTTTGACGAACCATAGGTTTCCTAGCGCAAAATCCGTCAGTCCAAATCTTCGACATCATTCTAGACTAATCTCAAATTGCTCTGTTTATCGTCTATCATTAAAATTATATGTAGAGCTCGCTTTAAATAGCATTGCCACCAGTGAAAAAGAAGCAAAAGCAGAAGCACAAGCGGAAGCAACAAATAGTACAGTTAGTATGAGAAGACTCACCGAAATGGTGCAGTGCTGGAGATTGGTCATAGATTGATATTTATGTTCCGTTAATCCTGGAACGCCATAGGAACCCACGCAAGACTGTGTTCCGTTAAACGCATGTGACCAAAACAGATTTCCATGACCGAGCTGTAGGCACCTCATACACTTGCTCAGAAGACAGTTACATAATCTATGTACACAATATTTAGACGCAATAACATTTAGACTCATCAGTGACAACGCTATACATGCACGAATCATCAAATTCGTCTTGAAACGCCCAAACTTGCGTCCCTATAATCCACTCTTTTTATTGTCGCTTTTACGGACAGCAGTGATATATTACACATCTTATATAGTGTATCATTGGAAAGTATGCTGTCTGGCCATCAGTGTCTAGTGATGATGCATATGTGTTTGCAGTGGCAGGCATAATGTTTGTCTAGAGTTTCCTTTGCAGCTGCCCAGATTTTACAGTTATACAGCATCAAGGATACGCAGATTGCTTTGTATAAACATAGTCGCCTTGTCAATGGCATCTCTGATCTACGAATCCATCGCTTCCAGAAGGACTGGAAGGCTATGTCTGGCATGACGCAGTGTGCACCAATGTCAGTAGTACTATAAATCAGTGAGACCAGGATTTTACTTTTCCTCCATGGTTCGTCGCCACAAAGTGGATCAAAACTTTCTTTAGTATTATGCTTTGTAGATAGATATATGTGGGTGAACGCTGTTTTAGATTCATTCATAAAGAGATTCTCAATTTTTAGTTTGCTTGCAGCTATTGGGAAAAGTTCGCCAAGGAGTTTCTTTTCCTCGTCTATGAAGTCCATGTCATCGGCATATTCCATCTCTAGCGCCAAACCCAGTATATACACTGGGGTTTTGTATTGTGGAATTTTTCTGTACGAATTACAATGCTGCAGCGTTGGTTTTGAGATAATGTCACTTGCGTATTTGAATAGTTCATTCCTCCTGCCATCAGGTCCGGATGCACGTCCATTTTTCAGGGATTTGAGTGCCTTCTCAACTTCAACTTTCCTAATTGGTGTTAATAATGGCCTGGGGTCTGCTGAGAATGTCTGCAAGGGCTCATCGTCATGGTCAACGAGCTGTTCCTTGAACCATTCTCGAATTTCCTCTCCTTTGCCCTGGCCAATCCCGATAAAGCTTTCTTCAGCGTTGTGTACATTGAGAGGTGGTGTGTAGTCAATAACTCGCAGGGCTCAGACCGCCTGAAACATTTTGTGACAGTCATCTTTGGCAGTGATTTCATCTAGGGAGTTTGCTTGTTGAATAGCAAGACCTTTTAAGCATTCTCTGATATGGCGCAGAATGTGATTGAGTTCCCTGCGTAGTTTGGTGCGATCTTCACTTTGGCCACTTTGATAGGTACGCAGTCATAATGCGTCCTACTCTGCTGATAGTTTTACTACTACATGGTCATCAGTATACCTACTTCGGTTGTTTTTTAAAACTGGTGATGGTAGCTGATATTTCCTACTCTACCCGCTTGACTGGTGTAGCGTCAATGCATTAGCTAGAGATGGTTCACCTGAATGTGTGTAATGACTGGCTTATGGTCAGAATTGAAGTCTGCACCTCAATAGGAACGAGCATCCCGAAGTAGGGGTTTTGCTTCTGTTTTGCATGGTATGAAGTCTAGTTGATCGAAGACTGCTGTAGTAGCCTTAGAGACAGTTGGAGCTTTGTGATCAGCATTGTGCCCTGTCCATATTGCCCTGTGTTGGCACGTGCATTTGAAGGCCGTGTTTGTAGCCATAGGTCATTGGAACTGAGAAATGCCACCAGTGCATCTCCATTTCTGATGTGTGAGCCCTCTCCCTATGATCATATGCATAAACCAAGTCTTGAATTTTTGTCTGCATTGCCGAGTCTATCTGGCTTGGAGTTGAAATCTCTACACATGAACAGTTGCCATCTGGCTTGAATTGTAATGGCGGAGCTGATCGGTTCTGCATAGAAGGAAATCTAATATTGCTGGATTCTGCCTTGCTTTTTTGGTAGTTGGGCCATATGTGTTTAGTATGCGACACTTACTGGTGGTGCATTTTCGCATTGGTATTGACAGGTCGATGAATGTAATGAGATCACCGATGGAGCCAAAACTAACGATGTGGTCCAAGAGCCTTGGCCCAATTACGAAGCCTGAGCCAGGGTGTGTGGTCTGTTTTTCTTGATGACTTTCCCAACAGATAATATATATTTACATTCTTACATTACATATTATTGTATGCATACATTATACATGTTATTTCAATTTGTATTAATAAGGCAAAATCAAATAAAATTTACCTGAGGTTTGTATCCAGATTAGAGTCAGGGGTTTTATTTGTTAGAGGTGAGAGACAAACTATGACTGGGAATGCACATGATCTGAAGCCGTGAGCTGCGCTATGCCGCCTACAGCTATAGACCACTGATTCTAGGTATAGAATATATTTACATTATCAGAGCATATTCACACCTCAGCTCCAGATACAGGGCCTAACACTCAGAGTGAGTTCTTTTTAAGGCTTTTGTTTGTGAGCGTTTTCACCAATATTTAAATGGACAATCAGTTATTTATATGTACAATCAAGGTACAGAGTAGAACAACGAAAGAGGAAACACTGGAAAATGTGGCACAAAAAAGATATAGGTGTCACATTAGACAATAACTTGCCATATAAGCAACACATTCAGTGGAACTGATAAAAAATTATGCAATAAAATAACTTTGAATTTGAATTTTATAGAGGTTGAATAAGCCTCAGTCCACAGTGCTATCTTCTTCTTCTTTTAGAAATTCCGTCGTTCAAGGAACCGACTGTAAGCCTGGCGTCAGCAGTATGTAGTACAACATTGTTGATCCAAATCTCGAATACACCACTGATCCGATTGGATGCTCGTCATGAGCAGTATGATATAAAAACAGAAGTTCACTGATAATCCGTAGTATATATCGAAAATACGAGAATGCAGTTCAAATATGGTATAATTACACTCTTGAAATACGGCGGCTGCAAAAAACCAGAATGTCAGTTCTTTTCTCCCATCATATTCAATTCAATTCAATTCAATTTTATTCAACATCTGAAACATATATTACATTGCCTTATGCAAACGTATATATATATATATATACACCTGTGCAAAAGTTAAGCACCACCCTATTTTTACGCACATGCGAGGGTATATTCATGTGCTATGAAGAAAGCAATAGCATAAACATTTATGTACCCATCCATCTTAGTGCAAGAGGTAATAATGCAACTAGAGGAATGCTGATTATGATGGTGGGGAAACACTGTATGTTTTTGTTTGAACTTGAAAACGAGGCCTGAATATGGTTACGTTGACACAACTGACAACTATTGCCCTACAGTTGACACACGTGGCTAGATTGTCATTAATGGTGTCTGAAAACGAAGTTTAACATCTGTGCACGAGTTTGAGACTGTCATTATTAATACCGGGTATATCCACCTTGTGCCTGGATGACGGCCTGGACACGACGTCTCATGCTGGTCACCAACCGACTGATACGCCGTTGTGGTATTCGTTGCCATTCAAGATGGAGTGCGTCTGTTAATTCCTGTAGGTTCTGCACAGGAGGATCCCTCCTTCTCACCATGTTTCCCAGAATGTCCCAAATATGCTCAATAGGGTTCATGTCAGGGCTCCTTGCTGGCCATGGTAGGGTTTCGATGGCATTCTGGCGGAGGTATTCATGCACAGCTCTAGCACGATGTGGTCGGGCGTTGTCATCCATGAATATAGGGTGGGTTCCAGGTGCATGATTTACAAAATGAGGGACCACAACTCTATCCAGTATGGAATCTTGATGTCTTTGTCCATTTAGTGTTCCAGGTACAGTCAACAGATCCAGCTTACAATCAAATGAGATGCACCCCCATATCATAACGGAACCTCCACCAAATGGAACTTCTTCCATGATGTTATTTTGGTCGTACGCCGTGCGTCTGGACCTCCATACACGAGTTCGACCATCTGTGGCATGAAGCAGGAACCGACTTTCATCGGACAAGTGTACCCATCTCCAGGATCTCATGTTCCAGTGTCTTCTTTCGTTGCACCACCTCAGATGCTCCTCTTTGTGGTGTGCAGTGAGGAGAGGACGTCTGACAGGTCTCCTAGCTTTCATGCCAGCAGCATACAGTCTCCTTTTGACGGTAGACATTGACACTCTATTGCGCGTTTCCCATTGCTGGCTGAGCACTCTGCTGTTGGTGAATGGAGATCTCCTAACAAGGCGTACTAGGGCTCGATCATCACGGGCAGTAGTCTTCTTCGGTCTTCCAGATCTAGGCCTGTCCTTCACCTCGTTAGTTTGCCCATGTTTTGCAATCAAACGACTGATTACAGTATAGTTAATGTTCAGCTGTCTGCCAATCTCTCTGCATGACATACCAGTGGTATGCATGCCTATGATTTGCCATTTCACACGATCACTTAACCTTCGTCTTGCCATAGCGGTTCACAATCAAGAGCTAATTCTCTCTGTACAAATAAACCACGGTCATGAACACAAAATTCCTAATCTTGTCGCCTAAATCTGTATGTAATGTTCTACACCTCAAACTGGACTTTTACATAACTGAACACGTGTGCTGTTTCCCGCCACGCACGGACATCAAGCGGCGTGAAGTCATGCATGCATGTGCATTTCGTACTTGGAATTATGTCAGCTAACGCGGGGACAAAAAGTATGGCAGCCTAGTTGTACCATCATGTTTCTACGTTCTATTGTTTTTGCTGGCGCTTAACTTTTGCACAGGTGTATATATATATATATATATATATATATATATATATATATATATATATATATATATATATATATATATATATATATATATATATATATATATATATATATATATATATATATATATATATATATATATATATATATATATATATATATATATATATATATATATATATATATATATATACATACATACATACATACATACATATATATATATATACACCTGTGCAAAAGTTAAGCACCACCCTATTTTTACGCACATGCGAGGGTATATTCATGTGCTATGAAAAAAGCAATAGCATAAACATTTATGTACCCATCCATCTTAGTGCAAGAGGTAATAATGCAACTAGAGGAATGCTGATTATGATGGTGGGGAAACACTGTATGTTTTTGTTTGAACTTGAAAACGAGGCCTGAATATGGTTACGTTGACACAACTGACAACTATTGCCCTACAGTTGACACACGTGGCTAGATTGTCATTAATGGTGTCTGAAAACGAAGTTTAACATCTGTGCACGAGTTTGAGACTGTCATTATTAATACCAGGTATATCCACCTTGTGCCTGGATGACGGCCTGGACACGACGTCTCATGCTGGTCACCAACCGACTGATACGCCATTGTGGTATTCGTTGCCATTCAAGATGGAGTGCGTCTGTTAATTCCTGTAGGTTCTGCACAGGAGGATCCCTCCTTCTCACCATGTTTCCCAGAATGTCCCAGACATGCTCAATAGGGTTCATGTCAGGGCTCCTTGCTGGCCATGGTAGGGTTTCGATGGCATTCTGGCGGAGGTATTCATGCACAGCTCTAGCACGATGTGGTCGGGCGTTGTCATCCATGAATATAGGGTGGGTTCCAGGTGCATGATTTACAAAATGAGGGACCACAACTCTATCCAGTATGGAATCTTGATATCTTTGTCCATTTAGTGTTCCAGGTACAGTCAACAGATCCATCTTACAATCAAATGAGATGCACCCCCATATCATAACGGAACCTCCACCAAATGGAACTTCTTCCATGATGTTACGTTGGTCGTACGCCGTGCGTCTGGACCTCCATACACGAGTTCGACCATATGTGGCATGAAGCAGGAACCGACTTTCATCGGACCAGTGTACCCGTCTCCAGGATCTCATGTTCCAGTGTCTTCTTTCGTTGCACCACCTCAGACGCTCCTCTTTGTGGTGTGCAGTGAGGAGAGGACGTCTGACAGGTCTCCTAGCTTTCATGCCAGCAGCATACAGTCTCCTTTTGACGGTAGACATTGACACTCTATTGCGCGTTTCCCATTGCTGGCTGAGCACTCTGCTGTTGGTGAATGGAGATCTCCTAACAAGGCGTACTAGGGCTCGATCATCACGGGCAGTAGTCTTCTTCGGTCTTCCAGATCTAGGCCTGTCCTTCACCTCGTTAGTTTGCCCATGTTTTGCAATCAAACGACTGATTACAGTATGGTTAATGTTCAGCTGTCTGCCAATCTCTCTGCATGACATACCAGTGGTATGCATGCCTATGATTTGCCATTTCACACGATCACTTAACCTTCGTCTTGCCATAGCGGTTCACAATCAAGAGCTAATTCTCTCTGTACAAATAAACCACGGTCATGACCACAAAATTCCTAATCTTGTCGCCTAAATCTGTATGTAATGTTCTACACCTCAAACTGGACTTTTACATAACTGAACACGTGTGCTGTTTCCCGCCACGCACGGACATCAAGCGGCGTGAAGTCATGCATGCATGTGCATTTCGTGCTTGGAATTATGTCAGCTAACGCGGGGACAAAAAGTATGGCAGCCTAGTTGTACCATCATGTTTCTACGTTCTATTGTTTTTGCTGGTGCTTAACTTTTGCACAGGTGTATATATATATATATATATATATATATATATATATATATATATATATATATATATATATATATATATATATATATATATATATATATATATATATATATATATATATATATATATAAATATATATATATATATATATATATATATATATATATATATATATATATAAATATATAAACAAATATTACTGTATTATGTGGCCACTGCCACTTCCTCATTGCGGGAGACTTTAATAGCCTGTCTCAGAGCTGGGGATACAGAACACTTGATAAACGAGGAGAAGACATTGAAGCATGGCAAGATGAAAAGCACCTTTTACTTGTCAACGATCCCACAGATCAGCCTACCCTCTACTCGCGCCGGTGGCACTTGACAACAATGCCGGACTTGGCATTTTGTACAGAAGACATTCACAGAAACCTCAGTAGAGTGGTCGGATCGCAATTAGGAGGAAGCCACCACCACCCAGTCCTCCTCTCTCTTTCTGGAAGTATTTCGACAAGTACACCTCAACATCCAAGGTGGAACTACAAAAAGGCAAATTGGAGTCTGTTCAGCATTCGTTCCAGTGAGCTTACCCAAAATATAGCAGTAGAAGGGAGAAACATCAACAATGCGGTCAAGGAATTTAATTCAAGTATCCTCAAGGCTGCCAACGAAGCGATTCCTCGAGGGTTCAGGAAAAACTACCGCCCCTACTGGACAACAGAACTGCAAGCAACACATGATAAACTAGACACGGCCAGAGAAGATGCAGAGGGTAATCCCTGTCATGAAAACCACTTCACGCTACAACAAACTAAAGCCAGGTATCTAAAGACCAAGCTGGAGGCCAAAAGAAGAAGCTGGAGGAAAAAGACGGCAGGGTTTAATTTAGAGAGAGACACCACAAAGCTATGGAGACTGACTAAAACACTGAATGATGAGGATGTCAGGGGAGAGAAGATTACTCTCGAAGAAGATGGACAAGAACTGTCAGGAAAGATGGCTGCAGATGCCTTTGCGAAGGCATATGCAAAAGGAAGCAACATTTCTATACCACGAATGGGTCAAAAAGAGGTTAGAAAAGAGCAAAAGGAAAGAACAGATACCAACACTCACGATGCAATGAAAGTTGACATTAGTTTAGCAGAACTGAAGAAGGCTATCCGCCAATTGAGGAAGAAGAAATCTCCCGGCCAGATGGCATTACGAATTACCTTGGTAATGCATCTCTCCGCAAGTTGCTAGACATCTTTAATCTCAGTTGGACCAATGGAGAGGTACCTCAGTGCTGGAAGGAAGCCAGAATGACTCCTATTCTGAAAAAAGGGAAGAACAAGACGAAAGTGCTGAGCTACCGTCCTATCAGTCTTACAAGCTGCATATGCAAGACCATGGAGCGCATCATCAACCAGCGGTTGCAGTGGTACCTGGAGTCGGAGAACATTATAGTTTCAGAGCAGGCTGGCTTCAGAAGATACAGGAGCACAGAAGATCAAACAACACATCTTGCACAGGTCATAGAGGACACTTTTCAAGCCAAGAAGGTGATGCTAGCTGCCTTTATCGATCTGCAGAAGGCATTTGACAAGGTGTGGAAGGATGGCCTCCTCGTGAAGCTCCGGCGCACAGGCATCGGTTGCAACATGCTCCGATGGACCAAGTCATACCTACACAATCGCAGAGCTAGGGTGCTGGTGGATGGACAATCTGGACAGAATGTATTGCTGAGACAAGGGGTACCACAAGGCGGAGTATTATCACCAACTCTGTTCATACGCTTCATTAATGACATTGTAGCAGAGCTGCCCAATGGGATCCAAGCAGCCCTCTATGCTGATGACCTCGTACTCTGGTGCACCGAGGAGTACACACCGACTGCCACATACAGAATGCAGCTCGCCTTGGATGGAATTACAGCTTGGACCAATCGCTGGTGTATTACCATCAACAAAGAAAAATCATCAGCCATGCTATTCTCACTGTCCACCAAAACCAAGGTTGGCAATCTGACACTTGGCGGTCCTCCACTCGAGTACGAGGACCAGCAGACATACCTGGGAGTCACCTATGACAGAAGATTAACATGGAAGGAGCACATCCAGAATGCAGAGGCAAAGGCCAGAAGAAAGCTAAACATCATGAGAGAAGCTGGCAGGAACAAAGTGGGGTGCCAATGAAAGGATCCTCAAGACCATCTACCTAGGTGCCGTACGACCACACCTTGAGTATGGATCCAGCTCATGGATGACAGCAGCTAAATCTCATCAACAGAACATCGACAGAGTACAAAACCAGGCACTGCGCATCATCACTGGTGGAATGAGATCAACACCAATAGAAAAAATGGAGCAGACAGCAGGCATCCACCCACTTAGTAAAGGAAGGGAATGCAAAGCACTGATCCAAGCTGCAAAGTTCAAATCTTTCAACAACCACTCGATGAAGATCAGGCAAGCACAGCTGTCATCAGGAAGACTTAAACGATCAAGTTTTTGTGAAAGAGACAAAAGCACTTCAAAGGAAACACCAAGAAATGTTGCCAGCACAAATAGAAGACCCAAACCACACCCTTGATCCTCCACCCTGGGAAAACAAACTAGAGAACATAGCTATTCACACCACAGTACCTCATCTCACAACCAAAGATGAACACAGTGATGTGAGCAAGAAGGCCCTGACCCTAGCCATGCTGGAAGAAATGTACCCTCAGGAGACATGGATAAGGATCTACACAGATGGATCAGCCAAAGATGCAATTTTGAGCGGAGGTGCTGGACTGCACATACAGTATCCAAACGGACAACATGAGTCAGCTGCAATACCGACAGGCAAACACTGCACTAACTACACAGCTGAAGTCGAAGCACTGGTCCATGCAGCTAATACCATCAGCAGAACAGCAGACCATATTGCACAGATTGTCTTTTTATCTGATGCCCGCTCCGTCCTTGAGGCTATCACCAAAGGTAAGCTGCCACAACTTGAAGAAGCATTACAAACCATCAAATGCTTTCGGATAGCATTGCAATGGATCCACTCATACTGTTGAGTCCAAGGAAATGAGGAAGCAGACAAGATGGCAAAGGTGGGTGCAGAAGAGAATCAGACAGAAAACATGGTTACACATACAGAGATGAAGACTATCATCAAGTCACTTTATAGAACACCTCAATCAGAAGATGCCTACCATCATCTCTCGAGGCCAGAGCAAGTGACCATTTTTCGTCTCAGAACTGGACATAACAGACTAAACCAACACATGTACAGGTGGTTCCACCTTACGACATCGCCCGCTTGTCCTTGTGGAGAAGCAGAACAGACCACAGAGCACATACTTCAATGTTGCAGTACGTATCAGCTGCTGAGAGAAGAGATCTGGCCTTTGTCAACCTCTTTTCTTGAAAAGCTGTATGGGCCTGTGGAAGAACTGCAGAAAATCACAGATTTCATCTTGAGAACGGCTCTCCAAGTGTGATACCAGCGATCGAAAAGAAGAAGAGTAGAAAAAAGTGTTCTCTATCCAAGTATTTGTGGGTTCGTCTATTGAGGCCCATGATACTGTTGGCTTTGTTGATTTTATTTCGAATGTGGTGATCAAAGGAGAGAACCGAGTCAAAGATGACTCCGAGATCGTTTTCGTTGTCCACATGGGATAGAGTATGGCTAGCATTATCACATTCAAGTTTATAATGGAAATTCTGTTTTGTACCTCTACCAATATATAATACATTACATTTATCAGGGTGGAATTTTAACATCCATGTTTTTGACCACGTTTCTAGGCTTGTCGGATCTGATTGCAGGTCATCACAATCAGATTGTTTTGTAATATGCTTAAAGATCTTTGTGTCATCTGCATACAGATATAGATTGGATGTTTGTATTAGTTCAGGCATGTCATTTATGTAGATCACAAACAGAAGGGGGCCGGGCACACTGCCCTGCGGTATGCCACTAGTCACGGCTGCCCATTGAGAGTATGAGTCGTTTATACGTACTTGTTGATGCCTACCCACCAGGAAGGATGTAATCCACCCCAGGGCTGGTTCTGTGATGCCATAACTTGCTAGTTTGTTAATCAAACGGATGTGAGGCACGGTATCAAATGCCTTAGCAAAATCCATATAGATAATGTCCACAGTGCCTCCCTTCTCTAGCATATTAATCCATTCCTCTTGGACATGTATTAACTGGAGCATGGTTGATCGTCCAGTAAGAAATCCATATTGTTTCTTACTAAAAAGTTTATTTGATTTCATATGGCTCATTATTTGCTCTCTAATAATGGATTCCATAACCTTGCAAGCTACACAGGTGAGACTTATGGGTCTATAATTACTTGCAAGTTTGGGGCTGCCTTTCTTTTTAAAAATTGCTGTTACATGGGCCTCCTTCCAATCTCCTGGTACAGATTTTGTTCTTAATGAAGTTGAGTATATGATTGACAAAGGTTTGGCTACAGAGATGGATAGTTCTTTAAGAACTCGGGGATGTATCACATCAGGTCCTGCGGATTTAGAGGTTTTCAATTTGGCGAGGTGGGCTAAAACTTGTGCCTCAGTTACTTGTGCCTCAGTGTTTTAAATGGGATGTTAATAGGTCTAACTGGAATGATTGGCAGGTTGTTGGTTGGTTTATCAGTGAAAATGGTTGAAAAGTGACATGATAGAACCTCAGCTTTTTCTATGTCAGTTTCTGTGCATTGAGGTTTATCTGGGTCTATCAGTAGTGGAGAAGTACCAGGTTTCGTTTTAATTTTATATTTGGCATACATCCAGAATTGCTTAGGGTTTGATTTGGCTGCTTTTGCTATATTTTTTTCATAATTTTTATGCATTTTGTTAGTCAGAGATTTGACTTTGTTCCGTGGCCTGTTATACTTTATTTTATTTTCGTTTGATCGGTTTGTAAGGAATCTTTCCCAGCATCTGTGTTTTTCCCTAATTTGGCCTACAGTCTTGTAGTCTAATGGGATGTCACCTTTCTTAGTCCAGGTTTATCTTTAAAGGTATTTGATGGGACATGTCGATTTATCATGATATTTAGTATCTGTTTAAAAATTGACCATTGCTGATTAGCATCATCTGGGCAATCATAAAATGTATTTGTCCAGTTTATATTTATGAGGTTGTTATTCATTTCTTTATAGTTTCCTTTGTCTAGAAGAAATTTTTTTCTTCACAGGTTTTCCTGCCAGATAAGAATGTAAATGGAATGTGATAATAGAATGGTCACTTTTACCGAGTGGGCTCAGGTAATCTAAATGTGATATCATTTCTTCTTCATTAGTTAATAGCAGATCAAGTATATTGGGTGTAACATTATTCCTAAATCTGGTGGGCCTATTTATATGCTGGTATAAGTAGGTGTCACGAATACATTCAATGAACGAGTACTCTTGACTTATTTCATTTTTTGGTGGTTGACCATGTATTCCAGCAGATATCAGGATAGTTAAAGTCACCCACTATTAAAAGATGACTATAATTTAGCGTGGCAACATGTTTTAATAATTGTACCAGTTTTTCATTGTTTTCCATTGTTCCACTGTCAGACCTATATATACCCCCAATTAATAACTTGTCCCGTGAATATAATTTTATCTCAATCCAGACTGATTCTTCATATTCGAATGTGATTAAGTCAGAACCACTAGCACATACAGAAGAATGTGTGTAGATGATTATTCCCCTGCCTATTGTCTTATCAACATTTGTTTGGTGTATGGTATATCCATCAACATTGTAGTCCTCTAGGGCTAGTTCTCTATAATGTTTGGGCTTCACTTCAGTTATAATAATAATTAACGGTTTATTAACTCTCAGTCTACAGTGTATTGATGCATTGATGAAATTAATTATTAGTTCGTTCAGCATCACTGCTGAAATATACATATCTATATCTATATATATATATATATATATATATATATATATATATATATATATATATATATATATATATATATATATATATATATATATATATATATATATATATATATATATATATATATATATATATATATATATATATATATATATATATATATATATATATATATATATATATATATATATATATATATATATATATATATATATATATATATATATATATATCTGTTGACAATTCAATTATTGCTTATATCCACAGGAACAGTATCCTATGAAACCCTATGAAATGACGTGGGCCTAATAATTTCCGAAGTTCCGAGAGACGGGATTTACATAATCAAGACAAGAGAAATTGAAAACTTTCACCGGAAAGTGCTGGAAGAAAACATCTTCGCAAACCATGTTTCCAAGGCATATATGCAAATTACACCGCCAGTTATTGCAATCAGTATCTTTTGTTAATAATGGCTCGTCTACAAATCGATTATTTGTCTCTATCACTCATTTGGTAAGAATTTAATGCTTGTGTAATAGAATTCCGTGAATTTCAGTTCCCATATGGCTAGGCTATAGGCATAGGACAGCCGACAGGTTATTAGGTATAGGCTCCACCAAAACTTCGCCCTGTCGGGATTGATTAATCCCTGAACTACATAACTGTCAATTTCCAGGCCTATATATCTTGATTATAACCAGACATGGGGCAATTACATTGCCAAAGTAATTAATTACAATTACGTTGCAAAACGACCTGCCTACCATTACGGATTGGCCGTAGTTTTTACAGAAATAGCATCCAAAATGCGGTACTACGCTCAGCTCTTCAAGACAACAGATGGGAAAAATGGGTGAATTACGATAATACAGACGGGTGTTAAGAATTATGGAAACTTGTTAAAGCACGCTTCCACCGTCACTGCTCCGCAATTGACAATGCTGGCAAGGCAAAACAAGCCTCACCTCGAACTTGTCACACATCGATAGCTAATAGTTTTGAGTTTGGACACCAGTCGGAAACTCGCAATATGTATCACGGGGTATTCACGGTCGTTGACATATTGCTCGTAACAGACTCTCTTGTAAATCTAAATTCTCCTATAAGGGGGTATGGCTATTGATCATTGCCTCGTCATTAGCTAGCATTATGATAAACTTTAAAAATACAAGTTTATCTCGGCTGATTCTGGTCGATTTAGACAATGTTTGTCTCGGAAATTGAGTTATATCATCGCGAATGCTAAACTCCTGTTAGCGCCTCCCCAAATCAAGGCCGACAGTATAGTTAGCCATGCTACGGTGGAGTATTGCATTTGATTCGCCCAAGTAACAGATTTAGTCGCATGTCGCCAAGATCTTCTCCAAAGTCGGGAACATACTTTCTCGCAAGATTATCGGTTAATAAATATAACTATATAGAAAGCAACCAATGGATCACAAGGAAACTACCGACAGTAAAGAAAATAAACAATGTTTTACGCGGTAATTTGATGAATGACGTAGTAGTATCTAGGGTTGGGAGATTTTTCGATATCGTCAATATCGCGATATACCGATACCGAAATCATCATAATCGTAAATATCGTCAATACCGACAGGACGATATTGCACTTTTAACTGAGCATAATATAAATAACTAAGTTACAAATGTCATGCTCTTACCTCTATTCGGTCCAGTAATAGTCTTTAAGTAATAATCCAGTCTTTGTCTAAGGTAATAAAAACTTAATAAACTCTAAAATAATCTGTGTTCATTTAATTTATGGTTTGTTTGCACTAATAAAATGATTTAAAGTACAAAATAATCCTTTGTTGTTCACTTTTCATAATTACATAAATAGACGCCGCCATGTTTTTTCGTGCCTCATTCTGAGTGTTAGTCAGTTGGGAATACCATTTGCACTACCCACATTCCAATCTGATCAGTGTTGCCCACAACATCTGATTTTTGGGGGTCCCAAGGACCCCACACTCAGATTTGGGGGACCCACTGTAAAATATGGGGTTCCCATGGGGTCCTCATCGGAAATATGAGGGTCCCATGTTTTTTTCTTAAAATAAACACAACACATTGATCCAATTATATAGCACTTTATTAAACATGTTGAAAGCACTAGTTATGACATTGTGTAAATACTGTTAATGTATATATAGAGAATATTAACTATGCATAGTTTATTAACCTTTAGCACTTAACACTTTTGGCCACTATTGTAGATCACCAAAATACCTATTTTTGAAAGTTTAACACTGGAATGACTGGCTCTAAACAGTGCTAGTTGTTCCAGTGGTAAATTTTCAAAAATATGTATTCTGTGATCTACAATGGTGGCTAAAATTGATCTATTGAAACTTGACTTTGGACAAATTGAAAAATTACGAGTATCTGGGGCGAGTTTGCTCAAGGACGACTTGACCTACTTCGATATAATGCGTGCATATTTTTTATAATGTAACTTGAAAGACTAAATATAGTGGAATACATAGGGTAAGATCAGACAAAACAATAATTTATCAAAAATAATCTGTATAAATCAGATTAAAATGCGTAATTAGTGAAAATATATCAGCCAATAACCGGATAAGTAATTCATAGGAGTAGCCTAACTATGTAATGCGATCGCTGATTGGTTGAAGCATAGATAACGCATGAGCGTGTATCCAATAAGGACGCTTGTATCGGGGAGCTTTGAGCTATACGCTGTTTGGAAAAAATCAATATTTTAACATATCCACGATAATGTTGAACATCGCTTCTGGGATGAGATTTTTAGTTGAGAAATTGGGAACACCCAACGATCGAGTATTGTTAAACATTATAAACACGAATCCATTTTCCGTTACACTTTTTCACTGCGTCCCTCGTGCGTCCTCGGGGACGCAGAGGGTTAATTTTTATGCATCCCTCTGCCATTTTTATGCGTATATACGCGCATAAGGGCAACTCTGAATCTGATGACGACATTCAAATCTGATGACGTCATTACTACAGGTCAAGTTATTTATCCATAAGTCATTGATCTGCATGGTTAAACATTCTTCTGACCGTGAAAGATTTAAACTTTAAAACGTTTTAGGTCGATAGGAAACCATACACACTTAATCCCTTATCAATACCACAGCTTGGAACGGTGGGTGAGGGGGGAAGTTAATCTCTTGCTTTACCGTTATACATTTTTATGTAACTTTATACAATATATTTAGCATTTTTAAACGAATCAGATCAAAATTCATTCCACATATAACATTACAGATTTATTCTAAGTGAGAAACAGCCTTAAAATAAATAATTTAGACCTAATTATTTCCAGTCTTCGATCTGTTGTGGCAGTTTTGGTTGCAGTGTTAACTGGGTTAATTTCACACATCCCGGCTACGCCTTGAGATCAATGGATAGAACCCCTAAGTAGTGAGCGAATTTGAATAGGTCTACAATGGGGCAAATTAGTATTTAATATTACAGACCAAATAAAATCTGATATAATTGTTTCCAGTCTTCACGCTGATTTTTGTTCAAAATCATGCAGTGTTATTTTATTAATTTGCATCGTCTGCGCTAGCGGTGGGCGTGATAACAGATGTCAGAATTCTGCAGTGTGAATTCTGATTGGCTCAAGTATGATACGGCGGCCAATCAGATTTAGCTCTGCGGAATTCCTTTCTGCGCCATGAAGTTAATGCGTGTTCCTTGCTCAATCTTTTGACAGTTGTCATGAGGTAAAGATAACACAAAATACAACACAAGAACAGAAGAAAATCCTTATTTTTCTTATTTGTGATGAATATGGTTAGTTGCATTACATTCGTTGCTTTAAACTGTGTATTGAAGGGTGTCAAAGTGTGGAATTTTGTGTATTAAATATGCGGAAATGGCAATCATGGCGATCTAAATTTACGGTTTCAATGCAACAAATTTAATGAAAATAACTTGTAGACACCACCAATTTGAAATACATGTTATTCTATGTTTACACCCTAACTCCACACCCCACCCAAATGACGATATATCGTGATACCGCGATATTTTAATGAGATACCGATATCGTCATGCCTTGTGCAATATCGCCCAACCCTAGTAGTATCTCTATATATAACATTCGTAGTATTCGTAGTAAAACTAGTAACACGTGGGCCGATTGATACACGCTGATCACAGTAAAACTTTTTATCATTCATAATTTAAGACCAGAGAAAACAACCATTAGTAATTTTTAAATAAAAACTTAACTCTTTCAACTGAAGTCATGGTATCGCAGAAACTTAATTTCATCTTAATAAGCTGTTGAATATGTTGCAGGTTTTTAAGGGGGACCTGTTGCTCACAGCTGCCATAGCCTGCAACATCTTCCAGTTAAGCACTAACACTATTCAACCTTCTTACATTGTATTGAATGCTGTGTACCTTGTTTAGCCTACCAGTTTAAAGGGGTTGTTATTACACCACAAAAACATCCATTACCGTTCAATCACTACTTGCTAAATCAATTATCTGCATTTTGCTACCAGAATAAAATTTTTATGCCTGCATACCCACCGCCCCATGCCTTTTCCTATTCCTATGGACCCTCAACCAGGCTTCTGGTTGAGTCCCCTCTCCAGCCTACCATTAAGTATAGACTGGCACCAGTCTATACTCTCCTCATAGTGAGGCTTGTCGCTAGGCGCGCTCGCACATGCGCATTAGAGCCCGAATAGGAAACAGATTCACTTTTCAATTATTCTGCAAGCAGAATAGTTGGCAAAAAATATTTGAATAGATTTTGTGTTTTGCGCTGTGACAGCTGTACCTGTGTCTTTATATCAAGGATATAATCATGCCTAATATGAAGTCAATCCTCCCTAAGTTACGTCTAAGGAAGTATAATGGTGTTTGTACGGTATCTTATAGATGAATTTGAGATATTACCGGTTTTCGTGAAGATCGTATTATTTCGTGGTAACTTGATGGTTATGCCTATCCTAAATCATCATCATCATTAATAATGTCCAGTCCATATCGAGAGCCTGTAACGAAGTAAATTTTAGTGCATTATAAAGGATAAGTTTAAAAAAATAAATACCATGAAAGTTTCTTGAGTCAGAAAATTTGAATTTTCCCGCCGTTAGAACTGAGTTGAGGTTTTCTATTGTTGGCGAGTTTGAGTGGAATGCTTCATTGTTACGTTTTTTCGTTTGTAGGAGTCAGCGACATCAGATAAGACTAAATGTACGTCGGCGAAATGTGATCGTCATCACGCAATTGAGTTCGCCGGGCACGTTTGTGCGAAGTGTACGACCTGTACAACCACTGCTATGTGTGGAATATGTAAAGGGTGGCCGGTTTCGGTTGCGAAATTGTACTTTAAAGATTTGTCGAAACAAATGCTGCCCTCTGGTCGTCCTTCCCCTTCCTCCGTTGCTAGCAAGGCAAGGGCGGTGTCCTTTGCTTCAACCTCTGTTCCGTTATCGGTAGCAACGGAGGGGGGAAATTCATCGGGAAATTCGGAAGCCGTGATGGCCCTCTTTGCGAGGTTTGAATCTTTTGCCACCGTCTTGACAAAATCGCTCGATGAAAGGATCTCTTCTGCAATAAAAGAGGCAAAAAGGCAGGAGAGCTCGTCAAGCTCCGAGGATAGCCCGAAGGCTAGCGGGCGTTCCCGCAAATGGGGGAAGCCGGTCCCTCTGACCTCTAGACAGGTGGTGGTATCACCTAAAAAGCAGAAGACAAGAGCATCTAAGCTCTTGAAGGTGTGCTCGGAGAGTGCACCACAGAAAATCCACGTAAGACTTGAAGGTGACGGGCATAACCCTCAAGCAGTGGTGGCGTCGGCTGAAACCGGCGTCCATGAGGCTAGTCCTTATGAGAATGCCAATGTAACCGTGGTTCCGATAGTTAAAGTAGTATCGAGAGCGCCCATTTCTAAGAGGTCGATACATAGTCTTGCTAGTTCCGGTTCCGGTGTGGTAGACTCGGGTCATTTGGACTCGGGGTTTACTTCCGTTTTACGATTCTCAGTCTTTTTCCGGCCGAACTTCCGGGATAGCAAGACATCCGGGTCGTCAAGATCCGGTTCCGGCTTCGATAGCTTCCGGTTCCGGTAGGACTTCCGGTTTGGGTGGTGATCCGGGTCGGCAAGATCCAGTTACCACTTCCATTTCGGTTACTTCCGGTTATGTTGGACATCCGGGTCCTAGAGGTCTAGTGTCTACTTCCGTTTCCGGGTCTTTTAGCGCTTCCGGATATCCGGAGTCTGAGGACTCTTTTTATTTTCCGAATTCCGGTAGGGGCGTTTCCGTTTCCGGGGTGGACACTAGTCAGTTTACTTCCGCTTCCGGTATTAGAAGTGTACTTCCGGGTCGGTCAGACCTGGATGTAATTCCGATTTCCTTTTCCGGTGGGGAGTCAGCTTCCGGTTTAGCGAGAGAACAAGATTCGTTAGGCCCAGCTAGATTCAGGGATGTTAGGAATTTTGATTCTGGTCCAGAAAATTCGCAGATTTTCACAGGATTCGTTAGATTCTATTTATGATTCTTTCCTTCCTCCAAGGGTCATTGATGTTGAGGTATCTTCTCAGGCGGATTCTTCTTTTCGTGATGCTGTGGTTAATCCGGTTTTTTCTAGATATTCTTCCCGTTCCTCTTGTCTCTCGTCGAAAGACTTCTCTTCTTCTCATGTTTCTAACTCTTCTCCTCTGTTTAAATCTTCCATTCCGCCTCCTCCGGGCTTTGCTCGTCTTCATTCTACTCTTCATTCTTCTTCCTCTCAGGATCAGTGTGATCAGGCTTTTGCTTCTGCTCAATCAGTTTCGTCTCCTCCTTCCTCTCTGGCATCGTCTCCATCTTTTGATCATCTTGATCTGATTGTTTCGGTGGTTCTGTGCCCTGAGCTCGAATTTCAAATTGTTTATTCAGGGTTAGATTTTTCTCTGTTTTCAGTGGTTAGAGATTCTTCATTAGATCGTTTGTTTGTGTCAGCTCGTTTGTCTATTCTTTCAAGATTTTCGGCTTATTCAGGGGTTCATCCTTCTTCATTGGCTAGTCAGGAGGTGGGTAGAGATTCTGGGTTCATGCATGCTTCCTCTTTTCATGATTCGGTCAGTAGGCCTTCCTCTCCTGTGTTTTCGAGGGCAGGTGATTCTTTGGTCTCAGGAGACTCTTCAATTCTTATAGCTTCTTCTTATTCTCCTCCTCCTCTGCTGTCTTCTATTTTTTCTGCTCCTAAGTCAGTCAGGGCCAGGGATCTGAAGAGATTTTGCCCAGTGAGGGCCTCTTCGGAAGACTGGTCCATGGCTCACAGATGGATTGCTTCTTCGCTTTCTCTTCCTCTTAAGGAGGAATTTGCTGTGGATCCTCCTTCTTTCGGATCCGCTCTTTCTTCTGCTGATCCTTCTTCATCTTCGCCTCAGGTGCTTCCTATTGACAATCTAGTGGTAGATATGTTAGATTTTTTCGTTAATGACTCGGTTGGCTCTGATTTTTCTCTGGTTTCCAAGTATGACTTGCCGGTTCAGATTCCTAAGGAGGATTTTTTAAAGGTAGCTTCTGCTCAGTCTCTGTCTGGTCCTGCTTGGGAGGTTTTATCATCTCAGTTGAAAGAGGTTTCTAAGTCGGATTTTTCTTCGGATCTGTTTAAATGGGAGTCAGTTTGTAGGTCGCAGATTAAGTCGTCTAATTATCTTACTCTGCTGTCGGAGGCCGTTCTTATGGCGGAAGAAAGAGGTGTACAAGTTCCGGTGGCAGTCTTTCGTTCTTTGGCTGATTTGTCCTGGGGTTCTCTTAATTCTGTTTGTAAGTCGTTAGGATTTATTACTTCCAAACGTCGGTCTAGAAAGCTTTCTGAGGTTAGGATTTGTGAGGTGTTGAAACAGAAACCTGTGGTTGCGTCTCCTTTCGGGACTGATCTGTTTGGAGTCAGCTCCTAGTTTAATTAGGGCGGAATCTGAGCGCTTGAAGGCCTCTAGGGAACTTCAAGCTCAGGTTTCGTGGTCCAAATCTTCCGGGAAAAGAGATGTTTCTTCGGTTAAAAGCCCTAATTCTTCACCTAGAAGAAAGAGTCTCAAACCTGATCAGTTTGGAGCTTATCCTTCTAGGGTCATTCGTAATTCGAATTTGTCCTCATCTGATCAGCGGGATCGATCTTTGGAGAATGATCGATTCGACTCCATTTCCTCCCATCGTTCGAGGTCAGTAGGGAGGCAGTCTCCTTCGTCTTGGGCGAGGAGAGGTCAGACCCCTTCCCGCCGTGCATCTAGATCCAGAGGACGTTTTTCTTTCAGAGGTTTTCAGGGGAAGAGAGTTTGAAGGTTTGGACAGTTCCCGGGTAGGTCCAAATTTCTCTCTTCTTTATCCCATTCCTTCCCTTCTTCCTCCCCCTTTGGAGCAAGCAGTCCAGTGCTGTGTTCCCAATGTGCCAGTAGGAGGGCGCCTTTCTCTGTTTTGGGAGAAATGGCAAGCCCTCATTCAGGACTCCTGGCTAGTATCCCAGATACGTTGGGGTTATGCTCCATCAAGGATCCATCATCCTCCTCTTCTCTCCTTTTGCCCAGTGTGGACTCCGGTTCCCTCCAATCCGGAGAAACTGAGGGCTTTGGAAGAGGAGTTGGAAGCCATGATTGTAAAGAGGGCTATAGAGGAAGTTCCCAGTTGGGGAGTAGACCCGGGCTACTACTCGACCATCTTTTTAGTACCAAAGAAATCAGGAGGTTGGCGTCCAATCATAAACCTGAAGAAGTTAAATCAGAACATTCTCACCCCAAAGTTCAAGATGGAGACGGTTTCCCAGATCATTTCCAGTCTGGATCAGGGAATGTGGAAGTCTTCCATAGATTTAAAGGATGCGTACTTCCATGTTCTTATTCATCCTGGATTCAGAAAGTTCCTGAGGTTTGCCTACAAGGATCGGGTGTGGCAGTTTCGCGCCATGCCCTTCGGCCTGACCACGGCTCCCTTCCTTTTTTACCCGCATAGTTTCAGCCATGGCAGGAATTTTACACCGTCATTCTATCCATCTTCATGTTTATATAGACGATTGGTTGGTAAAAGCAAGGTCTTCCTCAATTCTCGAAGGTATTCTTCCAGAGGTTTGCAGTCTGGCTTGCAATCTAGGGTGGATTTTAAATCTAGAAAAATCAAGCCTGGTTCCGTCACAAATCTTTACTCATCTAGGCGTTTCTTTCGATCTGGCCCGGGGGCTAGTGTTTCCCTCGGAGCCAAGGATAGAGGCTTTATCGGTGGCCATGGAAATTCTTGCTTCTTCGCCTTGGGTAAGAGCAAGATTCCTTTTAAGAGTGATAGGTATGATGGTCAGCGTAGAGAAGGTGGTTCCTTGGGCGGCGCTAATGAGAAGGCCTTTTCAGATGTATTTAATGTCCCTTTGGAAGCAGTCAGTCCACTCTATATACCATCAGATTCCCATCAGAGAACATTTGATCCCTCATCTAGATTTCTGGAAAGACTGTTCTGTGCTGCTGATGGGTGTTCCACTGGTAAAGTCCCCTCCTCAAGCAATTATTTTCACGGATGCTTCTCAGGAGGGTTGGGGAGCAGTCTGGAACTCCCTGTCAGCTTCCCTGGTCCCTGGAGGAGTTGTCAGCCCACATCAACATTCTGGAGTTGTGGGCTGTCAAGAAGGCTCTCCTTTCTTGGTCGGATCTGGTGATAGGTCTCAAAGTCTCGATTCGGTCAGACAATTCGACAGTCGTAGCTTATATCAACAGGCAGGGAGGTACAAGGTCTTCTCTCCTTTGTCTAGAAGTGTGGAATCTGCTCTTGTGGTGCCGCAAGAGGCAGATTTGTCTAGTGTCTTCACATGTCCCAGGCAGTCTGAACTTTCTGGTGGATCAACTGTCACGTCCCAGCAAGTTCGCCCACACAGAGTGGCAGTTAAAGAAGTCGGTTGTCAGAGCGATTTTCAAGCTCATGGATCGTCCTCTAGTAGATCTGTTCGCGACCTCTGAATGCCCAGATCTCCTCTTACATGTCTCCTTTTCCGGGCAGTCAGGCTCTGGCGGTGGATGCCCTGTCTCAGTCCTGGACAGGGATGTTCGCTTATGCCTTCCCTCCTACTATTCTGATTCCGTTAGTGTTGAAGAAGGTCAAGGACCAAGTTTGCGAGATTCTTCTGATAGCTCCCTTTTGGCCCAAGAGGATTTGGTTTGTAGATCTTCTGGATCTTCTGGTAGACTTTCCTCGTCTTCTGCCAGTATCCCTGGACCTTCTATCTCAGGTAAGGGGTCGTTGTGTACATCCAAGTCCAGGAATCTTCAATCTGGGCGTGTGGCGAATCTCGAGTCTGAGGATAAGGTTTCTTCAAGATCTCAGGAAATTATTGACTCGGCCAGAAGGGAATCGACCCGTCGAGTTTACAAGGGTCGTCTTAAAATCTTTGGTAGATGGTGTTCAGACCAAGGTCTCGTGCCCGATTCTGTTTCTATACCACAAGTCTTAGATTTTTTATCTCATCTGTTTGACTCTTTACATTTGTCAGCTAATACTGTCAGGGGGTATATATTTTCGCTTGCATCTTCCCTTCCTTGTCTTCTGAATGCCGATGTCAAGGATACTAAGACTCTTAATAGTTTTATTAGAGGTCTAGGTAATATTCGTCCTCCGATTGCTACGCCTTTACCTGCCTGGAATCTGGCTTTGGTTCTTCAAGTATTGGCAGGTCGCCATTTTGAACCTATATCGTCTATCAGTCTTAAGCTTTTAACTTTTAAAGCGGTTTTTCTTGTGGCGGCTGCATCTGCTAGAAGGCGTTCAGAGATTCATGCTCTTTCTGCAGAAAGGGATAGATTTATAGTGTCAGGTGACGGTTTGGTTTTATATCCGAGAAGGGATTTTCTATCTAAAACCCAGTCTAACCGTTTTCCTGCTAGTCCTATTATTTTAAAATCTTTGTTGTCTTTTTCGCCTTCAGACAAATTTTGGTGTCCGGTTAGAGCGTTGAGAACTTATAAACAGCGAACCAATTTTAAAAGAACAGATCCTGCCCATTTATGGGTTTCCTACGTGGAAGACTTATCTAAGCCGGTATCAAAGGCTACGATTGCCAGATGGCTTTGTGAGACGATTAAGCTTTGCTACGAAATAGCGTCTCTGGATCAAATTAATCTCGCGCATATTAAAGCCATGATGTTAGGGGCATGTCTACTTCTTTCGCTCTTTTTGCCGGTTCATCGTTAGATGAGGTCATGCAGGTGGCAGGATGGAAATCTGAATCTACTTTTACCTCGTTTTATCTAAAAGACCAGAGTGCAGCAGCCTCATTCTTTCATAATATTACGATTTTAACTAAAAAAGCTGAAGACCATATGCCCAGCACTTCCCACCATTTTTGTTAGGACTGTGCGTCTGTAAAAAGGGTGAGTCTTCTTTGGTTTTTATTTAGTTCTTTGAGTTCTACTTATCCGTATTTGTTAAATCACGGTGTGATTGAGTTATATGCACTATTATGTTATGTTATTAACAATGGGATAAGATTGCTTGGATTTTTATCCTGTGTTAATGATTCTCTAAATCTCCTCCCACCGTATGTGGACATGGGGCACTGACCAAATCTACGGGTTTAGCAAGTAGTGATTGAACGGTAATGGATGTTTTTGTGGTGTAATAACAACCCCCCACAGACCCCCCTTGCGGGTTGGTCTGTTGTTTTATTAACCACTATAAAAACATACTTACCATTCAATCACTACGACCCAGCCTCAGCCACCCTGATTTGAGAATCACATTGGAAATATTTTGCACTTAAATTTAGAAAAGTGAATCTGTTTCCTATTCGGCCTCTAATGCGCATGCGTGAGCGCGCCTAGCGACAAGCGTCACTTTGAGGAGAGTATAGACTGGTGCCAGTCTATACTTAATGGTAGGCTGGAGAGGGGACTCAACCAGAAGCCTGATATGACCCTTTTTGGTCTCCATTCAGAGTAAGCGGTATTATTAAAATATCCATAATAAACGTGAGTTATCTATTTGGTGAGGACTAAGCATTATGATATAGCCCAGGATTTTTGGCATATGTCATCTATGTGTTTTCTATGAGCAGTCCTCTTTAGCATATAGTAAGTTTGACACTTCTTTAAGGGTGGCCCTTATTAAAAGGGGCTAGATATTCTTGGATCTAGAATCCTTCTATGTAGTCTCTTCTTCCAAAATGGTCTTCTTATTAGAAGCTATTAGCTTTAGAGGGGTTGTTGTTTGTCTATGATTGTCAAGGAGTCTATAGAAGAGGCTATTCATTGTAAAGTAGATCCAGGCTTCTGTGCATTGGTTGGATTGTCTGTTAGGGTTCTAAATCTCGATTCGTTCAGTCTTTGCCATGGGGTTTTCTTTCAATTTTAGAAGGAGGAATGAGGTTTAGTCTTATGGATTGTCCTCTAGTAGAGATGTTTGCGGCCTCTGAATGCTCAGATCTTCTCTTACATGTCTCCTTTTCCGGACAGTCAAGCCCTGGGGGTGGATGCTCTGTCTCAGTAGTGGACAGGAATGTTCGCCTAGGCCTTCTCTCGAACGATTTTGATTCAGTTAGTTTTGAAGAGGGTCAAGGATCAGGTTTGCGAAATTCTTCTGATAGCTCCCTTTTGGCCAAAGAGGATTTGGTTTTTAGACCTAGATTTTCTGGTAGATTTCCCTCTTCTTCCAGTATACCAGGATCTTCTATCTCAAGTAAGAGGTCTTTGTGTGCATCCAAATCCAATAAATTTTAGTCTGTGTGTCTGGAGAATCTCGAGTCTGAAGTCCTCGAGTATAAGGTTTCTTCTGGTCTCAGGAAATGATTGACTCTGCCAGAAGGGATTCGACCCGTTGAGTTTACAAGGGTCGACTTAAACATTTAGGTGAATGATGTTCAGACCAAGGTTTCGTGCCCGATTCTGTTTCTATACCCAAATTATTAGAGTTTTTATCTTATCTGTTTGGTTATTTTCATTTGTCAGTTACTACGTTCAGGGAGTATAGATTTTCTCTGGTGTCATCCCTTCCTTGTCTTCTGTATGCCGATGTCAAGGATACTAAGACTTAATAGCTTTATTAGAGGTCTAAGTAATATTCGTCCTCCGATTGCTAAGCCTTTACCTTCCTGGAGTTGGGCTTTGGTTCTTCAAGTTTTGGCAGGTCGCCATTTTGAACCTATTTCTTCTACCAGTAGTAAGCTTGGTTTTGTTTTTAATTGTCAAAGCTGTTTTTTCTTGTTGCTACAGCCTCTGCTAGAAGGCGTTCAGGAGATCATGCTCTTTCTGCTGAAAGGGAGAGATTTATAGTTTCAGGAGACGGCTTGGTTTGATATCCCAGAAGGAATTTTTTATCTAAAACTCAAACTAACCGCTATCCTGATAGTCCGATCATTTTAAAATCTTTTTCGTCTGTCGCCATCCGAAAAATTTTGGTGTCCTATTAGGGCATTAGGAACCTTCAATCAGCGATCAGATGTTATAAGAGTCGATCCATCTCATTTGTGTTTCCTACAAGGAAGAGTTATCTAAGCCGGTCTCAAATTCTTCGATTGTCAGATGGATTTGTGAGAGTATAATTAAGCCTTGTTAAGAGATAGCCTCACCGGATCAAATTAATCTCTCCCTTATTATAGCCGAAGACGTTAGAGGTATGGCTACTTCTTTCGCTCTTTTTGAGGGTCCATCTTTAGATGAGATCAGGCAGGTGGCAGGAGGGAAATGTGAATACACCTTTACATCCTTTTATCTCAAGGACCAGAGTGCTGAAGACTATTTACCAAGCACTTTCCACCATTTTCGTTAGGACTATGCGTCTGTGAGAAATGGTGAGAGTCTTCTTTTGGTTTTTGGTTATTTCTTTAAGTTCAAGTTGTTCTTATTTGCTAATCACGGTGTGATTGAGCTAAATGCTCTATTAGGTTATGTTGTTAACATTTGGATAAGATTGATTTAATTTATCCTTGTTTGTTAAGAGCCGAAGACTATTTACCAAGCTCTTCTCACCATTTTCGTTAAGACTGCGTCGGTGAGAAAGGATGAGAGTCTTCTTTTGGTTTTTATTTATTTCTTTAAGTTCAAGTTGTTCTTATTTGCTAATCACAGTGTTATTGAGCTAAATGCACTAATATGTTATGTTATTAACATTGGGATAAGATTGGTTTGATTTTTATCCTGGTTTATTGATTCTCTAATCTCCTCCCACCTTATGTGGACAGGAGGCACTGACCAAATCTACGGGTTTAGCAAGTAGTGATTGAACGGTAATGGATGTTTTTGTGGTGTAATAACAACCCCCCACAGACCCCCCTTGCGGGTTGGTCTGTTGTTTTATTAACCACTATAAAAACATACTTACCATTCAATCACTACGACCCGGCCTCAACCACCCCGCGTGGTAAGATTTGAGAATCAGACTTTAAATATTTTGCACTTAAATTTAGAAAAGTGAATCTGTTTCCTATTCGGGCTCTAATGCGCATGCGTGAGCACGCTTAGCGACAAGCGTCACTATGAGGTGAGTATAGACTGGTGCCAGTCTATACCTGAAGGTAGGCTGGAGGTGGGACTCAACCAGTAGCCTGGTTGAGGGTCCATAGGAATAGGATTAGGCATGGGGAGGTGTGTATGCAGGCATAAAAATCTTATTCTGATAGCAAAATGCAAATAATTGATTTAGCAAGTAGTGATTGAATGGTAAGTGTTTTTATAGTGGTTAATAAAACAACAGACCAACCCGCAAGGGGTGTCTGTGGGGGGGTTCTCCGATAAGCAGCGTTTAAACTTAGTCCGTAGTTTAGGCACGCTTAATGATAAACATGCTTCGTAATTACCGATTAAATTTAAGCGCAGACTTTAGACAACGTTTACCGATTTACACGCGTCTGGCGGCTTAAGCGCCTTTCGTAGTTACGGGCCTAAGTCATTAAGTCAAATTAGTTCCCAAATATTCAACAATAATATTTTAACTCTACTTTTGCTATTGTCTAACAGTCTTATAAAATGTCCATTAGCAGACCAAGCGAAGACTTTGAAAATTTATCACTGGAGTGACTGGCTCTTTAACTAAGCCAGACATTCCAGTGGTAAATTATTAAAGAAAGCCTTCTCTTGGTCTGCAAATGAACATTTTCTTGGATCTTGCTAATTGCTCAGTGCCATCCCTCATCCATATGTACATGTGATATCTATTTGCTATTTTAACTGTTTACTTATTATAGTTATAGTATATGTTTGTTTGTGTGTTATTTGCTCTAAAGTGCTATTACTATTAATGTGCTATTTTCTGCTTTTGGCCAGTACTTTCGAAATATATTATTTTTCCGCACGGTTTTCGCAGTCTTTCAAGATATTATACTGAGAACTGCTACATTGCTTTGTTATGAGAAGTTGCAGACCAAGTTGGAGTTTCAGGCATATGCGTATATCTTTGATGGAGTTATGCCCCCCCCCCCCCCTTTTGACTTAAGAAATACGAAAAATATCAACTTTCCACACTTTTTTTCGCAGTCCTTTACGGTATTCAACTGAGAATTGGTTTATTGCTTTGTTTTGAGACGTTACAGACCAAGTTCGAGTTTCAGGCGTATACGTCGATTTCTGATGGAGTTATGCCCCCTTTTGAGTTAAGAAATACAATGTATGAAAAATATCAGCTTTCCGCACTTTTTTCGCACTCCTTCAAGATATTTAAGCGAAAATGGTGCATCGGTTTAGTATAAGAGTTACAGAGCAAGTTCGAGTTTCAGACATTTTCGTCAATTTTTCATGGAGTTATGCCCCCTTTCGTCTTATGCAATACGAAAAATATTAGTTTTCCACACTTTTTCCGCAGTCTTTCAAGATATTATAGTGAGAACTGCTACATTGCTTTGTTATGAGAAGTACAGACCAAGTTTGAGTTTCAAGCATATGCATAAATTTTTGATGGAGTTATGCCCCCTTTTGTCTTAAGAAATACGAAAAATATCAGCTTGCCGCACTTTTTTTCGCACTCCTTCAAGATATTTAAGGGAAAATCAGTGCCATCGCTTTAGTATAAGGGGTTACAGAGCAAGTTCGAGTTTCAGACGTTTTCATAAATTTTTCATGGAGTTATGCCCCCTTTCGACTTATGAAATACAAAATATATTATTTTTCCGCACTTTTTTCGCAGTCTTTCAAGATATTATACTGAGAACTCCTACATTGCTTTGTTATGAGAAGTTACAGACCAAGTTGGAGTTTCAGGCATATTAAATCTTTGATGGGCTTATGTACCCTTTTTACTTAAGAAATACGAAAAATATCAACTTTCCACACTTTTTTCGCACTCCTTCAAGATATTTAAGCGAAAATCTGTGCATCGCTTTAGTGTAAGGAGTTACATAGCAAGTTCAAGTTTCAGACATTTTCGTCAATTTTTCATGGAGTTATGCCCCCTTTCGTCTTATGCAATACGAAATATATTAGTTTTCCCCTTTTTTTTCCCAGTCTTTCAAGATATCATACTGAAAATTGCTACTCCTTCAAGATATTTAAGCGAAAATCGGTGCATCACTTTAGTGTAAGAAGTTACAGAGCAAGTTCGAGTTTCAGACATTTTCGTCGATTTTTCATGGAGTTATGCCCCCTTTCGACTTATGCAATACGAAAAATATTAGTTTTCCGCACTTTTTTCCGCAGTCTTTCAAGATATTATACTGAGAATTGCTACATTGCTTTGTTATGAGAAGTTACAGACCAAGTTCGAGTTTCAGGCATATGCATAAATCTTTGATGGAGTTATGCCCCCTTTCGACCTATGAAATACGAAAAATATTAGTTTTCCGCCATTTTTCTCGCAGTCTTTCAAGATATTCAACTGAGAATTGGTACATTACTTTATTATGAGAAACTACAGACCAAGTTCGGGTTTCAGGCGTTTGTCTCATTTTTTATAGAGGTATGTCCCCTTTCAACTTATGAAATACAAACATATCAGCTTTCAAGACTTTTTCCTTCTTCACCATATATAACTGAGACTTGGTTTAATGCTATGTTATGAGAAGTTACAGATCAAGTTCGAGCTTCAGCTGCTTTTGACAATTTTTAAGAAATTTTTGACTCAATCTCTAAGGATATATATCACCAGGTAGGGGACATGTATTGCAAAGCAATACTTACAGAATGCTTGTTCAATATAACAAACTTTAACAGTTAATTAAATTCAAATGGCACAAATGATCATGGTGAATGCACCAAAATAGCCCAAACTTCAGGGCAAACTCTTTGTCACTGATTGGAGAAGTTCACTTGATCTGTAGTGTACCAGCTTCAAGTTCATCCTGTCCAACACATTAGCTGTATCACCATTAATATCAGTGTCTGATTCCACGTTTACAACGCCACGATGAGTGATATTTGGTTAAAAATATACAGCATATATAGCCAGTAATATACTATATGGATGTACTGTTAGGCCCTATGACCTGACAGCGGCTGTTATGGTCATACACCACCCTCAGACTTTAGCGCAGAAATAAAGCACATTACAGTATATAATACAAGGTTGCAATATCGCCTCCAACATGGGAGTACCTCTACTATTGCATTAACAATTTCAACCGACAAGAGAAAGTAATAAATTTGTTACGAATATGTCAAAATTTTGTTGAATATTTTGAAACTAATTTAACTGAAGGCCAGCTTCCAGTCAAATTGCTTTCAAAATATTCAACATCATACTTATATAATGACTGTAAAAGTGGAATTCTGGGATTTCAGGTTCAAATGGATAAAATGTGATAATTCATTGGTTTTGATTTGAGGCCCACTTCCCTGATAATGCAGGTTACTAGGCCAATATTGGCCCAGTAACCTGCATTATCATTCTTGTTTTAGTAAATGTGATGTCACTGATAATGAGAAAGTTATAGATTGTCGCAAGAGAGCTGCAGACACAAATATATATATATATATATATATATATATATATATATATATATATATATATATATCCATTTCGTTTATCTCTGGTCGCAAAAAAACAGTAATGTTAAAGATAAACAATCCGATAAACTCAATCATCGATGCATGTCTTTGTTTACAATTTTCGAGAAAACGAACTTCAAGCACTGTCAGTAATAAGGCCGAGTTTAAGATGCCGAAGCGATCAAATATATAGGTATCACACTTTCTGATTGGCAGTTTCGTTATTCCGTGTTATCTGTCTACTTTTTAGTCTGCGGCATACATGAAATGTGCATAGATTGATGTATTGCACACACAGACATGTTATTTTCTAAACAGTTGACGCCATCTTTGCTAAATCTCATTAAATATGCGTGTATTCTCGACCAATCAGACAGTGATACCCGTTGCCGAAAACAGGTAATACGGTTACGTACTCGGATACTCCTGGCGGGAGTTCAGGAAGGCGAATGTTTGGCAAACATACATATTCTATGCGGTAGTGTTCAGTTAGTAATGGAAAACATTTTTCGCGCACCTGAACGCACCCCAGGCACGGGTAAAACAACTATGTACGCATGTGCATGTCTATGTAAAAGCTGAGATTTTCGGTTACATATTATGTAGGAAATAGCGAAATCGAAAACAACCAAATGTCAGGTTTGCAAATTTTGTGAATCGCTTCCCTTTCCATTATAAGACATAACACTATAGCCACAACTGGTGCATATATTGTTCTAAAAAGTTATGCGTACTACGTCGGCTCAAATTAGACAATATTGTAATAAACCCATTTCAGAGAATATCGTTGTATATTCATCCAGATTTCAAAAGAAATTGTGGATTGAAAATTTATTAAAATATACGCACTGTCATCACACTAGCTTCATACACAGTAAAGAATACCCAGGTCCAGAGTTCACACACGTGCATTTTATACAAAATTACAATTGACAATTACCATATGACGATGACATTTCGGCAATTATCATTTACAGCCACGAAAAAAGCTAAAGGCGATGCATGTACTTAACACATATACGGCTCCAATTGCAATTTAAATTTACATGTACAGGTCCTTGACAGACTGTAGACCAATTCCACTTTATGTTTAATGACGCGTAGTAAGAATCTTTGTCATGTTACTGAATACATCTGATTGCGCGTTTGACTTTTTTCGTGACGATATGTTTAACATATTGTAGGATGGATTTGACTTTCCGTTAGATGCGCCTATAAAATAAATTAAATGCGTTTGGTGTTTGGCCACACCTGTAAACGCTACAAGCTTTTGATGCTAAAAGACACATTTTTGTTTCGTTTTTGCTTCGTCAAATAGTAAAGCTAACTATGATCTGTACTGTACAATTACAATTAATTAGTTAAAAAATTTAATTAAATTACTCACAATTACAAACTACAATTACCCGATTCTAACCTCTCCCATAGTTTTACTATGTGCTTTCATTTTTCCACGAAATCTGGTCAAAACACTATAAATAAAATTATCTATGTTTTCAATGTCAGCAACATTTTACTAATTTAAACCCTTACCATTCTGGTGTCAAAACTTAAAATTTTCAAATTAAATTAAAAAATGAAGTGGTGTTCATTTTTCAACAAATTTGGTGGGAGATGCTGCTATCGTAGACAGCAACATCTTCCACCATAATTGTTGACAAATGTATGTCAGTTTCTGTGACACAGTAAATGATAGAATATTGACATTAGAATGGTAAGGGTTAAGGCTATGCATCTAACATTACAGTCAGGCCATGTTTTATATGTATTGATCCTGACATTATCAATAATGTTGTATCAATTGTATTAATTATTATCTAGGCTTGTGTGATTATTGCGTTGATTGATCGCAATAGATTATTTAAAAATAACCATGATTACTTGATTAATCAGCTTGAATACAAATTACCAAGACATAACAACAAAAAAATATCAATGACGGAAATTGCAATGGTGTTTAGAATAGTCCATTTGCAGGGCAGGAGGAGACTATTTTTGAAAATGTATTACTGGAATGCCTGGCTCAATTCTCGAGTCAGGCATTCCAGTAATACATTTTCAAAAATAGTCTTCTCTTGCCCTGCAAATGGACATACATTCACTAAGCAAAATGTAATTTTTCATGACCGATCGCATTACGTAGTAATTGAAAGTTAGTTTTTGAAATATTTTATGCAATAGAAAATATTCAAAATTATTCGATTATTGCAATGGTGTTTAGAATAGTCCATTTGCAGTGCAGGAGGAGACTATTTTTGAAAATGTATCACTGGAATGCCTGGCTCCCTGGCTCGATTGTCGAGCCAGGCATTCCAGTAATAGATTTAAAAAAATAGTCTTCTCTTGCTCTGCAAATGGACATACATTCACTAAGCAACATGTAATTTATCATGACCGATCGCATTAAGTAGCAATTGAAAGTTAGGTTTTGAAATATTTTATGCAATAGAAAATATTCACGATTATTTGATTATTTAATTTTTAATCATAAATTCACGATTTAAAACATAATCGCGATTAATCGCAAGCGTATTATTATCATTACAGTGCAAGTTTCACACGAGTCACACCCAGCAGCAGGACTTATCAGTAACAGATACAAATCAGTACTCCAATACAGGTACATACATGTATATATGAACTTATGTATATGTTGCAAATTCTCCCAAATGACCAGAACAATGTATACGTACATGAATATGTGTTTTTGTCTCGTCTGCGAAGCAGGAAGTGAGACATATGTATCACTTCCGACAACGGTGTCAAGAATGTTGAGTTTTTGCGTTTAGCAAAACTTCAGCTTATGTTTCAGGAGTGGTTAGTCCTATTGCAACTAAACTTTGGTTTGTGTGGTTGCCTGTACTTTTAGGAAGTATCATGATGAAAATGAGGTCACATGATCAAAGGTCAAGGTTACTGTGACCTTGATACAAAGCTTTTTTTTTCATTGTTAAGTTTTTGCGTTTAGCAAAACTTCTCAGCTTATCTTTTGGGATTGGTTAATCCTATTGGAACTAATCTTGAATACTTTGTTATCTATAATGTTAGGAAGTAGCATGATAACATTGAGGTCACACAGTCAACGGTCACTGTGACAGACAGGAGAGATGCGAGACATTTAATTGTTTTTTAAAGATTTTTATGATGCTATTAAGTTACGTTAATTAGCTGTACTGTAACTCCCATTGAATAGACCTTGAAATGTTTGGAAATAAAAACACTAGAAGGCATGCTTAGATTGATTTCATTATGTAGGTTTGTATGATTATCAATTTTTCACAATCACGATTTTTTTTGGGGAAAAATTGTGATGTTCGATTATATTTTACAGGTATACTTGAACAAAGTTTTATTCATCACAAATAACTAGTATGTAACAGGAAATATTTTGACTAGTTCGACCGCTAGTATTGGTAATACCTGAAAAGACATACAAATTTTACATCGAACAAGATTTGCTATCATAACACCTAACTCATTCAATTCCATTCCAATGACGATTAGCGGCGTCCTAAAAAAATGTTGTTCGATCCCAATGACGACTAGTCGTCGTAGATTTTTAGCTAAGAGGGTGTGTTCATGGCATTATAGTGGCTGAAAACAATAGAACTTCCTTCTGCTGTTGGTTTTCAGCCTTGTCATATTCTACATTATAATATATATGTACATGTTGCAAAAGGGAGCAAGCAACATTATTTTCAGAATTAGGCCAAACTACTGTTAACCCTTTAACGATTTAACCCTCGAATTTATTCAAGAAAATTTAAATTTTCTGATAGAAAATGTCCATTTACAGACCAAGAGAAGACTATTTTCGAAAATTTACCACTAGAATGACTGGCTTGGTTATCGAGCCAGTCATTCCAGTGGTGAATTTTCAAAAATAGTTTTCTCGGTCAGCAAATCGCCATTTCTCAAGACCACTGCAGAAACCGTTTTTGGCCGTTATGAGTGTTAAAGGGTTAATGACATGAATAAAACACATCTGTAAAATGTAATAACTAGGGCTTATTAGTCCCCTACCCGTAAAACTGCGAGGAACTATAGGTTTGTTGTCTGTCCGTGTCTGTGCGTCTCTCATAGTTGGTTTTCCACAATTTTTTTTGCAGTCCTTCAGGATATTCAACTGAAAATGGGTACATTGCTTTATTATAAGGCATCACAGATCAAGTTCAAGTTTCAGGAAGTTACGTCCTCTCTCAACTTAATGAAATACGAATAGTATCAGTTCCAAATTTCGTACTCAAAATATGCAACTGAAAAGTGATACATCGCTTTGCTATGAGAAGTTACAGATCGAGGTGAAGTTTCAGGCCTTTCCATCAATTTTTATGGAGTTATGCCCCCCCCCCCCCCATTCATCTATCAATTACAGGGTTCATACAGGTCATGAAAATCCTGGAACGTCATGGAATTTGAAAACTTATATTCTAGACTTGCGCTATTATGTGATTAAATCGAAAATCGCGATTATGTTTTAAATCGTGAATTTATATGATTAAAAATTAAATAATCGAACAAGCGTGAATATCTTCTGTTGCATAAAAAATTTCAAAACCTAACTTTTAATTACTTTTTACATCACATCGATCACATCGTTCATTTTTCATGAAAAATGGCATTTCTCTTAGTGAATGTATGTCCATTTGCCATGTTTGCAGGGCAAGAGCTCGAGCCAGCCATTCCAGTCATACATTTTCAAAAATAGGCTTCTCTTGCCCTGCAAATGAACTTTTCTCAACACCATTGCAGCTTTCGTTATTGATATTTGTTTGTTGTTACATGTATGTCTTGGTAATTTGTACCCAAAGTGATTAAGCGAGTAATCACGATTATTTTTTAATAATTGATCGCAATCACTCACGGCAATAATCGCGCAAGCCTATATTATATTCCAGGTCTGGAAACTCATCGAAAATCAGCATTTTATAGATTAGGTCATTGAAAACTCATAGAAAATGGTAATCATGCAAAATAAAAAATGCAAAATACAAGAAATCTGTTGGCATAAATTCCTTGATCATTAACTGACTGACTCCTGCAGACCAGTAGACAAGAATTTCAATGGGCAATGATGCTGGACATACTGCATCAATTTTTAAAAACAATTTGACTGAAGGTTGTTGGTGGCTTAGCCCACAAAATTTTCAGTCAAATTAAAAAAAAATATCCAGCATATCCCGAGTTAAGTCCCATGGAGAAATTCAGACTGTTAAACGGTTAAATGTATCTACATATTTCCCAACTATGAGTTTTTTCATGTTACCTAAAGGACTATGCAACTCAAAAATAGTATAACATACTGATTTTCCTGAGATGAAAGATAATTTTGTAATCAATTTCATTGATGGTAGATAATAAATTATTACGTACCCTTTAAAATTTTTCTGTCTTTTTATCCAGGCAAATGTAGGCTTGTGCGATTACATGATTAAATCGAAAATCGCAATTATTTCTTAAATCAGGAATTTAAATGATTGCAAATTGTATAATCAAATAATCGTGAATAATTTCTACTGCATAAAATAGTCCACATCTTACATTTTAATTACTTTTTAATGTGATCGGTTACGAAAATTTATTTTTTTCAGTCATTGTTTGTCAGTGAATGTATGTCCATTTGCAGGCCAAGAGAAGGATATTTTGGAAAATGTAGCACTAGAATGAGAGAATCGAACCATTCATTCCAGTGATACATTTTCAAAAATAGGCTTCTCTTGGGCCTGCAAATGGACTTTTCCAAACACCATTGCAGCTTTCATCATTATATGTTTTTGATGTTATGTCGGGATAATTTGTACCGAAGCTGATTAATCAAGTGGATTTCATGATTATTCTTAAATAATCGACCGTGATCACTCAAAGCAATAATCGTGCAAGGATAAGCTAATGATCAATTTGTTTCTGGCATGTCTGAAGTGTACTAAAATATTTGTTATTCTTTTTCTCAGAAATTAAAGCTATAGATACACCTCAACAAAATGTGCCTATCATTACGTCACGGAAACTTCAATTTCCAAATAGATTCCGGGCACCGAGACAGGCCTGGCTAGAAACATTGAGCACGATTGAAGACCGGAAGCTTGGCATCATTGATCTACATCCAGATATCTTTGCAGTTGCTCCTCGGTAAGAAAGTGTGGAAGGATATTGATAAAGGATCGTAAAAAAGTTGACATTTTGTATCAAATTTATCACATGAGTTTAGTAAGATCTCATTAGGAATGAGCTAGGCTTGCACGATTACGTGATTAAATAAAAAATTGCGATTATTTTTTAAACTGATTTTATATGATTGAAAATTAAATAATTGAATGATCATGAATACTTTCTACTGCATGAAATATCTCAAACCTACCTTTTAATTACTCTTTAATGCGAGCAGTCAGCAAATCTCCATTTGAAGGTCAACAGAAGACCATTTTTGAAAATGTATCGCTGGAATGACTGGCTCGACCATCAAAAATCAAAAATAGTCTTACCTTGGCATACAAATGGACATTTCTAAACACCATTGATATATATTTCTTGTTATATGTGTGTAATTTGAACCCAGGCTAATTAATTGAGGTATTCGCAATTATTATTAATTAATCGATCGTGATCTATCAAAGCAATAATTGCTCAAGCCTAGAACAAGTTTTAACGAGTTTCAAATCCAGGGACACGCCTGGCTTTCATAAGCTTATTAACCAATAGATTAGCCAACTACCATTTTTCATAGCCAAATCTGAACTATTTTAGCCAGTGTTTTCCAATGTCTATGATCCATTGCCACCAGGGTTACCTTTCAACTGAACGCTAGGGCTTCACGGTATTAGAAAAATGAATATCGGTATTGATATAAATTTTCATACCGGTATACCTTTAATACTGGTATTATTTCGATGGGAAAAAATGGAGTGAGGCTTGAGTAGTATGATTCCAAATTCAAAGTATATCAGCATTGCTTAAATAGATCTGTCTTCAGTTAAATCATATCCCAAAATGGCTGAAACTCCCCCAAATCGCCACTACAAATGGTTTGAATTTGCCACGAAATTAAAACTACTTCCGCGTGGAGATCGCGAGATACCTGTAGCCAGTGACCATCTCGTTCGTATAAAATCGCCCTGTGAAACTGCGAACATCTAAAGCTGTTGATATTTGACTGACAAATATCAATGTTATGAGTCAAACACGTTGGATATGAATGTAAACATACATTTTACTAATTTTCCTGGCTGTCTGCATTGATGTATATGTTAGAATAATAAATGAACTTTCCACAATGGCCTGTGCTTTATAGGATGAATTTGCAATGGGACGAAACCGCCAGGAAACGTGGAAATGTCCGTGCAGGGGTACAACTTAGCCATTATAACACATACTAAATAGACTACCATATGCTGCGAATACATAGGCCTAGAGTAGCTTGTATCGATCGATATCTAATGAAACCCGCCAACATAAGAAGGGAATAAAGGTCGCGGGAATTGAGAATTTCACATCATGAGAACTTACTTACCTCCCTAACACTATTGATATACTAGTATATCGGCTCTAAATTCAATAATATTCAGAATTATAAAAAATTAGTTGCCCCTACTGGGCAGGTGGAATGTACACAGTCATGTACATGTCAGACCCCACCTCTGTGCATGCGCATACTGGTACTTCCGTTTTCTAATATATTGGCTTATCAGCAACATTGAAAACAATTTCAAGCTCTATTTTGTTGAATTTCCAAGTGATATTGGTCCATATATTATTTAAGACTTGTAACTTTTATATATTACCGGTTTTCGTTCGCAGCCGACCTGGCATTAGCGTGTTTTTAGGCCATGGGAATCCTTGTTAAATTATCCCAGCGTCTAGTTTCTACTAATCCCTTGTGTCTTTGTGTCCATAGGCTCATCTTAGGATGGTAGAGCTCCTGTTCTTCACTCAGAAGTTGATCACATCTCCTTTTTTCTGACTTATCATGTGATATGTATGTCTAAGGGTCGGAGATATAAAATGAAAAATATCTCCCTCCTTTTGTCCCATCCCCTTCATCAGACTCTACAGACTCGGCGGATGGTATGGACGTGATTTCTGCACACAAGGACGGTTTACCTGTGCTCAGGATAAGGGAGTTCATTAGTTATGGCACCTAATTATTTGAAATCTTTATCAAATTTTGCTGCCATCCTTATTGCACTGTATTGTCTCTTGTGGTTGTGCATGGGTTCTCAGATATATAATTGTAGTATTATATTATTCTTGAGTGATGAATGTATGTAGTCCTAGGTATTTCTTGCATTCATAGTCTGATATCTACTCCCCTTGAAGGGGCTTTTGCATTAAGGTTTGATGTCATAATCAGCCAGTTTATTCCCTTTTCCTTGATGTCATAATCTTGTTCTAAAAATAGAGGATCTCTTGATGTTATGATCATTATGATGTTATGAATGTGTGGTGATAACTGGGTGTCGTAATCAGTCTCTCTCTTTCTAACATTCATGTTTTCCCTGGCTGTGGTTTTTATTCCTTTTTCCTTCGGGGTTGTCAGTAATAAAAGTGGTTGTCTTCTCTCTCGAGTTTGTTTTTTTATTTAAATTTTAACCAAATTAATAAACTAAAATACTCATTCTCTTCGTATGTCTACCTTTGCAGAAGTCATCATGTCCGTCTTGTCTGAAGCATCTTAAGGCTAGATTCTTCCCCCACCTCTGCCCATCTTGCACCGATTGTAGGCTATCTAACAAATGTGCTATTTGTAAAGAGTGGGGAGGGGGGGGGGTGGTTGGAATCTAACCTCTGAATTCTTCTGTTCTCAGGCGAAGAGGATGGCAAGAGGGTGAGGAAGGAGGAGAAGGGTAAGAATAAGACCTCCGAGAAGGGTGAGCTGGAGGCCTTCAAGGTAGAGTTAGTGAGTGAGATGTGCAGGACTTTGGAGGGCCTGTTGCCTGTCATGCTTAGTGACATGTTGCCGGGCACAGGTGTTTCAACTTCCTGCGCATCGACCTCAGTGCAGGGAGCCCTCATCCCTGAATCATGCCCTCCTAGTTCGGACAAAGTTAGTGATCCAGGGGCGGCCAACTTGGACCCAGGTTTGATGTTCGCATCGCTCGGTGATCCAGCGGCGCAAGTAGCGTCAGGCGGGACCCGACCAGCGGGCCTGACCATGAGCACTCGCGGTGTACCCTCGTCATCTGCCTACGGACATTCTCCTGGTCAGTCTGGGTTAGCTTTCTTTGCTAACCCAGAGTCTAACTTTCCCAACCAGGAAGATGACGAAGACTACCTGCTCGGCTCACGAGACGATCATGAAGCCATGGATGCGAGCGTTTACACTCCCCTTATGGGGAGTGCGGCCGCTCGCACCTATGGTACCATTCCCTCGGGAGTGGGTTTCATGATTCAACCTGTGGGCCAATTTGGAGCGGACGGCCGCCCGTATAAGATACCACGCTTAGCCGTGGAATCTTATATGGACGACTCGGAGCGTGCTAGTGTGGCTTATGCCCCTCACACGAGCGAAGCCCCGGTGCATGGCCTGCCTGTGGAAAACGTCATGCCAGCCCTCACAGGCCCGTATGCATTCCCCGGGCAGTCGGGTATGTCTGTAATCTCCTCTATGGCCCCCACCTGTGAATGGCATTGAAGACTCGCTGCTCGTCGGCAATTCACAGGTGGCCACGGACGAGGACTGGTCTGACGCGTGCGCGTAGCTCCTCGCTGTCAGACCAGAGCTCTCCGTGGATGAAATGGCTGCCAGTAACCCGCAGGCTGACACGGGAGCGCTGTGCTCGGGCGCTAAAATAGAGAAGGAAAAAACGCCGCACTGCGTGATACCAAGAGAGTTCGCGAGCAGCAATCAGTGCGCTGTCTCACGTCTCAACTGCTATCAGGGGTAATAGCAGCCTCAGTTCACCAGCAGCCTAGTTCAGTGACAGTCCAATGAGCCATACAGGATGGTATCAACCTGGCGTTGGACTGTTTGACTAGTTTGACTAGTTCGGTGATCTGAGGACGAGGCGCACACTTGCACTGGTCAATCTGTGCCCGTCCCAGGAGCTTAAGTCGCGCTTATTGCAAGCGCCGATGGCGGGCCCTGGTCTGTTTGGAGGTGAGGGTTGTCGACACCTCCAAGAGACCCTAAACTTGGTCGACAATCAGAGGGAGCTGCACGCACAATTTGAAGTGTTGCGCAGCGAACACATGCATGTTCAGCCCTCGTGGCGGTGCTGGCAGTGTCAGAGGCCAGCCGGGTTCAGAAACCTCGCCAAAAGCAGCGTGCTGCTGTACGTCAGTCAGCCAGCGCTCCAAGAGCAGCCAGGCAGAAACCTGCACACTGAGGTGCATGTGGCATTGGTCGTGGCGTGCATGATGGCCTAAAAGAATTTTTGGTTACCACAGGTACCACTCTGGTATTGTCACACATACCAGAGACACGGGCGTGGTCCATATTTATATAGAGAAAATTTAAAACGGCTATTTTATGTCTGAACCCATCAAATGGTTCCTTTTTATGAAAAAGTCTCATGTGTGAAGTTTGAACAGGAAATGTTAATGTTTAAAGGTGTCTCAAAGCTGTCAAAGTTTGTCCCCTAGAGCACCTATAACGGAATCACACATCATGGCTTCTTCATCAGCAATGTTGATTTCTTCACATCAGGAAAGTTTGCCCGACGCTGCTCGACAACCTGGAGGGCGTACTGCAACTGTTCTTCGTTACGAAAGCGTCCTGACCATGTAGTTTCTTGTATCAGGGCGACACCTCGTTCTGCATGATCATTGGTCGTTGCTAGAGAGTGGACGATTGCCTGCCCAGCCTTGTAATCATGTCTCATTCCATGTGTCAGGGTCTTCGTCGAGGAATCCATATGGCATGCCCAGCGAGGTGAACACATTTCTGCTTCTGTTTGAGACAAAATCGACGGGAGTCTTCTGTTCCACAGTTGCCAGGTCCACCACCGGTCGTTTTGGTGGTTCATCCTCTCCATTCTTCTCTGTTGTAGCTTTCGCAATGGCCCGCTTCATGGTCGAATTCAACTCTGAATCAAAGAGACAGAAGGATCAAGTCCTGTGACAGGTACCATAGATGCACAGCCATCTTGCAAGATGTAGCTGCACTAATGTTTCGCTGAGTATACGCATGAAGTTGCTGAAGAAGCTGCAAGTCATTCCTAGATGCGGTATGAGCCAGAGGTCCCACGAACCAAGCCTTGACGTAAACCTTCGCGAGAAAGATGTTGACATCTTGCAGTCCCCGAGTTTCCGTCGCTGTCAGCTGAAACTGAGACTGGAAAGAGCCAAACTTTGAGGCTGTAGATGGCTTTCTCCATCCAGCGAGCTTGATGCATAGGCCCTGGAGCTCGGAACTTCACCACACGAGGAGGTGTTCTTCCCAGGAAAATAAGCATCAGTTTGAGTAGCTCGCAATAGTCATCTCTGGGTTGGTAATCTTGCAGCTGCTGTTCGCTGAATGCAACGCTCTCATCCCGGACATTGACAAGCTCGGAGGTGGCGAATTCATCAGAGAAGGCGTCACCATACCTGTAAACAAACAATCAATAAATCAGTCAAATCATTTATTCACCACATGTGATTGTTCCATGTAAGACTGTCCTCAACAATGATGCCTAGATATTTAGTAATTCTTATCAAGGTTTGTATGGGTCATGGAAATCCTGAGTCCTGGAATTTGAAATTTTAATTTTCAGGCCTGGAAAGTCATGGAAATTCAGCTTTTTTATGATAAGAAATCTGTTGACATAAATTTCCATCATCACCTCTATGCGATACAAATTATGACAAGAGCTTATCAAAACCATCCTTTGACTTGGTTTTTTCAAGACGTAATTCAGTCATTTTGCATAATAACTCAGATCATAATTTATGTAGCTATTCAATACAAATCTAGTCTATATGGATGTCATGGAATTTGTGAATTTTGATCATGAAGTCATGGAATTTCAAACACAGAACGGTGTACAAACCTGTCTTATTCTGTTGAATACACAAAGCCAGTCGAACCGGACCCAGTTTCTGCCAGGGGCAGCAATAGGCTCCAGTTATATGGCCTCAAACATTCAACAGTATTTATCTAGTTGGTCTACAAAGTGATATTCTGGGACGTTTGGGTCAAGGGATTAAGGACACAATCTCATGCAATTAAATGCATTTCATGATTTAGGCCATTTTAAAATTTTCGAATCATAGTTAATAAAATGTATTGTACATACCTTCCTTGGTCAAGGTAAGGCCACTGATTGGAACCGCTTGAACATGATGATTTCTGGTGCACTGCTTGGTCCCAGGCATTCTCCAAATGCAGTGGCCAAGACCAACTCCAGGATATGTTGCTGACAGCCGAAGTGTAGAAGTTGCCATCCCAGTAGCTGTTCGAGAATGATGCAGGCTCCTGATAATCGGCAAGTGTTGGGGGCAGTTGTGTCAAAGCGCATGGCACGGACAAAGTTTTCTAACCCCCATTCTCGAATGGCGTTGTATACAGCTTGGGCCGTAGCTTGGCCAGTCCCAGTGGGTATCTTCGGAATCTCCAGCAGCTTGTTCTCTCCCATCATATAAACCAGAATGGGCAACCTATCCACCTTCTCATTCCCTGTGAGATCAGGCATAAGCTTGCCATCCAAGTGGACTGTCAGGACTGTGTCTGGTTTGAATGCATCTTTGATGCCAGCAGCAGCTATTTCTCTGTCTTGTTGACGTTGGCAGCGGATGGTCGACCTATTCAGGGCAAGCTCTTGTGGGTCTTGGCCGAGGGCCCTGGAAGTCTCCAAGATGATCATCATCGCAGCCCTGTCACTTAAGCCATTTCGATCAAGCATGGTGGCCAGCTGCGTTGAAATGACGGTTTGGCGTCCTCGTTTTTGTGGCGGATGGGCACTGCTTGTGCTCAGACCTGGCTCTTTGGTTCTGTGTCCGACGGCCCTTGTTCTTCCTCAGTCCCTTCCACTCGAAGAAGAGTTGCTCAGGCTCTTTGATCGAGTCATGTCGATGCTTGGTTGGGATTCCAGCGTGAGACCAGAAATCTTCAACACGCTCCATGGTCTGAGTGATCGGATCTCCTCTTTGAGAATATGGTGACGATGCAGGAAGTGGCCTAGGATCTGCTTCCCTGAGGAGAGGTTACATCCTTCAATCCTTTCTGAAGGACTTACTAAAAAATCGTGGGAGCGCATTTCCATCTTAAACTGCAAGCAAGAACATAAAAACAGGTCACAAACAGGGCGAGCGGGTTAAATTGGAGGCCTTTGAATATTATTCGACCTGCTTCAAATTTCACATAACTTATTTTTTACTAAGATGGTTTCATTTGAAAGGGTCAGAGGTAGAAATATCTGACTTCAAAATAAGGACCACCCTAACACGCCCACTTCTAAAATTTATGTGCACCCTGTTAACCCTAAGTGCACCAGTGTGAGGTCGATTGACTTTCCACATTCAGGCGTAGGAGCGGCTAATTCAGGACCGCTTACTCTTGCAATGGCTTTCGCACGGATACAATCCAGAGTGGATAATAGATCCGCCATTGCATCTGTCTCTGGTCCCAGTCTGTACTCAAAATCCAAGAGATCCAGACAAGTGGTTGTGCATAGAAGAGATAGAATTTCTAATTCTAAAAGAAGCAATTCAACCGGCGCAAGATTGGCCGGGCTTCTATTCAACCATGTTTTTTGTGACAAAGAATACAGGGGGGTGGGGGGGGTGAGAACCAATTCTCAACCTTTATAGACACACCAAGTTTCAAAATGGAAACAATAATATCAGTGTTGTTGGGGTTAGAGAAGGGGATGTGGACAGCTTCGATAGATCTGAAAGACGCTTATTTCCACATTCCCATTGCAAGGAATTTTTGTCGGTTCCTGAGATTTGCTTTTCAGGGATGCCAATGGGAATTCAAAGTTCTCCCATTTTGAATTTTGCCGTCTTCGAGGGTCTTCACTCGTGTGATCCTTGCTATCACAGCTTTCCTCCGCAGGAGAAATATAGCGGTCCACACTTACATAGACGACTGGTTGCTAAAAGCACACAACCCAGAAAGCTTGACTGCAAATCTGGAGATAGTTTTGAAAACACAGATTTAGGCTGGATAATCAACTTTCAAAAATCAGAGCTGACTCCATCCCAGAAGTTTGTTGTACCGGGTTATGTTCTTCGATCTGGGAATAGGATATGTTTATCCATCCCAGAAGAGAATGGAGAATCTCCTCTCATGCATTCAATTGTTTTGCAGCAGGCATTATATTCTAGCACGTTGCCTGGAAGAAGCCACAATATCAGGGCTTTGGAATCTGGATCAGTCAAAGGAGCATATCAACATGCTAGAATTACGAGCTGTAATCCTGGGGCTGGAACACTTCTTAAAGGAAGTGGAGGGAAAGTTTGTGTTGATACGTTCAGACAACTCAACAGTAGTGAGTTACATAAACCGCCAGGGTGGAACGAAGTCACCCAGTCTGTATGATGACATGGAAACTGCTTTGCTGGTGCATGGATCATATGATCACTTTGAAAGCAGTTCCTATTCTGGGAAGGCTGAATATGTTAGCAGACTCATTGAGCCGAAGGATGAGCATTGTGCCTACGGAATGGCAACTAAATCAATGTGTGGCGGATCATCTGTTCAATCATTGGGGGAAACCCAACACATTTATTCTCAATGAAGAAGAATGCGAAGATGATGACGTGCGTTTCTCTGATTCCAGATCCAAGCGCTATCGCAATAGATGCGCTAGCTATCAGTTGGAAGGGAATGTATGCATGCGCATACCGTCCAATAATCCTGATTCCAAGGATTCTTCACAAAATCAAACAGGAGGAATGCCAAGTGCTTCTGATCACCCCGAATTGGCCAAGCCGATCATGGTTTATGGATCTACTGGCCCTTCTGGTCTGCAATCCGGTTCCTCTGCCTCTAATGGACAATATTGTCTTCCAGGGCAAGACCCTTCACAGTAATCCGTCAATATTTCAATTGACTGCATGGATGATGTAAAAAAATGCGCAATTAAGGAGGGCTTTTCTGAGCAAGCAGCCAATTTTATGGCCAGAGCCAGAAGGGGGTCAACCTCCAGAGCATATAATTATAAAATCAACATATTTGCAGAATGGTGCTCAAAGAGATGTATCAATCCAATGGGTGCTTCTATTCAGGTAGTAGCTGATTTTCTCTGGCACCTGTTTAATGCCTATAGTCTTAAGCCTAATTCTATTGCTGGATATAAATCAGCATTGATGACTGTTATCCCTTGCTTGGCAAAGAGGGGAAGTGATGAAGTATGTGTTCTAAATACTCTTATCAAAGGTATTGGCAATCTTAGACCGAGAAATTCTCCACAGACACCCTCATGGAGTTTTTCTCTGGTTCTTCAAGTTTTGAGTGATAAACCTTTTGAACCACTTAGTGCTATTTCTATAAAATCATTGACACTTAAAACTGTATTTTTAACTGCAGCCGCCTCAGCCAGACACAGAAGTGAAATTCATACCTTGTCTGCTGAGCCTGACTGTTATATAGTTACAGGTGAAGGCCATAAGCTTCTCACGAGATTGAATTTCTTGGCTAAGAATCAATCTTTAAAATATCCGGGTCAACCTATAATTTTACCTTCCTAAACCAGATTGATCCTGGTGCTAAAGCATGGTGTCCTGTCCGTGCCTTAAATAAGTATAAGAAAAGGACTCAGGTTTGGCGGACTGACCCATGTTCCCTATGGTTGTCATATATTGAACCCCATGGTAGGGCGTCAAGAGACACTATTTCCAGATGGATAGTAGAATGGATTCAATTCTGTCATAAGACAGCCACTGGAAAACAAGCAGATAGAGCCAAGGCTCATAGTGTTCGTGGTGTGGTAACTTCCATGGCATTATTTAATGGTGTTTCTGTTGAAGACATTATGTCAGTGGCCCAGTGGCACTGTGAATCAAGTTTTACCGACCATTATCTCTGTGACACTTCCAACCCGCTCGCCGTCCTCAGAAAATAATTCAGAGGTATTTATTTGTAATTAGTTTTCCTCCTCTGCTATTTTCAAATATCACATTTGTTAGTAGGGAATCCCTACTATTTCCGGTTACATTCTCTTCATCTGTATGGGGAAGAGGTGATTTCCATCAGAGGTCAGTATATGTGACCATTTTGGTTTTTGTCTTGTTGGTTGTGTCATGTTATTATTTAATAGGGTGATGGTTAATGTCTCTTAATTGTGGTTCTTTCAGAGTTTTTAAAAATGAAGCAATTCTTCTTATTTCAATGTCTAGTAATACTTGTTTTCAAGTATTAGAGAACGTGCTAGTCAATTAGAGCAGCATTTTTTCCTAACCTTCCTCAGAAAGAGGCATTTGCCTTTTGATCAATCTCTCTTCATCGGTCAATTATCCGATGCAAAATTCTATTCCTGGTTGTGTTTCGAACACAGTTTCAGATGTTTTAAATCTCTTGAAAATTCAGAGCTAGTCTCTTCGAGGATGAACTGGTTTTAGGACCTTCCCTCCCTCCCGCCAAATTTACTTTCAAATTCTTGCTTTTATCAAGAGTGTTAGGGAGGTAAGTATGTTCTTATGATGTGAAATAAGAAAATTTATCAAATTTCTTTTTCACGAGTGAGATGACATACTTACCTCCCTAACAGAATCCCAGCCTCTCCACCCCATGGAGGCCTGGTCCTTTGGTTATTTGAATAGTTGCTTCTATGTCAGCCAATATTTAGTAATGGAGGTACCAGTATGCGCATGCGCAGAGTTGGGGTCTGACATGTGCATGACTGTGTACATTCCACCTACCCAGTAGGGACACCTAATTTTTTATAATTCTGAATTATTGAATTTAGAGACGATATACTAGTATACCAAGAGTGTTAGTTCACTCGTGAAAAAGAAATTTTTCTTATGTTGTCAGGTTCGTCTTTACTTGGGCTGTTGGGCGGCCACTACAAAGGCGCACAATTCTGGGAAATCGCTGCCTAACCAGGCTGTAGTAATTGATATAAAGTATCACTCAAAATATTTATTTCAAATTAAGATTTTTCTAGAAAACAACGGGCCGAAATTATAAAATATTAGTGCAGGAAAAGATAGGTTTTAAACATTTGTAACCATCCGATGTCCTATGATGGTAATTAAAATAAGTTTTATTCATTTTTTTTGCGAGAAGTGCATTTTTATACGTAGGCAGGTAAAACCAAGAGCAGTAACTTATATCGCTAGACAGCTATATACTATTGAAATATTACTAATGGGAAGCAGATTATCTGCCTAGCAAAATGTTATACCAGTTTTATCTTATATCTCGATATTTCGGTATCAGCAAAATCATATCGGAATGACAACGGTATAGCTATGATACCGGTATTCGATATAATATCAGTATATCGTGAAGCCCTACGAAACATTGTTTCTATTTCCAGATACATTATACGTGATATCTACAAGATTATATGGAATATTTTGAAACTAATTTGCCTGGAAGCTGTTGCTGCCTAATGGCATTAACAGCTTCCAGTCAAATTAGTTTCAAAATATTCAACAGCTGACCTATGCAGATGTATTTGATCTGAGATATTGGATCTCATGGTTTTGTTGCCCACAATAAAAACATAATATAAGTACGTACACATAAATAGTTCTCTTTAAATGTTCTACAAAGTTAATTTTACTGTAATAATTCTCTACTTAGAAATTCTGTATAATAATATGATTTTAATCATTGGCCAAATATTTAGCCAATCCTGCTTTGTATTAGCCATAATATCAATTTTACTAGCATTTAGTTAATTGGTGAATGGGTAGGTCGGTCCCTGCAAATGAGATATTACTAAACAGGTGTGATAAATCTGATACAAAATGGCAACGAGTCTGCAATTATATTTATCAGATAAGATATTATTGGTGCTCCTGGCCAGAATAGGCAAGTGAGATTACGCTGCGTTGACCGTCCATCCACCTGTCTGTCAACTTTTTCTTTAAATGACTTCTCAAGAACCACTGGGCAGATTTCAGTTATATTTGATAGGATTCAACCCTAATCCTAAAGAGTTAATGATGGTTTTTGTCTTGCAGGTTGGATGTCATACAGGTGAACATCACATGGCAGCAGATGTATAACAGAATTGTAAGTATTTATGTTAAATTGGAAAGAAAATATTTATATTCTCATTTGCAGACGAAGAGTAAAATTATTTTTTTTAATTCACCTCTGGGATAACTACAGCCTCTATATTAGCAGTTTCTGATGCCGGATCTGTTTGGCTAATGTGTACCGTGTTCCATTCTGCCATGTCTGCTATGCAGTACAGCTTAGAAATAACTGAACATGTTTCTAAAACAAAATAGTTTTGAACACGGTGTAAGAAATGTTCTGCTGAATATTTTGAACATAATTGGATTGAAAGACATTGCTGCCTTAGGACGATTCATAATAAAGAAATATTAGTAATCTCTCCGGGATGTAGAAATTGTTTGAGTGGAGCGTTCATAACCATCTCAGTCACTTCTTCAGCACTAACTGACTGTTGCTGGCAACGTCACTCTGGTCAGTTCTTGTGGAGTCACGTGAAAGCATTGACTGGTAGACTGCAGATATATGGAAGCCCTAGTCTCGGTTCATGGTTGGTTGGTGTTTGTAGATTTCGATGGCCTCTGACTTTCCATTTAAACAAGTTGTTCTCGATGTTGATGACCGAGGTACTGCTTGGCCGGGGATGACATGGCCAGTGGATTCTGTGTGTTCTGCCACATCAGAGTTGGAATTGATATCAGATGTTTGCCATATGTGGTTAGGAGATGTTTATCATTAATTCTTAAAGGGGAAGGCAAATAGAGCCGGATCAACGCATGCCAAATGATACTTTTGTATACAGTAATTGAATTAAAATAAAATATATTATTCGAATATTTTCGAATTCCAAATAGTAAATTTCACCATTGAATGTCACTTCAATTTCCATGGTAACCAACGAGAGACATCATCACGTGAATGAATGATTATTGTGGTATGATGTCATCGCGTCAATCGTATTTTGTTGTTAATGATTGATGGCTATGTACACCTCATTCTGACACCGCCATATTAATTGTTTGCCTGGTGAGTTTCTGCAGACTACAATTTCCATGGAATTTAACTTGGGATATGGTGAATATTTTGAAAACAAGCCACCAACAACTTTCAATCAAATTGTTTTTAAAATATTCAGCATGTCCAGAGTTATTGTGCATTGATATTAGTGTTAAGTGGCTTGCGGTAATCAGAATTAATGAGATGCAAGAAAAACACTTATTTCTTAGACTAGTATTTGAATCAGAGCTGATGTCCAACTTTGTACAAAAACGGCTTGTGCAGTGGTCTTGAGAAATGTCCATTTGCAGACCAAGAGAAGACTATTTTTTTAATTTAACACTAGAATGACTGGCTCGATAACTTCTACATGTACTATGTGTGGTGTAATTGGAAAACATACATTTAATGTTTCATGAGATGATATAATGATATATATATATCATAGTGTGAATTTGTTCATGATTATCGAGCCAGTCATTCCAATGGTAAATTTTCAACAATAGTCTTCTCTTGGTCTGAAAATGGACGATTTCTCAACACCACTGCAGAAGCCATTTTTGGCTGATAGGAGTGTTAAAGGGTTAATGATTTTGACCAAATTTTAAGTGATAGGTTGTTAACAATCTGCCACGTTATTTATAATTTAGAGATGGTAAAACGTTTATTTTTAGCATTTCATTTGATTGAAATCTACTTCTTGGTTATGATCTCAATTAAGGTATTTCTGTCCTGTACTGCATCATTGATCGTTTTATAACTCTTCAACAATTGAGGAATCCCGTTTTAGCTATACCCCAGCCATCTGTAGCTAAGCTCCACACACACTGCCTGTGCTGGGATTAACTGATCCCTGCACTCACTGAAACTCAATTTCCAGAAAACTACAAGTAAGCTGTTGAATATTTTGAAACTAATTTGACTATTAAATATTACGGACATACAATTCATACAACTTGACAGACTATAAGTGTTTATGACGTGCTAAATCTTGTTCTGCGCTGTAATGCTCAGTTGAAAGTGTTACTGATGGTGACCTATTAGAAGCATTATAAAACTTTGGCTAAATTTGTTAAGATTTGCCTGTAGAAAGTGTACATGGGTAATGCCCTGCAAAGGTCTCCCCCCCCCCTCCCCAATATATCTGGATGGTAATGCATGTTATAATGGAGGGATTTGATCGGCCACTCAAGTATCTGAGGTCTGAATCACTTATGTCACATGGTAGCTGATGTCATCATTAAAATGACATAGCTCCGTCAAGAAATTTGAAAAGTTCACTAATGTGTATAAATTGTATATCTTAGCAACAGCCCAAGTCAAATTAGTTTTCAAATATTCAGCAGCTTATCTGTATAGTTACTTTTCAATTTAGATTCAGGTTTCAAAGTTTCAAACCGATTCCAACTAGGCTTGCACGATTACGTGATTAAATTGAAAATCTGGATTATTTTTTAAATCATTAAGTTATATGATGACATTTCAGTGATACATTTTTCTAAGAGACTTATCTTGGACTGCAAATCGATATTTCTAAAGAGCTTTCGCTTCGTTATTGATATGCCTTTGTTGTTACATGTATGTCTGGGTAATTTGCACCCATGCTGACTAATCGAGTAATCATGATTATTCTGAAGTAACTGATTATGACATCAGCCTACTTGTGACATAGTTGATAATGACGGCATATGATTGACTGAGAAAGTGTATTCAATGATTCTGCAGCAATGGTCTTCACTGAGTATGTCTTCATAGTCTTCACTGAGTATGTCTTCATAATAATAGATATTTTTACCAATGGCTATCTTGTCGGACATGAAATTTTATGCAATTAGAATAAGATAATAATATGCTTTTTGTTTTAGAATTATGACTTTGCGCGGTCGCGTGCTGAGATGCCAGGGGGTGGCCGTAAACCCTGGCCGCAGAAAGGTTTGGGAAAGGCTAGACATGGAAGTATTAGGTCACCGCTTTTCATAGGAGGTACATATTAAAATATAGTATTTCAGGCATGTCATGGGCTAGTCACGACTCAGACCTCGTATACATTTAAGTCTATATATGTCAGCGGATCGGTTCAAAATCGCTGCCTTAAATCCATACATAAAACACTTTAAATTGCTTCAGAGGCTAGATTTGTTTGGCTTGACCATTAAAGGGTTAACCCTTTCATGCTTTAATATATTTACGAACTGTTGTGTGTGGACTAAATTAATGTTCAAAATTTCCTCTAAATTTGACATTTTTCTCGAAATCTTGAAAAAACCCAATTTTCTTTGATAGTAGTATGAATAAAATTATGTCTATGCTCACTCCAGACATTAACTGGCCCATACTTTAGCAATGTCATATCTGACAATGCTATACAATTATAAATTAAATCTCTGTATGCCCTGTGACACATTTTTGTGATATTACTGCATGGAAGGGGGGGGGGGGGGGTGGGGGGGTTGGGGTGAAAGCTGCCAGTCAATCGTCTTAAAATAAGTTTAATTAACTTCAACGCATATACTGGTACTGTCAGTGCTCCAGATAACTTTTTACTGATGGGAGTACTGTACTCCTCAATTTTTATGCTCCCCGAAAAAAATTTCGCAGGAACATATAGTCGCCGCTTTGTCCATCCGTTCGTCCATCCATTTCTTCACCATATATAAGTTTGTCCGGGCCATAGTTTCAAGCCCTTTTCACATATGGTCACCAAACTTGGTATGTGGATGCATCTTAGGGAGAAGGTGTGCGGAGTGAAAAGTAGGTCAAAAGTAGGTCATGCTGACCTACTTTTCATGGTCGACTGAATATCACAGAAAATGTTTGTCCGTGCCATAGTTTCAAGACTTTTGCACATAGTCACCAAACTTGGTATGTGGATGCATCTTAGGGAGAAGGTGTGCAGAGTATCAAAAGTAGGTCAAATGTAGGTCATGCTGACCTACTTTTCATGGTCGATTGAATATCACAGAAAATGTTTTTCCGGGCTATAGTTTCAAGACTTTTTCGCATATGGTCGCCAAACTTGGTATGTGGCTACGTCTTATGGAACAGGTGTGCACAGTATGAAAAGTAGGTCATGCTGACCTACTTTTCATGGTCAACTGAATATCACAGAAAATGTTTCTCCGGGCCATAGTTTCAAGACTTTTTCACATATGGTCACCAAACTTGGTATTGATTATTACAGAAAATATCATTTTGAGCATAGTTTTTATATGTATTTTTCATATGGTGCCAAGCAAAGTCTAAGTGTGTTTATTTAGAGAAACTTAGATTTTGCTTTTATTAAGCTATCCGTAACAAATTGTTCGTTATGGCAAATCCCGCCAGACCCAAAGAATGATGGCCCACCGATTCATTCCTACTCCCCAAATTGTGGATTTAACATCATTACCCCAAACCAACAATATTTTAAGGATGGCCTAATATGGTGATATCTCATTGACAATTTCAAGTTCGTTTCTCTGTGTTTGAGCCACAGTTCCAAACCTTTCCCTGAAGCATATGCCAGGGTTATCCATTCAGTTTCTCTGCAGTGTATGCCTTCAGGGAGCATACATCAATTTATTGATTTGCCTTGTTCAATTGAGGAGGAGGACCGAAGAAGATGCGAGATTAGTACCAAGTAGGATTATTGATTTGACTGATTACAATCGATTATTTAAGAATAATCATGATTACTCAATCTATCAGAGTACAAATTATCCAGACATAACAACAAAAGCATATCAATGAGTGACTAAAGGTGAAATGGTGTTGTAGAAATGTCCATTTACAGGCCAAGAGAAAACTATTTTTGAAAATGTATCAGTGGAATACATAGATTCTTGAGCCAGTCATTCCAGTGATAAATTTCCAAAAATAATCTGTGCAAATGGACATTTCTCAAGACCACTGCAGAAGCTATTTTGGGCTGATATGAATGTTAAAGGGTTAAGTGATCATGATCGATTATTTAAAAATAATCTTTGGTGTAAATCATAAATTTTATGAAAGATTTACGGGTAATTGTCAAAGTGCATCTTCTCCATAACCGCTTAGTGGATTCTATCCAAATTTGGCTGGAAAGATTCTGTAGTGGTAGGCTCCAGAAATTTGATTCAGAATTTTGTTTGGTCGTTTTTTGCAGGTGGCCATTTGGATTTTTTTAAACTTTACAGAACCATGTAAAACCATACTCCTTAATTAGTGGCCAGATTTCAATGAAACTTGGGTGGAAAGATCCTATGGCGGTAGACTTTCAACATATCAGACAAGAATTTTGATTGGTCAATTTCTTTTGTGGATTAGGGTTATTTATTTTATGTTTGAAGTCAAGCTTCATAGTTCATTGCAGTCGTAAAGTCGAGCTTTATGGTTGCATTGCAACCCCATTTCTGGTTTGAAAATGTATCACTGAAATGTCTCAGTCATTCTAGTGATACATTTTCAAAAAATATGTTTTTGCTTGGCCTGGAAATTGACATTCCCTGACCAAAATGTCAATTTTTTTTTACTTGTCGCATGAAATAGTAAATTTTATAAGTTATTCACAATTATTCGATTATTTAATTCTTTATCATATAAATTCACAATTTAAAAAATAATCACGATTTTCGATTTAATCACGTAATTGCTCTAACCTAATATGCGTACTGTATGCATGTGCTCGCCTTATATCGGGAGCACTGAGTATATATAACTACTTGACTGAGTATAACTACTTGGCTGTGTGCTCTGGTTCTTCAAGGTCAGACAACAGGGGTCGATTTTAATGATTTTCTATACTACTAACCCAGGCAGAATAGTGCATTATTAGCTCACCTGGCCTGAAAGGCCAAGTGAGCTTATGCCGTGGCAACCGTCCGTCGTGTGTCCATCCGTCAGTCCGTCAACTTTTTCTTTAAACGACCTTTCAAGAACCACTGGGCCGATTTAAATTATATTTGGCAGGAAGCATCCTTAGGGCATAGAGATCCAAGTTTGTTCAAATGGAGTCAATCGTCCAATTTGGCCGGCACCCATCTTGGTTTTCGGCCGATTTTAGGAAACGTCTTTAAAAATCTTCTACTCCGAAACCACTTTTGGAATCGATTCAAAACTCATGAAACATCATCTAGGGAAAGAGGTAAGCCAAGTTTGTTCAAGAGGACTTGATTGATCAAATGGTTCGGTGGCCATCTTGGATGACCTAGTTTTCCCAAAAACGACCTCCAGAACCGTTGAAAGGATCAGGTCGAAATTTGGGAGATATGATCAGGGACTAAGGGCAATTAAAGTTTGTTCAAGGGAAGTTGGTCCGTCAAAAAACATGGCCGCCATGGACCAATCAAAATGTAGCCTGTTTGGTGGCCATATTGGATTTTTTTATTTGATCGATTTTGAAGCCAAAAAATATGGTTCCATATATATTTTTGGGTATTCTGAGCTCAAATTTGCAATTTTTGAAATTGTCGGATAAACAGTTTGATGGCCATCTTGGATAATTTTCTCGTCAAAAGCTCCCATGCTAAAGCAATGGGAAATTTAAAATGTCTTCTCGAGAACTACTCGGCCGATTTCAATTATGTTTTGGCAGGAAGCATCCTTAGGGCATAGGGATCCAAGTTTGTTCAAATGAACCCGATCAGCCAATTTGCCCGGCAGCCATTTTGGATTTTGGCCGATTTTAGGAAATGTCTAAAAATCTCCGAAACCGCTTTGGGAATCTTCATCTAGGCCAAGAGGTAAGCCAAGTTTGTTCAAGAGGACTTGATTGACCAAATGATTTGGTGACCATCTTGGATGACCTAGTTTTCCCGAAAACGACTCCTCCAGAACCGCTGAAGGGATCAGGCCGAAATTTGGGCCATTAAAATTTGTTCACGGGAAGTTAATCCATAAAAAAACATGGGCGCCGTGGGACAATCAAAATGTAGTGTGTTTGGCGGCCATATTGCACTTGCAAAAATGTCCACAAACTCATTTAAAAGACTGCTAAAGCACCCATCAACAATTTTGACAAAAATTGATGGTGCTCCAGGTGAGCGACACAGGCCCCTTGGGCCTCTTGTTGATTTTACTATCCTGCAGCAAATTTCACTAACCCAGTGATTGTAAGCTCAAAGCTGATCACTTCTTTAATCCATTCACCAATGATTCCGTATAAAACTCATTTTGAAGGTAACCATACAGAGAAGCTTTTGAATATTTTGAATTTAATTTGTCCGGAAAGCCCTTGCTGCCTTGCCTAAGGCAGCAACGACTTTCCGGACAAATTAATTTCAAAATATTCACTAAAGCATTGAAGCTACATTATAAGTGCTTTTTTGTATTTCCTCTTTTGAGATCATTACTAACCCAAACGGGTTAGCGCAGGTGTAGTATTACTAACCCGTATGAAAACCTACTATCCTCGGGTTAATGTTAAAATCGAGCCGTGCAGACAATCACGTCACTGTCACATTTGTTACAGGTGGATCGGCACATGGACCTCGTGGACCTAAGAGTTATTTCTACATGTTGACCGAGGGTGAGAGAATTATCGGGTTGACGTCGACTCTGTCTGTGAAGTATGCTCAGGTAAATAGGCAGTACTGATATTTGTCATATTATTGTTGAATCCTATGCAAAACGGTGAATGGCTCGACTTACATGAAGTTAGTGATATAAGCTTCCTTCCGTATTATCCTTTATCGGAGAAGAACAATTCAATTTTTTAGCCATTTAACCCTCAAACCTCTTGAAATTTTTTTTTTTAAATTTCATAGAAATTGTCCATTTGCAGATCAAATGAACACCCTTTTGGTCATTAGTCTGGGCCTTGTTTTCTAGTGCTTTTTCAAAAAAAAAAAGAGAAGACTATTTTTGTAATTCATCACTAAAATGGCACCGTTATCGATAAGACATCAATGATAAATTTTCAAAAGATAATCTGTTTGTCTGCAAATGGATATTTTCTATGAACAAATTGACATTTTCATGAACAAATTTAAGGATTAAACAGTTAAATCAAGACATATAGCGGGTTATCGAGCCAGTCATTCCAGTGGTAAATTTTCAAAAATAGTTCTCTTGGTCTGCAAATTGACATTTCTCAGGACCACTGCAGAAGGCATTTTTGGCTGATATGAGTGTTAAAGGGTTAAAACCTGCAATCAACAGACGACTGATTGTCTGTTATCTTGTATTTAGTATAATCAAATATGAAAATGTGAAATGAATTCTAGGAGGATACTAAATTGCTGACTTCATGTTCATTTTCCTGAGAAATTGTTATTTTCTTTCTTTTGTAGGATGACTTACACATCGTTGACTCACTCGCCATCCCGACAGATGATTCCCAGGTATAAAACTGTATATAATTATACATTATTTAGTTTTCAATAATTTAAACACTTTGCTGAACTTGCAGTATTCCAGTTTTAGACTAACTAATATGGTACAGCTATCAAATATTTTGAAATTAAAATAACCATAGGCAGCAGCCAAATTAGTTCGAAAATATTCAACATGTTATTTGTATTTCAGAAATAATTTAATTGGTTGGTTGGTCATTGTTGTACATGGGATTCAATCAGTATTCTGTTTAGATATCAGCCAGCTTTTATTTGTTTGATTGAACCCAGTGAAGGGAACCAAAAATTTTGGGGTATTATGTGATGGCATTGGAGAGCAGGTGGGCGGGTGGCAGGGAGATTTCCGCATAATAACTCCACTACCGTTTATCGGATCGCTTAGAAACTTCATAGGATGATTGGATGAAATCGACGATTATCTGAAATCCAAGATGGTGGCCAGCTTGAAAATTGGTTTCTGGAGGATAACTCTGTTACCATTTATTGGATCACATTGAAATTTGATAGGGTTGTTGGACTCGGCATGGGGAAGAAACCTACCGAAATTGACGATGATGCGAAATCCAAGATGGATGCCAGCCATTTGAAAATTGGTTTCCGGATGATAACTGTTACTGTTTATCGGATCGCTTGGAAACTTCATAGGATAATTGGACTACGTCTGGGGAAGAAACCTATCAAAATTTACAATGATCCGAAATCCAAGATGGTGGCCATCTTGAAAATTGGTTTCCGGATGATAACTCCAGTACCGCTTATCTGATCGCTTTGAAACTGTATAGGGTGGGTGGAGTAGGTCTGGGGAAGAAATTTATCAAAATCGACTATGATCCTAAATCCAAGATGGCCACCAGTGACCATCTTGAAATTTGCTTTCCAGATGATAGTTCCATTACTGTTGATCAGATTTCTTTGAAACTTCATATTGTGGTTGGACTAGGTCTGGAGAAGAAACCTATCGAAATGTACGATAATCTGAAATCCAAAATTGATTTCCACTCAATAACTATTACCGTTTATCAGATTGCTTTGAAACTTTATAGGGTGGTTGAACTAGGCCTGGAGAAGAAACATATAGAAAATGACGCTATTCTTAGATTCAAGAGGAAAATTGGTTTCTGAATGGTAACTCCAATTCTGTTTAGTGGATCGCTTTGAGTTCATAGGATTACGGGACAAGGTCCGAGGAAAAAGCCTATCGAATTTGAAGATGATCCGAAATCCAATTTGGCCACCAGCCACATCTTAAAAATTGGTTTCTGGACGATAACTCCATGACCGTTTAGTGGGTGTCTGAAACTTCAGAGGATGACTGGTCTAGGTCTGAGGAAGAAATCGCTATTTTCTGAAAGCTCTCGGTCATTGGTTTGTCATCATGGCAGGATGTTATGCACCATTTGTGGAGCTCTTGTTAGATATACCCCACCCATTTCTAACTCAGCTTCACTCACCTTTTTATGGGTGTTCGATTCGATTCGAACGTGAAATCACAGAATCTAAATTTCAAGGTTTTAAAACAGGTAGGCTGTTGAATATTTTGAAACTAATTTGACTGGGAGATGTTGCTGCTCACGCATGCGCACACACTCACATACACGCGCGTACGCACGCACGCACGTACACACACTGCCCCCTTATATCCTGAGGGAACTTAGTTAGTTTGAGTGACACCGACTAGTCCATGATTGGAGGATACCAATTTATCCATCAATCATATGACATCATAATCAACTACGTGACATGTATGATGATGTCATAATCAATTACATCATGAATGACGTAGATAATTTCATCACGAATACTTAATCGATGATGGACTAAGCATTGTTCTACGAATTATATGTCTTTACTATTTAATAAACATGCTGTTGAATATTTTGAAAATAATTTAGAATTTCTTAATAAACATGCTGTTGAATATTTTGAAACTAATTCGACTGGGCACTGTTGCTGCCATAGGCAGCAACAGAGCCCATTCAAATTTGTTTTAAAATATTCAGCAGCTTACCTACAGTTTTCTGGAAATTGATAGTCAGACAGTTCACGGATTGATCGATTCCAACATGGTGAAGTATGGGTAGAGCTTAGCTAGAGATGGGCGGGGCATAAGTAAAATTGGATTCCTCCATTGTCTTCACATTTTCCTTCTTTTCTCAGTATCTAGAGAAGCTCGCTGTAGAGAGAGATTGGGGATATTCAGTCTTGTTTATAGATGAGTAAGTACCCTTTAATCATCAAAATTGTTTAAGAGAATTAAGTTTACTAATTGAAAATGTCCATTTACAGGCCAAGAGATGCCTATTTTTGACAATTTACCAGTTGAATGACTGGTTAGGGTATCGATCCAGGCATTCCAGTGATATATTTTCAAAAATATTCCTCTTGGCCTGCAAATGGGTATTCCTCAAGACCACTGCAGAGGTCGGTTTTAGCATCAAAGGGTTAAGAGAAATATTTATGTAACTGGTGATATAATAATTTTATTCTGGCCAAAGTAACTTTGAACTGTATCTCAATTTTAACTTATTGTAAACTGGTAAATATATTGAAACTAATTTGACTGGACCATTCGATTACCAGATAAAAACTGGAGCACTAACAGCTAAAGGGAGATAACTCTTAATGCAAACGTAATCTGATACCGATTACTTACTGCTAAAGGGAGATCACACTTAATGGGATTTAATACACATTCTGTTGATGAATGAGTTATTTCCCTTGTTTGGATTTAGTTCTTTACGATAGGAAGAAAATGAATGTAGAAAGATTAATGAAAATAAGTTATTTTGTTTTTTTAGGAGTTAAGTTACTAAAAATATTTTGTATCACTCAAGATACTTTACTTGCTGCCTTAGGCAACGACATCTTCCAGCCAAATGAGTTTAAAAATACTCCGAGAATCTTGTTCTGCGCTGTAATGCTCAGTTGAAAGTGTTACTGATGGTGACTTATTAGAAGCATTATAAAACCGGCTGAATTTGTTAAGATTTGCCTGTAGAAAGTGTACATGGGTAATGCCCTGCAAAGGTTTGCCCCCACCCCCCTCCCCTCCCCTCCCCAATATATCTGGATGGTAATGCATGTTATAATGGAGGGATTTGATCGGCCACTCAAGTATCAGAGGTCTGAATCACTTATGTCACATGGTAGCTGATGTCATCATTAAAATGACATAGCTCCGTCAAGAAATTTGAAAAGTTCACTAATGTGTATAAATTTTATATCTTAGCAACAGCCCAAGTCAAATTAGTTTTCAAATATTCAACAGCTTATCTGTATAGTTAGTTTTAAATTTAGATTCAGGTTTCAAAGTTTAAAACCGATTCCAACTAGGCTTGCACGATTACATGATTAAATTGAAAATCTGGATTATTTTTTAAATCATTAATTTATATGATGACATTTCAGTGATACATTTTCAAAGAGACTTATCTTGGACTGCAAATCGATATTTCTAAAGAGCTTTCGCTTCGTCATTGATATGCCTTTGTTGTTACATGTATGTCTGGGTAATTTGCACCCATGCTGACTAATTGATTTTTAGAAATTTCTTTAAAAGTCTCCGAAACTGTTTGAGGGATCGATTCAGAACTCATGAAATATCATCTAGGGCAAGCGCTGAACCAAATTTGTTCACTTGTGAACTTGATTGATCGAATCATTCGGTGGCCATCTTGGATGACCTAGTTTTCGAGAAAATGACCAACAGAACTGCTGAAGTGATCGGACCAAAATAGGGGAGATGTTATTGATGATTATGAGCTATAATATATATAATATATATTTGTTCAAGAGAAGTTGATACATAAAGAAACATGGCCTCTGTTTGCTTGTTACACGTCTGCTCATCTCATTAGAGTTCTACTTATTGTTAATGAACATTCTAGTTGAGATACCTATGGTCCAGGGGAGTGATACAGGCCCCTTGGGCCTCTTGTTATACCGTTAAAATTTGACTAAAGGACGCAGTTTTTTTGTCAAAATACATGTACTAGAAGAGGGGTGCATCCTATAATCGAGAACATTCCTTCCGCACATTTTTGGGTCGAAATTTTTCTTACAAAGTCACAGATTATACCACGGAAATTGAACTAAATGTTACCCTAGACAATTCACGCCGCCTGACGACTATGTTTAATGTATACTCCAAAACACCAAGCGGAAGTGAAATTATTAAATTGGGGCACCTAAATATTGCTTATTCTTTAATACATATCACTTATTACATCAAAATTAATCCAGAATTTGACATAAAATGGCATTGAGAAAAGATACATGTATAAATCACGTGATTCGCCTCTTTATTCTAATTAGAGCGAGTACTCGGATCTAAATATTCTGGACTCGGAAATTGCTATATATCATCATTGCGCGATAGGAACTGAATGTTCCCGTACCCGTTTGATAACCAACTCCCGTTAGCGCATAAGATTACACAGCGCCTCCAATCACAAAAGAGCCAGATAACCAACTCCCGTTAGCGCATAAGATCACACAGCACCTCCAAACGCAAAAGAGTCATTACAACTAGTGACCATCTGAATATTCCCATACCCGTTTTATAACCAACTCCCGTTAACACCTAAGATTACACAGCGCCTCCAATCACAAAAGAGCCATTACAATCTGTTTCTGTCACGTGATTTCTATGTTTTCAAGGAGACATTTTATGCCAAAAGTAGATTGATTTTGATGTAATAAACAATCTTTATTGAAGATACACAATATTTAGGCGGTCCTATTTAATAATTTCTCTTCCACCATGATAATTTTTAGTCATGCATTAAACAAAGCGCTGAGTGATGGTTATTTTTTATACCAATTTTCGATTTTTTAAAGGTACGTTTTTTCTAAATTTAACAGCGTCTTATACTTGAATACAAGTTTTTTGGCCAGCTTTTGGTCAAATTTGGGACAGTGTCCTATATTCGAGGGCGGCCTTTAGTTGGGAAATTACGGTAATCTGTAGTATAAACCAAATGGTGGCAGTGAATAAAAAATTGGGCTACATACTGATGTCGAGTGTGAACCATAGAATACCAGTCTCGAGTTGTCCGTTCATCAATAATGCGTGAGTTGCGATTGTAAAATTTAAAGGTGGGACACCCTTCTAAAACCCAGCAGGACTCTGACTTGAAAATATGTCGTTGTACTGATGTCGGTACTTATCCCTAGAAGGAGATGGATGTGAAGTTTCAGCGAGCAGCAACAACAAGACCATGAGCAATATTTAGAGATTTGTTCTGGATCTAAAAAATGGTGATTCCACCCACCCCACCCTCCAAAATATTTAGTCCTTGAAATATTAAATTGTGAAATAATCAGCATTGTGCTGTAACAGTGAGCATTCTTTTTCGCGAATCAATGTGATATTACAATTTTCAGAGCTGATATAATGCCGCAAAACATAGCTGTTGCGGTCGATGAGGTGCGAGGCTTCACTCTGATGCCAACATATGGTGAGTAGTGCACACTAATAGAAGACTTAACCCTTAGCACTCTGATGTCAACATTCTATCTTTTTAACAATGCCAGTAGCAAAGAAACTGGTGTACATTTTAAAACAATTTTGCTGGACGATGTTGCTGTCTACGACAGAACCATCTTCCACCAAATTTGTTTAAAAATGAACACCAATTCATCTTTTAATTTAATTTGAAAAATTAAAATTTTGACATCAGAGTGCTAAGACTTAAACCTCTCCATGTCCCGAGACATATTTTGCTTTAACTCTAAGACTCATATCAGCCGAAAACGGCTTTTGCAGTGGTCTTAAAAAATGTCTATTTGCAGACCAAGAGAAGACTATTTTTGAAAATTTACCACTGGAATGACTGGCTTGGTAACCGAGCCAGTCATTCCAATGGTAAATTTTCAAAAATAGTCTTCAATGTCTGCAAATGGACATTTTCTATGAGAAAACTGAAATTTTCCTGAACAAATTCAAAGGTTAAAGTTAAAACATTACTCCTCATTAACTACTTGGATGATTTCAACCCCAGAAATTTGATTAGTGAATTTTTCTGGTGGCAATCTTGGATTATCCGAAAATTTCAGAAAAATTGGTTAGAATAAGTACATTAACCTTTGGCCCGATTTCAACTCGACTGAAAAGACCCTAGTGTGGGTGGCTTTGTGTTTCAGGTGAGCGCCACAGGCCCTTTGTCTCTTTTTCTGTTACCGAGGCAGTTATTCCAGTGGTAAATTTTCAAAAATAGTCTTCTCTTAGTCTGCAAATGGACATTTCTCAAGACCACAGCAAAGACTGGTCTGGACCAAACTATTGAAGTATTATAAGATTAAAAGCTGGTGTCCCAATAAATAGGTCAATTTGTACAAGATCATTTTGGTGTGAATCCAACATTGCATGCTGCGTAAATTGCATGGAATGGCACAAATATACTAGATCTCATGCAAATTGACCTCTTTATGGGGACATGAGAACTTTAACCCCTCTTGTGTCAACTTAACCCTTTAATGGTCAAGTTTGTCAAAAATGACCACTGCAGTGATCTTGAGAAATGCCCATTTACAGCCTAAGAGAAGAATATTTTTTGAAAATTTAACACAGGAATGCCTGGCTCAGTTATCTTGACTATTACACTTTTGATGAATGGCCATTTGAAGGATAACAGAAATCTATTTTTTTGGTTAAATTTTCACTATAAATTTACAAAAATACTGTTTTTGGCTGTAAAAATCAAAATTTCCTTGATAAGTATTAGCAATTAAATGGTTAATTGAAATAAAGTGTTTTGAGCGCTTTTGAGGTAAGTCATCTTTTTTGTAAAATTCACCTTTGCCCATCCTTACTGGTTTAACCCTGCCACTGATAAATTCCCCATGTTTCATTTTCAAAAATGCAATAAAGGAAAACTGTGGAATATTTTGAAATTAATTTGAGTACCGTATTTCGCTTAATAGTAGCCTAGGCTTCTATTAGGACAAGAGGTGTTCAATTTCCAACCCAACATCTCTGAGAAAGGGGGTGGGCTTATATTAGAGTTTTCCGAAATTTTCTAATATTGATAGCACGGAAATCCAACGTATTTTCTCCCATAAAAATTCCCACTGCCTACGTTTAATGTATACCTCAAAACATTACCGGGGAAGTGAAATTATTTGATTTGAGTGCCTAAATATTGCGTATCCTTTAATAAACCTGGTTTATTACATCAAAATTAATCCACAATTTGATATAAAATGGCGTCGTGAAAAAATACAACTCACTTGATTCGCCTCCAATTGAAGAGTTTATTTTAGAGCGCGTACTCGGATATAAATATTCTGGAATCGGGGACTCAGAACTCGGGAATTTCTATATATTATCATTGCGCGATAGGAACTGAGTATTATACTGATCTTAATAATGGGTACCCGTTTGATAAACTCCCGTTAGCGTATAATATCTCGCGAGAATACGATGCCTCCCATCTCAAGAACCACTGGCTTGCCAACTTAAGAAGCCGGCTATATTGTCGTTCGTAATAATTCAATTTGGATCATTTAATGTTGATCGGCATTACAAAATTGGTGCACATTTTCTCCCGTGCTTGTTGGTCTTAAAATATATTTATAAGGAAGGTATTTAATCACGCCAAGACTGTTTTACGCGCATTTTGACTACAAAAGTGTGGAATAAACTTTATTATATCTTGAACATACGTGGCATACTATTAGTATTAATCTAATAGGTGGTCGAGATTTACAAATCCGAGGCCTGTATTGACTTTTAGAGGGGCTAGAAATGTATCATGGCAGAGATCGGTCTGAAGTAGACACACCCTGTGACACGATTGTTATTATTATACACGCTATTCTTACAAATTTGCTCTTAAAAAAATGTTCATATACAGTCTGTTGAGTGAGGGGGTGGGCTTCTAATACAGTTTTACCGTTTTGAAACTGCTAAGAAATCATTGGAGCTCATGTCAAAGTTAGGGGGGTGGGCTTCTATTAGAGCATAGGCTACTATTAAGCGAAATACGGTAGTAGGCTTCCAGTCAAATTAATTTCAAAAGTCAACAGAATAAGTTTTATATCCTAAAGAATATTTGTTCAGGAATTTATCATGACTAATTGTCTGTATTTCGTGCAGGATTGAATGTGATGAGTATGTTGAAACATGAAACGCTGGTTTTGACGCTGGCCGCTGTGGAGAAGATCGAGTCCATGATACTGTATCATCTGCACAAGCCGGGCATATCTCGTATTAATCTAAAGCGACTGGCACAGTTTAAGCCCTCACGATTCAAAGATCCAGTGATTGATTACTGATTTGGACGTGAATCGTCTGAATAGAATCAAGTCTGTTGAATATATATGTAGTGGTTCAGTGTTCATGCTAGGATATAGAATAATTGGGCCAAAAGACCCCCCCCCCCCCCTACCTTGCAAAAAAGTGTGCAATGGACATTTCTAGTTTATCCATCAATCATATGATGTCATTACGTGATGTGTAGGATAATGTCATAATCAATGATGTCATGAATGACATAGCTAAGTTCATCATGAATGCATAATTGATGACAGACTATAAAGCATCGTACATATTTTATATCTACTAATTAATAGATATGCTGTTGATTATTTTGAAACTAATTTGACTGGGTGCTGTTGCAGCAACAGCACAAGAGATGTAGTGCAGTTCAACATAGTGTCATTAGGACTACAACTAAGGTTTATCCATGTTGTAAGTTCCAAGTGAAAAACATGCTTTAAATCTGGTTGAATTCGAACCCGAATTCAACCTTTGACTTGGGAGATTATGGAATACTGACAGGTTTTGTCAAAACAACCTCATGACAATGTCTTTTCCTAATCTATATCCCTTGAATATAGGGTGGCTTGCAAACTTTAAACTGGACAAGAACTGGATGGTTGGACAGATGGACCGGGAATAAACACTGAACAGACATGCTGGATTGTTGTAATATCGTAAATAAATATTAATTTGTTTTTATATTAGAGTTCTTGTTTTGTTTTATACTTTGAGAGACAGCATGGGACCTGGTTATTCAGGCATGAATCCAATTGAGGGATCCCATCTGCCACTCAAGTATCTGACACCATAATTAATTACATCACTAGTTAGCCGACGTCACAATGAAACTGACGTAGGCCTATTATGAAGGTGGTAATGGTCCATCACAAGTGGGTGAATTTACAATTTAATAAAGATTCTGTTGAACATTTTGAAACTACTTTGACTTGGGAGCTGTTGCAGCAACAGCACCCAGTCAAATTAGTTTCAAAATGTTGAACAGCTTACCTGTATAGTTAGGATTGATATAATGTGGAATGCCACTATCTTTCAATGGATACCTGATGCTTGTCCTCGAATTGAGGATGAAAGTCAGATGCTTAGCACTGGGTTTGCGCTAGCTATTTATGTACCTCGGAAGCCAGCAAGGGTCCACTCAACTGCGCACGCGCATACTCCCTTCTATGCGCATTGGGGCGGACCCATATTGGCAAGGTAGCCTTGTGTTCAAGGGTCCGATTTGTAAGGCTACCATTCAGAGCGCGCACATGTGTGTATGCGCAGCAGAGGGAACCCTTGGATATGGCTTAGTGCCATGGAGTGTACATGCATGTGTATACATGTCGGGGTAATTTGGAATGTTAAAGTGGTGTGTGTTGGTGGTGTGTGGGGACATGCACAATTTGGAATAGGCGTGGGAAGCATAGACCAAATGCAATTTCCTGGCCCTTTCCGAGATCTGGCTTTATGGCCTTTTGCTCCTTTGTGGAAATCAGAGGTTTTATAACCGTGTTATGTATGGGATGTACCACAACAAGAGGCCCAAGGGGCCTGTATCGCTCACCTGCAACATAGGCACTTCAACTAGAAAGGACATCAACAATAAGTAGAACCCTAATGAGTTGAGCAGAACTTTAACAAGAAAACAGAGGCCATGTTTCTTTATGTATCAACTTCTTTTGAACTAATGGCCCTTAATCATATCTCCCAAATTTCAGCCTAATCCATTCAGGGGTTTTAGGTCGTTTTCACTAAAACTAGGCCATCCAAGATGGCCGCTGAAGCATTAGGCAATCAAGTTCCATTGAACAAACTTGTTTCAACTGTTTCCCTAGATAACCTGTCATGAGTTTTAAATCAATCCCCCATGCAGATTTGGAAAATAAGATTTTTAAAGGCAATTCAAAAATCCAAAATGGCCGCTAGGCAAATTATTGACCAGCTTCATTTGAGCAAACGTGTATCTCTATGCCCTAAGTATGCTTTCTGCCAAATATACTTGAAATTTCCTATTGCTTTCAATTAGTACATGGGAGTTTCTGGTTGGAAAACTATCCATGATGGCCGCTAAACTGTTTATCCGACAATTTCGAAAATGGCAAATTTAAAATTAGAATACCCAAAAACGTATAAAACCAATTTCGGCTTCAGAATTCGTCAAAATAAAAAAATTCAATATGGCCACCAAACATGCTACATTTTGATTGGCCCATGGTAGCCATATTTTTGATGGATCAACTTCCCTTGAACAAACTTTAATGGCCCTTGGTCACTAATCAAATGTCCCAAATTTCAGCCTGATCCTTTCAGCGGTTCTGGAGGTCATTTTCAGAAAAACTAGGTCATCCAATATGGCCGCCAAACTAATTGGCCAATCAAGTTCAACTAACTTGTTTTAATGAGTTTTGGGTCGATGCGCCAAGCGGTTTCAGAGATTTAACACTGTATTTCTAAAAATCAGCCAAAATCCAAGATGGCCACTGGGCAGATTGGCCGACCGGCTTCATTTGAAGAAACTATGCACTAAGGATTGTTCCTGCCGAATATAATTGAAATCGACAGTGGTTCTCGAGAAGATATTAAAAATTCTCCATTGCTTTAGTATGGGAGCTTTTGGCAGGAAAATTATCCAATATGGCCGCCAAACATGCTACATTTTGTTTGGCCAACGGCGGCTGTTTTTTTATGGATCAACTTCCCTTGAACAAATTTAATGGCCCTCGGTCCCTAATCATATCTTCCAAATTTTGGCCTGATCCCTTTAGCGGTTCTGGAGAAGTCGTTTTAGCGAAAACTATGTCATCCAAGATGCCGCCGAACTATTTGGCCGATCAAGTTCCCTTGAACAAACTTAGTTCAGCTCTTTCCCTAGATCATATTAATGAGTTGGGTCGATGCGCCAAGCGGTTTCAGATTTTAAAATATATTTCTAATAATCGGACAAAATCCAAGATGGTCACCAGCCAAATTGGCCAACCAGCTTCATTTGAACAAACTTGAATCTGTATGCCCTAAGGATTGTTCCTGCCAAATAGATTTGAAATTGACCCAGTTGTTCTCGGGAAGGCATTTTAAATTTCCCATTGCACAAGTATAGGAGCTTTTGGCAGGAAAAAGATCCAAGATGTCCACCAACCCTTTATCCGACAGTTTCGAAAATGGCAAATTTGAGATCAGAATACCCAAAAACATAGATAAAAACAATTTCGGCCTCAAAATGTATCAAATAAAAAAAAATCAAATATGGCCGTTAAGCATGCTACATTTTGATTGGCCCATGACGGCCATGTTTTTTGACGGATCAACTTACCTTGAACAAACTTTAATGACCCTTAGTCCGTAATCATATCTCCCAAATTTCGGCCTGATCCATTCAGGGGTTCTGGAGAAGTCGTTTTCACTAAAACTAGGTCATCCAAGATGGCCACTGAAGCATTTGACCAATCAAATTAACTTGAACAAACTTGGTTTAGCTCTTGGCCTAGATGATATTTCATGAGTTTTGAATTGATCCCACAAGCGGTTTCGGAGAAGATTTTTAAAGACATTTGATTTCAAAGATAGATTAGTTACAAAATGAATACCCGTACCATTTTTGCTGCCCAAGTCCAGGATTTTGTGGGTGGCAGTGGTGATAGCGCCGTGGCCCGGTAAGGTGGGCAACGGCCTCATCCTTACGATAGAAAGTCGTTTCACAACTGGAACATTTTAATAGCTTGCTTGGTTCTGAATGTCTTTGATGTGTCTATTGTAATGATGTAAGGTGCTGAACCCTTTACGATGCAATAGAAGGGTACTACATTAAACATTTTAAGAAAGCTTTGTCAGAAAGGATGAACTCATACATAGATGTAGTACTAGACTAGTGCCGTAGCTAGCCGTCACATCATAAACGCATGGCATCATCAAGCTGTGTGTATTACGTCATCGGGCTAATCCGTAATGTATAGTTACCTTGAAATTGAGATCCTGGGAATTTAGGTTTCCATGTTTCAAATCGACCCCAACATGAATAAAAAGATGAGCAGAGCACTGTAGACATTGGTGTGGCATAGCTAGAAATGGATTCCCCTGTGTCCAACAAACCAATCAACCATTTTGTCAACCAATCTGATTCCAGAGCCTGCGGGACAATGATAAAATTCTTGTTTCAGGGGCAATGATAGAATGAACTGAATTACAGCTTTAACAACTATACCGGAAAGCTGGGGAATATTTTGAAATTAATTTGACTAGAACCTGAACATAGCTGAAAATTGTGTTACAAAGTTAATACTAAAAAAAATATAGTTAATAAGCTGGCAACACAAATTATCAGTGCTAATGATTGCTTAAGGTTCTCATAAATAAAGTAAATCATATATATTAAATAAATTGTGGACTATGTGTTAATTTATGGGCTCTTGAATAAATAGAATCGTAGACCATTTTAGATTTAGTTTGTCATCACCATATTATTTGAACCTATTGTGTGCTGGCGGGAAATGGACGTTTCCAGTTTTAGCTATGCTCCGCTCATCTCTAAGCTCCAACCACACTTCGCCGTGTTGGGATTGATCGATCTCAGAATGCCCTAACTATCAATTTCCTGAAAACTATAAAGGTAAGCTGTTGAATATTTTGTAATTAATTTGACTTGGTGCTATTGCTGCCTATCATAGCAACAGCGCCCAGTCAAATTAATTACAAAATATTCAACAGAATATTTATTAAATAGTAGACATACAATTTGTACAGCAGTGCACAGTCCGTCTTCCAATATGCATTTGTGACGTGCTTATCAACGTCATTCATTATTATGTCATTCTACACATCACCTAGTTGATTATGATGTCATAGGGTGGATTGATAAAGTGGAAAGGTCTATTCTTCAGTAAAAGCAGTGTTCCCTATTGCCTTGGTCATTCACAAGTAGAATTTTGAACAATAATATTGAGATTTGTATGTACTATCACAATATTTATCATGGGAAACATCGATCCATTTATAGCTATGCCCGCTCCATTTCTAGCTAAGCTCCACCCAGTTTGTATTCGTGTTGGAATCTAGTTACATATTTTAAGCACTGAATTACTGGAATCGCAATTTCAAGGTAATTATACAGGGGAAGCTGTTGAGTATTTTGAAACTAGTTTCAAAATATTCAACAGAATGTTTAATAAATTGTAAATTCACCCCCAAAAAGGTGCACAGTTCAGACAGTTTTGTGATGGATTTATGTTATTCCAGTCGGATTGTTACATGAATGAATGTGATGTCAATGATTATGACATCAGATACTTGACTCACAGATCGGATCCATTCATTTTATGTTCATCAGAGATGCTAAGAATACAGTTAATGTGTGAACAGAATTAGTTGAAACACAGTCCCCGACTATCAGGGTCGACCGAATCAAAACTCTGATACCGTATCCGCTGATAGGCCTTATCAGTGGGTCCGGTATCGGTGCTGAGGACGATAAAATTGACCGAATCCAATGTTCCGATAGTCACTGCTACCACGATGTTAGCGAGATCGTTGATAGTACATTGGTACAGATTATATTGTGTCTACCAGTGACCTACCAGTCATTTCTAGGCGCATTTCTTTGAAGAGTGCCGCTCGCTCTCGTCATTCCCAGTGCACGTGCATAGACGCCCATGATTGACAGCTTTTGTGCTCCACGTGAGCAATTTTAATATACTACTACTACTACTACTACTACTACTACTACTACTACTACTACTACTACTACTACTACTACTACTACTACTACTACTACTACTACTACTACTACTACATATGGTATTGTGGTCAGGTGTGTACGTGCGTGCGCGTTTGCATGCGTTTGGCGAGACTGGAGCTGTATCTAGAAAACTACTGCTGCCATTTGCATCAAATTTTTACACAACCAAGGAACTCGCGGTGGAAGATGATTTCCAGACTTTGACTGTGATCCGGATAAAAGAAACGGAAACCATATCGGTGGATTTCCCGGAAAGTCCTACCTTTGGCTAAAATTTTAATACATGAAAGTGTGTTACCATCTATATAATAACAGTGGGAGATAGCTGAACTTGTGGAAATCCAGGGGTAATGTTAAAACATTCTTAATAACCACACATTTGACAATCACACAGGGGTGGGTGGGTGCTGCGACAGAGAGAGAGAGGGGTGGAGGGTTAGGCAAAGAATGAGGCAAGTAGTGGTGAAGGAAGGGAGAGAGTGTGTGTGGAGATGGAGGGAGGGAGGGAGGGGATGAAGAAGGGAGGGAGGAAGTGGGGTGGAGAAATAGTGAGGGGGGAGCGGGAGGGAGGATGGGAGGGACTGGGAGAGAGGATAGAGAAAGAGAGCGAGGAGAGCCGGTGGAGTGGGTGGTGCGGGGTGTATGGGTTGGGGTGGAGGTCCATGGTAACGTAACATACATTATGTATGTTACTGAAGACATTGTATCCTGAAATAGAATAACATTGACAAAACTTCCTTTCAGTCAAATTGTTCACATCATTATATTGTAGGGCTGGGGTGAACATTCAAACCTTCGAACAATCGCGTACTCTGGGAAGACGAATCATATTCGAACATTTATTTGACAAATCTTGTAGTTCACATGTATTTTCCATCTGTCTAAGGCAAATATACGAAAATCATGACGAAAACGATTTACTAAGCACTTATTCTAGCAGTATACAAGTTTTGAATGATAAACCATAATTCAGATTTAGGACAATATTTTGAATTGTTTTCCGAGTAAGTTTAACCGACACCCATGATAGCGTAATCGTCCTTGAGTAACACATACCTTCCTTGCTTAAATGGTTTAATTTACCAGCAAATATCGACATTACAAGCCAAGAAAATGTTGTTATCATGTGTATTACACCATCTCAACATATTACAGGCTTATAAGGTCTACGCGGCACGCATGCTCTGTCAAAGAAAAGGCGAACGTGACATATTTTCTTTGTTATTTGCAAAATCGGCCATGCTTTCAGAGAAATGATACAGTGTTCAAATTATTCTTCTAATCATTCTTCCATTACATTTTCATTGGCTATTATAATGAACACCAGTCAGTATATCCAATCAACATGCGATCTGCTTTCTCTGATTAAAATCGAGGATGTTCAGCGCCCAATTGTTACTACCGCAAATTGGTCAATGTCATAAAATGCTACATATAGATATACAATTACAGTATAGATCGCACTAAATGAACTACCAGTAAAACCGCTGTTTAGAAGTTTTTTCGACCAACTGCTTTTTTATGGGCATATCAAAAAAGCATCCGCTTTTGTTTCTACGAGAATTCTTAATACTTACCAGATGTACTATTATGATGTCTATTATCTAGTCTAGCTCAAAATAAACAATTAAAAACTCTGCACTCTCCTGGTCCAGCCCATACAGTGTCCGGGAATTACCATAGCCGCAGGTACCAAGTCAATTCCCAATCATAGTCAGATTCGTCTTATGTTTGCCTTGACAAACAGCGAAAGCAGCTCAGCCTCACCTCAGCGGGGCGGCTGAGGTAGGGCCATAGTACATCTGGTAAGTATTAAGAATTCTCGTAGAAACTAAAGCGGATGCTTTTTTTATTCTACTTCGAATAATACTTACCAGATGTACTATTATGATAAACTCCGGATTTCGACAGCCAAGAAATACCGGTGGGAGGAGGTGAGGCTCGAACCAGCACTCATCTATCATCCAACAGAGATGGTTGTGAAGCGACTAGAACCCTGGCATATGCTTGGGTTCCGCTATCTGACTCACAGAGTGCTAAACTTCCATGGTCTAGACTGCGCTCCCCCCCCCTCATTTGTCCGCACAAATTCCAGAGGGCTGTCAAAATGGGGAGCAACACCCACCAGACCCATGTCAGCCCCAAGTCTCAGCTAGGGCAATCCAGTAGAGTGCAAAGCTACTACAACTTCTAACTTTGAAAAAACACTCAGTATATCGAATAGGCATTCAAATTGGAATGAGTCTAATGTCTGTTGAAAGAATAAGATACTCTTGGCCAGACTATTTACTTATTCAGTCTGGTAAATCGACTGTAAGTAAACTAATATTAGTCACTTAATTAATGTAAACACTCACCATTTTGAGTGATTGGTCTTTTCTTGTTCATCACAGGAGCTCGGCCCAATCCACGGATCATGTGCATAGCCATTGTTCAGTGCATGTGGAAGAACCTTGTGATGTGTGAAATAGTGGTCGGATGTGTCTTTAGTTAAGATTCGATAAATTGGCGATGGCTACCAGATTAAGTGCGCTGGAGATATCGCGAAGGTAGAAATCAGTGAATGACGACTCGGCATGCCATTGTGCTACAGACATCACCTCTTCTAATGAGACACCCTTATAAAAGGCCGATGCTGCTGCTAGTGCTCGGACCTTGTGGGCGTTCGCACGATCAATCTGCTTTCCTGTAGCGATTTTGTGCGACATCTGAATAGCATCGACTATCCAATGAGAAATAGTATCTTTCGAGAGATTTCGGGTCATCTCTCCACTCCTCAGTACGTTTCTTATATATTTTCAGACATCTGACAGGACACCAAGCAGAAGAGTTTGGGTCATGTCTAATTAAACTTGGCAAATTGATCGGCTGTCCTGGATATTTAAGTGACTGATTCTTTGCCAGGAAACAAAGACGTGGAAGTAGTCTTAAACCTTCACCCGTGACGAAAAAACGGTCTTGTTCGGCAGAAAGCGCATATATTTCGCTTCTCCTTCTCGCCGACGCTGCTGCAACCAAGAAAACTGACTTAATAGTCAACAGAACCTCGACAGAGTACAAAACCAGGCACTGTGCATCATCACTGGTGGAATGAGATCAACACCAATAGAAAAAATGGAGCAGACAGCAAGCATCCCCCAACTTAGCAAAGGAAGGGAATGCAAAGCACTGATCCAAGCTGCAAAGTTCAAATCGTTCAGCAACCACCCGATGAAGATCAGGCAAGCACAGCTGTCATCAGGAAGACTTAAAAGATCAAGTTTTGTGAAAGAGACAAGAGCACTTCAAAGGAAACACCAAGAAATGTTGCCAGCACAAATAGAAGACCCAAACCACACCCTTGATCCTCCACCCTGGGAAAACAAACTAGAGAGCATAGCTATTCGCACCACAGTACCTCATCTCACAACCAAAGATGAACACAGTGATGTGAGCAAGAAGGCCCTGACCCTAGCCATGCTGGAAGAAATGTACCCTCAGGAGACATGGATAAGGATCTACACAGATGGATCAGCCAAAGATGCAATTAGGAGCGGCGGTGCCGGACTGCACATACAGTATCCAAACGGATAACATGAGTCAGCTGCAATACCGACGGGCAAACACTGCACAAACTACAGAGCTGAAGTCGAAGCACTGGTTCATGCAGCTAATACCATCAGCAGAACAGCAGACCGTATTGCACAGATTGTCTTTTTATCTGATGCTCGCTCTGTCCTTGAGGCTATCACCAAAGGTAAGCTGCCACAACTTGAAGAAGCACTACAAACCATCAAATGCTTTCGGATAGCATTGCAGTGGATCCCCTCACACTGTGGAGACCAAGGAAATGAGGAAGCAGACAAGATGGCAAAGGTGGGTGCAGAAGAGAATCAGACAGAAAACATGGTTACCCATACAGAGATGAAGACTATCATCAAGTCACTCTATAGAACACCTCAATCAGAAGATGCCTACCATCATCTCTCGAGGCCAGAGCAGGTGACCATTTTTCGTCTCAGAACTGGACACAACAGACTAAACCAACACATGTACAGGCGGTTCCACCTTACGACATCGCCCACTTGTCCTTGTGGAGAAGCAGAACAGACCACAGAACACATACTTCAATGTTGCAGTACGTATCAGCTGCTGAGAGAAGAGATCTGGCCTTTGTCAACCTCTTTTCTTGAAAAGCTGTATGGGCCTGTGGAAGAACTGCAGAAAACCACAGATTTCATCTTGAGAACGGCTCTCCAAGTGTGATACCAGCGATCGAAAAGAAGAAGTTAACAGTTTAATATCTATAGATCTAATTGGTTCAAAGGGAGCATGCCCTAAAACCTGTAGAAGAAGAGATAGATTCCATGCTGGGATAGGAATTGGCTGTCTAGGTCGCAAATTGCTCATTCCTTTAATAACTTCAATTAAAGTGTCATTCTCCACTCCTTCAATGGCCAGACTGGGAACGACTGAAGCTAATGCAGACTTATATGCTGCTAGGGTTGAAGGTACAAGTTTGTCAACTTCGTATAAATGACAGATAAAATCTGCTACGTGTTGAACAGATGCAGCAAAGGGATCAATATCTCTTCCGTTACACCACTCTGCAAATTTGTTGATTCTATAATTATATGTTCTTGTGGTTGACCCTCTTCTGGCTGAAGCGGCAAACTTCGCTGCTTGCTCAGAAGAGCCACCCTTAATTGCACGCTGCTTGCAGTCAATTTGAACATTTCCGGTCTGTCGTGGAGATACAGACCCTTGTTCTGATTCTGTCTGGAAGAGGGATTGCATTGCAGACCAGAAGGTCCAGCAGATCCGTAAACCATGATCGGCCTGCCAATGAGAGGGCGATCAGAAGTACTTGGCACACACCCTCTCTTATCTTTGCCAGAACTTTTGGGTTGAGAATCATTGGAGGATACGCATATGCGTACATTCCCTTCCAACTTATTACCAGTGCATCTACTGCTAAGGCTAGTGGGTCCGAGATCGGTGACACATATGTGACCATCTTTGCATTTTGCTTCATCGCAAATAAATCCACATTTGGCTTGCCCCAATGTTTGAATAGAACCTCCACTACCGACTGGTTGAGCTACCATTCCGTCGGACGACAAACCATCCTTCGACTGAGAGCATCCGCTAGGATGTTCAATCTTCCAGGAATGTGTGCTGCCCGAAGAATAATATTCCGCTCTTGGCACCACAGCAGAAGGTCCCAAATCATCATACACAACTCTGGTGATCTTGTCCCGCCCTGGCGGTTCAAATAAGACACCACTGTTGAGTTGTCTGTCCTGACTAGGACAATCTTGTCTCGGATTAAGCCCTCAAATTTTAGAAGTGCCAATGCCACCACTAATAGTTCGAGAACATTGATATGTTTCTGCGCATTGGTCCGATCCCATTCCCCTGACACTGACTGATCGTCCAATACCGCTCCCCAACCCGTCGTCGACGCATCTGTGAAGATGGACATCTGCAGTTGAGGAGGTTGTAGAGGAACACCTCGCAGGAGATTCTATTCTGATAACCACCACTGAAGGTGGAATATCAATGGTTCTTTTACTGGAATTCTCAGAGATAACGGATCCGTTTTCTGAGACCAGAATAACATTAGATACATCTGAATCGGCCTGTGCCCGAGTGCCGCATAAGGAACTCTCTAGAGGTACTAGTAAACCCAGTATTCTGAGAAATTGGCGCGCCGTCAGAAAGGCTCCTAGAGAAACTGACTCCAGTACCGCAATCAAACTCTGCTCTCCGCCGGAAAAGCTACGCCGTCCCTGAGATTGAAAAAAATTCCCAGATAAACAAACTCCTGGGATGGAGTCAATTCTGATTTCTCTAGATTCACAATCCATCCTAGGTCCTTTAGTAAGGCTAGGACTACCTGAAGATTATTGCGCAGAGTGACGGGATTCCCCGCCTTCAGCAGCCAGTCGTCTATGTAAGTGTGAACAGCTATGTTTCTCCTGCGAAGATAAGAAGTCATGGCGAGAACCACTTTGGTGAAGACCCTCGGAGCTGTGGTCAGACTGAACGGAAGCACATTGAATTTCCAGACATTCTCTTGAAATGCAAAGCGAAGGTATTTCTGAAAAGGAACTGACATTGGAATATGAAAATATGCATCCTTCAGATCTATCGATACTGCCCACATGCCTTTTCTCAGCCCCGTCATCACCGCCGCTACAGTCTCCATCTGAAACTTTGGAGAAAGAATACATTTGTTCAACGGTTTGAGATTGAGAATTGGTCTCCAACCTCCGGTACGTTTCGGAACGAGGAACATCATCGAATAGAAGCCTAGGGAGGACTGATTGCGGACTAGATGAGTCGCGTTCTTCTGCTGAAGATCTTTGATTTCTGAGCACATGGCATCTAGACGATCGGATTCCCTTGGAACGGGGAGTCCAAACTGGAGTCAATGTTAACAGAACTAATGATTGATGGATGAGCCAGTCCGGTTCGTAGCTGTTTCTTAACCACTGAGACTCAAAAAAGCATCCGCTTTTGTTTCTACGAGAATTCTTAATACTTACCAGATGTACTATTATGATAATGTCTATTATCTAGTCTAGCTCAAAATAAACAATTAAAACTCCGCACTCTCCTGGTCCTGCCCATACTGTGTCCGGGAATACCATAGCCGCAGGTACCGAGTCAATTCCCAATCACAGTCAGATTCGTCTTATATTTGCCTTGGTAAACTGCGAAAGCAGCTCAGCCTCACCTCAGCGGGGCGGCTGAGGCAGGGCCATAGTACATCTGGTAAGCATTAAGAATTCTCGTAGAAACAAAAGCGGATGCTTTTTTGATTCTACTTCGAATAATACTTACCAGATGTACTATTATGATAAACTCCGGATTTCGACAGCCAGGAAATGCCGGTGGGAGGAGGTGAGGCTCGAACCAGCACTCATCAACCATCCAACAGAGAAGGTTGTGAAGAGACTAAAACCCTGGCATACGCTTGGGTTCTGCCATCTGACTCATAGAGTGCTAAACTTCTATGGTCTAGACCGCGCTCCCCCCCCTCTTTTGTCCGCACAAAACCAGAGGGATGTCCATGGGGATGCAACACCCACCAGACCCGTGTCAGCCCCAAGTCTCAGCTAGGGCAGTCCAGTAGAGTGCAAAGAAGCTACTACAACTTCAAATCTTTGAAAAAACTATCAGTATATCGATTAGATTTTCAAATTGGAATGAGTCTCATGTCTGTATGAGAGGATAAATATACTCTTGTACCAGACTATTCACTTACTCAGTCTGGTATTTCGACTGGAAGTAAACATATTTATAGTCACTTAATTAATGTAAACACTCACCATTTTTGAGTGGTCGATCTGTTCTTGATCATCACAGGAGCTAGGCCCAATCCACGGTCGTACTCAGTCATGTGCATAGCGCTTGGTCAGTGTAGGCGGAAGACTTTTGTGATGTGTGCGAATTAGTGGTCGGACGTGGCTTAGTTTAGGTTCGACAAATTGGCGACGGCTACTGAGTTAAGTGTGCTGGAGATGTCGCGAAGGTAGAAATCAGTGAATGACGACTCGGCATGCCATTGTGCTACAGACATCACCTGCTCTAATGAGACACCCTTATAAAGGGCCGATGATGCTGCTAGTGCTCGGACCTCATGGGCATTCGCACGATCAATCTGCTTTCCTGTAGCGATCTTGTGCGACATCTGAATAGCGTCAACTATCCAACGAGAAATAGTATCTTTCGAAGCACGTAAATGGGGAGCTTTGAGACATAACCACAGAGATTTCGGGTCGTCTCTCCACTCAGAAGTACGTTTCTTATACATCTTTAGACATCTGACAGGACACCAAGCACAAGAATTTGGGTCATGTCTAGTTAAACATGGCAAATTGATCGGCTGTCCTGGATATTTAAGTGACTGATTCTTTGCCAGGAAACAAAGACGTGGAAGTAATCTTAAACCTTCACCCGTGACGACAAAACGGTCTTGTTCGGCAGAAAGCGCATGAATCTCGCTTCTCCTTCTCGCCGACGCTGCTGCAACCAAGAAAACTGATTTAATAGTTAACAGTTTAATGTCAATAGATCTAATCGGTTCAAAGGGAGCATGCCCTAAAACCTGTAGAACAAGAGATAGATTCCATGATGGGATAGGAATTGGCTGTCTAGGTCGCAGATTGCTCATTCCTTTGATAACTTCATTCAAGGTGTCATTCTCCACTCCCCCAATGGTGAGACTAGGAATGACAGAAGCTAATGCAGACTTATATGCTGCTAGGGTAGAAGGTACAAGTTTGTCAACTTCGTATAAATGACAGATAAAATCTGCTACGTGTTGAACAGATGCAGAAAAGGGATCAATATCTCTTCTCTCACACCACTGTGCAAATTTGTTGATTCTATAATTATATGTTTTTGTGGTCGAAACTCTTCTGGCCGAAGCAACAAACTTCGCTGCTTGCTCAGAAAAGCCACCCTCAATTGCACGCTGCTTGACAACATCCATGCAGTCAATTTGAACATTTCTGGTCTGTCGTGAAGGTACAGACCCTTGTTCTGAGAGATTACATCTCTTGTGTCTGGAAGAGGGATTGGACTGCAGACCAGAAGGTCCAGCAGATCCGTAAACCATGATCGGCCTGGCCAATAAGGAGCGATCAGTAGTACTTGGCACATCCCCTCTCTTATCTTTGCCAGAACTTTCGGGATGAGAATTGTTGGAGGATACGCATACGCGTACATTCCCTTCCAACTTATCGCCAGTGCGTCTACTGCTAGAGCTAACGGGTCCGGGATCGGTGACACGTACGTGACCATCTTTGCGTTTTTCTTCATTGCAAATAGGTCGACATTTGGCGTGCCCCATTGTTTGAATAGAACCTCCGCTACCACTTGGTTGAGCTGCCATTCCGTCGGACGACAAACCGTCCTTCGACTGCGAGCATCCGCTAAGATGTTCAATCTTCCTGGAATGTGTGCTGCCCGAAGAATAATATTCCTCTCTTGGCACCACAGCAGAAGGTTCCAAACCATCATACACAACTCCGGTGATCTTGTCCCGCCCTGGCGGTTCAAATAAGACACCACTGTTGAGTTGTCTGTCCTTACTAGGACAATTTTGTCTTGAACTAGACTCTCGAACTTCTGCAGTGCTAATACCACCGCTAATAGCTCGAGCACATTGATATGTTTCTGCGCATTGGTCCGATCCCATTCCCCTGACACTGACTGATTGTCCAATACCGCTCCCCAACCTGTCAATGATGCATCCGTGAATATGGACATCTGAGGTTGAGGAGGTTGTAGAGGAACACCTCGCAGGAGATTCTGTTCCGACAACCACCACTGAAGGTGGAATATCAATGGTTCTTTTACTGGTATTCTCAGAGATAACGGATCTGTTCTCTGTGACCAGAACGACATCAAATACATCTGAATCGGCCTGCGCCTGAGCGCCGCATATGGCACCACCTTCTCCAGAGATACTAGTAAACCGAGTATTCTGAGAAATTGACGCGCCGTCAGATAGGCTCCTAGAGAAACTGACTCCAATACTGCAATCAGGCTTCTGACTCTGCTCTCCGCCGGAAAAGCTACGCCGTCCCTGAGATTGAAAAAAATTCCCAGATAAACAAACTCCTGGGATGGAGTCAGTTCTGATTTCTCTAGATTCACAATCCATCCTAGCTTCTTCAATAAGTCTAGGACTACCTTCAGATTGCTGCGCAGAGTGACTGGATTCCCCGCCTTTAGCAGCCAGTCGTCTATGTAAGTGTGAACAGCTATGTTTCTCCTGCGAAGTAAAGAAGTCATGGCGAGAACCACCTTGGTGAAGACCCTCGGAGCCGTGGTCAGGCCGAATGGAAGAGCATTGTCTTGGAATGCAAACCGCAGGTACTTCTGAAAGGGAATTGACATTGGAATATGAAAATAAGCATCCTTCAGATCTATTGATACCGCCCACATGCCTTTCCTGAGCCCTGTCATCACCGCTGCTACCGTCTCCATCTGAAACCTGGGAGAAAGAATAAATTTGTTCAACGGTTTGAGATTGAGAATTGGTCTCCACCCTCCGGTACGCTTCGGAACTAGGAACATAATCGAATAGAAGCCCAGTGATGACTGATCGGCGACCAGGTGAATCGCCTTCTTCTGACGAAGCGATTCTATCTCTGACTGAATGGCAACTAGACGGTCTAATTCCCTTAGAATAGGAGTCCATATTGGAGTCGAGGTTAACGGAACTAACGATTGATGGATGAGCCAGTCCGGATCGTAGCCGTTTCTTATCCACTGACAGACTAAATAGTCGCGCACGACCTGTTCCCATTGGCTTAGGAATAGCTGAAGTCTGCCTCCGACGGAAGGAATCTGCACACAGTTGTCGGTCGAGATTAGCCGACAAGACGCTACATCGCTTGGGTGAAGATTCTCGACTCCATTTGTTTCCAAAGCCGCCGGTATTGATTCCGCCGGAAACCCGTCAGGAACGAGCCCCACGGCCGCCCCGCGGCTTCTTGTGGTATGACGGTCCGGAACCGCCGCCACGACTATCCTTACGGTAGCCGCCACGGCCCGAACCGCCACCCTTCCTGTCGTCCTCATACGGCCTCTTACTAGAGGGCTTGTATGTGGACGAACGGCCAGGCCCTTGTGCTCCGGATGGCCTATGGGCATCACGGGCAGAAGGACTGAAGGGCGATCTAGGACGCTGCCTCTGCTGCTCCTGTCTGTGTTGACGGTAGGACTGTTGCGGCTGAGTCCTCTTGGTCGACTTCCACGACTTGCCGACCACCTCTTGCTCCGCCACCATCGATGCAACTTTAGAAAGCGCTTGTCGTGCCGAGCCGCCGAACAAGCCTGGACCTATGAAAGGCGCAGAAGATAACGCTGCCCTCATTTCCGGTCCTGGTTCCACACAATCGAGAACCATTCTCCGTCGCTCTGCTAAAGTTCTTGTGATCACCCTGGCCAGGCAATCCTGAGACAGGCGCATGGTGTCCCGAACAACTCCGGGAGCAGCCTCTGGCACCTGTCCGCCTTCCGCCGTGCAGTCCAGCATACCCTGCAAGACGGTACACCCATGCGACAGCGCAGCCATGGCTGCCCTAGCCGCATCCTCAATGAGCGTGAGCTCATTAAACGGGTCTTTGTTGGTCTGAGAAACCAAGGGACGTGACCGCCCCTTGGCCTTCCCAGCCAACAGCCTATTCAGCGCCTCACGTTCCGCAACGGAAAGCCGTGGAACTCTGGCGTACTGATGATAGGCCTGCTCCGGAAAACGGACCCTACTCCTTATCCCCTTCGGGGCCTTGGGCAACGCATAGTCTGGCTGAACCAGACGATATGCCGCAACTTCCAACATGTCAGAAGTCTGCGTGTCCAAGGGGAGTGTAGGCATGGCCGAAGAGCCACTGGACAGAGCGCTAGCCGCACGCTCTGACATCCGCTCCATCGCCGGATCGCGCTGAGATCCTAGATCCGATGCCAACCCGAGACGATTGGTCATCCATCCAAGGACCTGCACCCATTCAGCTTCGGCGCAGAAAGCGGAATCGTCCATTAAAGAACTCCCGTTTTCATCCTCCCTCTCTCCCTTAGATGAGAGGGCCACCGACGATCCTTGCTGAACGCTACGATAAACGTCTCTGCCAGGACAGAGCGCATCCATAGCGCGACTACCAGCGGCACCAGTATCCAACGAATCGCCGGATACGGATTCTCCGCAGTCCATCGGCTCCAACACGGGATCCGGGACTACGACCGCCTCAATCACGGCTGGCACTGTCACTCCGATAGGAGCCGCGCCTAACGCCGTCGGGATAGCCGTCGGAACCGCAAACCACGGCTCCGCCGGCATATCCAGTTGCACAAATGACGGATGAAAAATGCCCGACGGAACGTCGACATCACCATCCGCCTGGCAAACCCGTACAAATCCCGAGGGAGACCCCTGGGACGTACTAGGCATTGCCGACATTGAAAGATCCGGCATGCCGGAGTCTTCCATCAACAGGAATTCTTCCTTCTCTACCGACGGCTCTTGAGCCGAGGACAGAGAAGGGTCAGGTGCATGACCCTCAGCAGAACTAGCCGGACCACATAATGGTTGCCCTGCACCAGCTTGCCTCACCGGGCCCGTGGACTGTAATGAATCAAACATGGCCTTGAACTGGGCCGCCCATACGCCCAGTGCTGAATCCATCCTCTCATTCAGCCGACCTTCCAGTCCAACCAACGACGCTTGCTGCCGCTTCACTGCCTTATCCTTCTCTATACGCTCCAGCCTCGCCCGTCGATCCCTGTCAAACTCAGCCACCATTGCCGACGACCACTTGGCGCACACATCACACGGGCTTCCGACCTTACACTTCGCACACGCCACACAGTGATGACCAAGATACTTCCGTTTCATGAACCTGTTGCACTTCTGGCACAACGTATCCGGGTTCTTCGGTTTCTGCGAACACAGAGAAGAATTAAAACGCTGCACATGACAAGTGATGACGAGCAATACGCACAATAGACTTGATAGTTAAGATTTCTTAAACACATTAACTTTCTCTTAAATTAATGATAACAAGTCTTAGGCAGGAAATATTTGAAACTTTTTTGAGTGAAATTTTTTTTAAAAACACAACTTAGCCTTTAACTAACGTTAAATAACCAAGAATAAATCGCCGATCACTACAAACACCCTCGACAACTAAGCGAGAGCTAAAATCGGCGACAACAGAGTGCCTGGATACACCAAGCCAAGAACGACATAATTCATGGGCGCCGCCATCTTGGCCAAGGACGCATCCATTTTAGAGGAACCGAGTCGCAAGAGAAATTTAACCGAGTACCCGAATTAAAACTAAAAGTCAACGGGTACAGAAGCGACTCCAACAATGGCTAACATTATAAAAAATGTGCCAATTTAAGGAAATTTCAAACAGTCATTATGGCACGAATGTATAAATTCTAGATTGATACAACCTGCCCCTGTGATGATTTCCCAAGTTCCTCCATGAATCCAGCGATGTAATCGACTAACACAACTGATTAACTGCTTAAATTGCAAAATTTGAGCACTCTAAAAAACACGACTTTGAAAAAGCGCAAAATAGACGAATCTGACTGTGATTGGGAATTGACTCGGTACCTGCGGCTATGGTATTCCCGGACACAGTATGGGCAGGACCAGGAGAGTGCGGAGTTTTAATTGTTTATTTTGAGCTAGACTAGATAATAGACATTATCATAATAGTACATCTGGTAAGTATTATTCGAAGTAGAATAAACAATCTTGAACGACCTGTTCCCACTGGTTTGAGAACAGCTGAAGTCTGCCTCCGACGGTAGGAATCTGCACACAGCTGGGGGTCGATATTGCACAATAAGACGCTAATTCGCTTAGGTGAAGATTCTCGACTCCCTTCGTTCCTGACATCACCGGAACGCATCCCGCCGGAAACCCGTCAGGACCATCCTCCACGGCCGCCCCGCGGTTTCTTGGAATATGACGGTCCGGGACCGCCGCCACGGCTATCCTTACGATAACCGCTGCGACCCGAACCATCACCCTTCCTGTCCTCCTCATAGAGGACTTGTATGAGGATGAACGGCCAGCTCCCTGTGATCCGGATGCCCGATGGGCATCTCGGCCAGATGGACGGAAGGGCGATCTCTGGCGCTGCCTCTGTTGCTCTTGCCAATGCTGCTTATAGGACTGCTGCGGCCGAGTCCTCTTCGTCGACTTCCACGACTTGCCGACTACTTCCTGCTCTGCGACCATTGACGCGACCTTGGATAAGGCTTGTCGTGCCGAGCCGCCGAACAAGCCTGGACCAATGAAAGGCACAGAAGATAACGCAGCCCTCACCTCATGTCCTGGTTCTACACAATCAAGAACCATTCTCCTCCGCTCCACCAATGATCTGGTGATCACCCTGGCCAGGCAATCTTGGGACAAGCACATGGTGTCCCGGACAACCCAGGGAGCAGCCTCTGGCACTTCCCCACCTTCCGCCACACAGGTCAGCATTCCCTGCAGGACGGTACAGCCGTGCGAGAGTGCAACCATAGCTGCCCTTGCCGCATCCTCAATGAGCGTTAACTCATTAAAAGGATCCTTATTGGCCTGGGAAACTAAGGGATGAGAACGACCCTTTGATTTACCAACCATCGGCCTATTCAATGTCTCTCTCCCCGATGGAAAGCCATGGAACCCGGGCATATTGATGATAGGCCTGCTCTGGAAAGTGGACCCTACTCCTTATCCCCTGTGGGGCCTTGGGCAATGAATAGTCTGGCTGAACCAGACGATATGCCGCAACTTCCAACATGTCAGAAGTCTGCATGTCCAAGGGGAGCGTCGGCATGACCGAAGAGCCCCTTGACAGAGTGCTAGCCGCTCGCTCTGACATCCGCTCCATCACCGGATTGCGCTGAGATCCTTGAGCCGATGCCAACCCGAGACGGTCGAACATCCAGCCAAGGACCTGCACCCATTCAGCTTCGGTGCAGAATAAACGAAATCTAGGATTTCTTTTTTCACGAGAGAGTTGATACTTACCTCCCTAATACTTTTGATATTGCTAAATATTGGCTTTCACTCAATAAACACTCAGATTTAAAACAGTTAGGTGCCCCTACTGGGCAGGGAGTCAGAGCGTAGTCTGGCGGATGCCAGCCCCACCACCGCGCATGCGCAGACTAGCACTTCCTCTGACTAGATTATTGGCTGACACACATGCAACTAATAAGAGCCTGAAGACCGAGCCTCTGTGGGGTGGAGAGGCCGGGTCCGTATCTAGGGAGGTAAGTATCAACTCTCTCGTGAAAAAAGAAATCCTAGATTTCGTTTATTTCACTTCAAGAGTATACTTACCTCCCTAATACTTTTGATATTGCCAGAATTCGAAAGTGAATCTGGCGGGAGGGAGGCGAGGTCAAAAGACCAGCTCATCCCAATACGCTTTTCTGCGTTTAAGGCACTTAAACTTCTGAAACTGTAAGAAAAAAACAGTCAGGATTTGACTAACCATCGGATAACACGACCGATGTATGAGAGATGACCGAATGTCATATGCGCTCCCCCCCCCCTCCTTCCTGGGAGGAAGAGTCGACTGACCTCAATGTCCTATACGCTCTCTACGTACAAGTGCCATGTACTACAGGACAGAGACGAAAAAGCTCCATTTTCGTAACTCTCAACAATGAACCACACAAATACACAAACCATCACCATATTAATAACGGGTAATCGTGACAATACAATCAACAACGGACAACACATGAACAAGACTGACCTTGTTGAAAATGGCTGCTGACATCATCTTCCCATCGGTAAAGACTGATGCAGGCCCAAAAAAGTGGGTGTTTCCATAAATTAATTGTGATATATATAAGTAATGAGGAAATCACCTCAAAAAATATAAACCGATTTATTTTTTCAAAACCGACAAGGCGAGAGGATTAGAGGTGTCACGGAGATAATGGTCTGTAAAACTTGACTCACAGTGCCACTGAGCCACCGACATAATATCATCCACAGGGACCCCATTAAATAGGGCCGTGGATGTCACTACGCCGCGGACACTGTGAGCCTTGGCCACGTCAACCTGCTTCCCGGTGGCGGATTTATGGCAAAACTGAATGCATTCCACAATCCACCTGGAAATGGTGTCCTTAGAAGCCCTCCCATGGGGTTCAATATATGACAACCATAACGCTGACTGGTCGGTGCGCCATGCCGCCGTACGTTGTTTGTACCGGCGCAGCGCCCGGACGGGACACCATGCTTTAGAATTAGGATCATATCTAGTTAAAGCAGGCAAAATAATAGGTTGACCTGGATATTTCAACGACTGATTTTTAGCCAAGAAATTAATCCTAGGTAGCAGCTTAAGGCCTTCCCCTGAAACCACAAAACGGTCATCCTCGGCTGATAAGGCATGAATCTCACTCCTACGCCTAGCCGAGGCCGCAGCAATTAAAAACACAGTCTTCAGTGTTAATAGTTTCATAGAAATGGAACTAAGTGGTTCAAAAGGCTTATCACCTAGTACTTGAAGCACTAGCGATAAACTCCAAGACGGAATCACAGGAGGATTCCTTGGTCTTAGATTGCCCATGCCTTTAATTAATACATTCAATGTATTTACTTCATCACTTCCCCTCTTAGCCAAGCAAGGAATAACAGACATTAATGCTGACTTATAACCAGCAATAGAGTTAGGCTTGAGGCTATAGGCATCATAGAGGTGACAGAGGAAATCAGCTACTACTTGAATAGATGAATCCATTGGATCAATACATCTTTTTGAGCACCATTCTGCAAATCTGTTGATTTTATAATTATATGCTCTGGAGGTTGACCCCCTCCTGGCTTTGGCCATAAACATGGCTGCTTGCTCAGAAAAGCCCTCCTTAATTCTAGATTCCTTGACAACATCCACGCAGTCAATCTGAACATTGACGGATTGTTGTGAAGGGCCTTGCCCTGGAAGATAATATCGTCCATCAGAGGCAGAGGAACCGGATTGCAGACCAGAAGGTCCAGCAGATCCGTATACCATGATCGGCTTGGCCAATCCGGGGCGATCAGAAGCACTTGGCATTCCTCTTGTCTGATTTTCTGAAGAATTTTTGGAATCAGGATTGCTGGAGGGAATGCGTATGCATACATTCTCCCCCAGCTGATAGCTAACGCATCTGTTGCGAAAGCGCTTGGATCCGGAATCGGAGAGACGTACGTCGTCATCTTCGCATTCTTCTTCGTTGGGTAAAACACTCATCCTTCGGCTCAATGAGTCTGCAAGCAGGTTTAACCTTCCCGGAATATGAACTGCTTTCAAGGTAATCTGGTGATCCAGACACCAACATAGCAGTTTCCATGTCATCATACAGAGACTGGGCGACTTCGTTCCGCCCTGGCGGTTTATGTAAGTCACAACTGTTGAGTTGTCTGAACGAATAAGAACAATCTTGCCCTGAACTTTCTGTAAGAAATGTTCCAGGCCCAGGACTACTGCTCTTAACTCCAGTAGATTTATATGTTCCTGTGACTGTTCCAGATTCCAAAGCCCTGATATCGTGGATTCTTCCAGGCAAGCTCCCCAGCCCTCCATCGATGCATCTGTATACACAGTCACCTGAGGGTGGGGAGGGGTTAGCAAAACCCCCGGTAAGAGATTCTCTGTATTCAACCACCATTGCAGGTGGTGAATCAGAGGCGCCAACACTGACACATTCGAGTCCAGCGAACCTGTACTCTGGGTCCATTGTGTCATGAGAAACAACTGGATCGGCCGCCTGCGTAAGGCGGCCTGAGGAATGACTGGTTCCAACGAAACCATCAACCCCAGCATTCTCAAGTAAACCCGTGCCAGGACATGACGACTGTCGCACACTGACTGAATCAACGAGATGAGTATTTGAACCCTCTCCTGAGTAGGATAAACATATCCTGTCTCCAGATCGAAGAACATCCCCAGGTAAACAAACTTCTGGGATGGAGTCAGCTCTGATTTTGGGAAATTGATCATCCAGCCCAAGTCTGTGAGAATTTTCAAAACAATCTCCAGATTGGCGGACAAACTTTCCCGGGTGTGCGCTTTCAACAGCCAGTCGTCTATGTACGTGTGGACTGCTATGCTTCTCCTGCGGAGGTATGCTGTGATCGCAAGAACCACACGGGTGAAAACCCGAGGAGCCGTGGAAATTCCGAAGGGCAACACCCTGAATTCCCACTGTCTGCCCTGGAATGCAAATCTCAGGAAGCGACAGAAACTCCTGTGGATGGGGATGTGGAAATAAGCGTCCTTCAAATCTATCGACGCCGTCCACATCCCCCTCTCCAACCCCGCCAACACCGAGCGCACCGTTTCCATCTTGAAACTGGGCGTCTCGATGAACTTGTTCAATGGCTTGAGGTTGAGAATCGGTCTCCACCCACCGGTGCGTTTTGTTACCAAGAACAGGGTTGAATAGAAGCCCGGACACCTTTGTGCCGGCTGAATAGCTCCTTTTTGTACGAGGGAATTTATCTCCTCCTCGATACACAACCTTTGATCTGGATCTCTCGGAACGGGAGTCCAGATTGGCACCAGAGACAGTCGCGACGGCGGGCCTGTCATCCACTCTGGATGATACCCCACGGAAAGCCATCGCAAGACTAAACGGTCCTGAGTTAACCGTTCCCACTCTTGCATGTGGTCGGCTAGCCGGCCTCCCACCGGTCCACCTAGGGACCGCGGTGGACACAAGGCATGCAAGAGCGGCACTGTCTCCGTCGCCATACACACCGGCGTGGTCCTTACCGCGGTAAGCGCCCTGTCAGGAACGATAACCACGCCCAGATCCTCGCGCGACCCGCCCCGCCCCGCGCGCACCTCGGTGCACGGGCGGCTGCCTGGCTGACGGCGGCTGAGGAGCCTGCGCCCCCCTCACTGCTGGCCGAATCGCACGCGGCCGAGGCCGGCGCTGCGACGGCGGCTGGCCTCTGACTTGGCCAGCACCACCTCGAGCCTGCAGGGGACGATACGCAGGGGCCGCGGCGCGAACGTTAGCACGACGCAGTACCTCAAACTGTTCGCGCAGCGCCCTCTGGTTATTCACCAGGGTGACCGTCTCCTGGAGGTGGCGACATCCCTCACCTCCAAAAAGACCAGGACCCGTCATAGGCGTACGGAGTAGCCTATTATACAGGTCCTGAGACGGGCACAGATTGTCCAGGGCAAATGTGCGTCTTGCCCTGACACTCCTGGTCACCGCCCGCGTCATACAGTCCAGCGCCAGGTTAATACCATCCTGGATGGTTCGCTGGACCGCGAGCGGGCCTGGCTGGCGCGATGCGGATGCCGTTACTACCCCCTGTAACAGCTGGGAGACGTGGGACAGAGCGGCAATCGAAGCCCTCCCACTCTCCTCCGCATCACGCAACGCGGTATTCGCCGAACGCAACGCGTTCGCGCACAAGACCCCCGCGTCAGAACGGGATCCTGGCCGCGTATCCTCACCCAAAGCCGCGCGGTCATCCACGCTGGGCTTGGGTACCACACCGTACCGCTGGTAGTCCAGGGGCACGATGCGACAACGCTTGGCCACCTCGCGAGGGGCCTTCGCGAGACGTCCACTCGTGTTAATGGACGCCTCCGCCGCCTTGAACATGTCAACGACATGCTCCGCCAGCGGCAGAGAAGGCATAGCGTTAGCAGTTGGTTTCCCAGCTAACCACGGCGTGTGAACACGGTGGCTAGCCGACTGCTCCACGGGCAGATCAGGTCTAACGCTCACCAACCACTGGCAAGCGTCATACCAATCCTCCTCCGTGGCTAACTGCGAGCGCTCTACAAGACGGGGTCCTTCGTCTTCCTCCTGAGCGCAAGCAGTACTTGACGGCGGGTACGCTGATACACCTGGCAAGCCAGGGAAAACATGCGGGCCTGACAGCACCGGCATGAGAATATCACTGGTTTGACCAGGAGCAGGCACCGCGGTAGAGCGCGGGGTATATATAGCCCTACCACGGGCCCGGCCAGCACCAGCTACACTCTCGGCAAGCCGAGGTATGCGGTACCGCTGGCCATCAGCAGCGCCCTGGGCCACCACCTGAACCGCGGACCTTACTCCAGGGTGAGTAATACCGTGGAAAAAAGCGCCTGTATTCCCCGCGAGGGGTGCACAAACGTCTTCATCCATGTCCACGTCGTCAGACGGCGACCCCAGCAGGTAATCCTCATCACCCTGGTCAGAAAGATTAGACCCCGGGTCAGCAAAGAGAGCTAACCCGGGCTGACCAGGAACGGTGCCATAGGAGGTACTGGCCACCGCGGCGTGCGGATACCCCTGGACTGATAAGCAGCCAGCGGGTTCCAGCGACAACCGTCCACGGTCCCCTATCGGCGCGGCAATAAGCCTGCTGCCAGGGCCGTGGAACGCCCCCTCTAATGGGGCCACCTCTGAATCGTCGGACAACGGAAGCGGACTAAGGAAAATCGATCCAGAGGCGGGGATTACCTGCTCCGAAGCCGATGATGAGGACAATAAAGGATCTGGTCCAGGAAGCATGCCACGAAGCAACCCTGGAACCAAATCTTTTATTGTCCTCCTCATCTCTCCCAACATCTCGGTCCGAAAGGTCTCCATATCCACCGCGGACGAGACCTTCCCCTTACCCTTCTCACTTACAACCTCTCGTTTCCGCTTCATCTTCTTCTCCTCCACTACCACCTTGTCCGTCGCCTGTAAGCAGCACAAGAATTCGGACATTAACTCGCCCCCCCAGTGCTTACATATGTCACAATTAATCAATGGACCACAAGGGCTACATCGAAAACACAGATGCGGCCAGAACTTCACATGCATAAAACGTCCACAGGACGCGCAACCCGGTCCCTGAAACAGGGACAAGGAGTATGAGCAACTAGTTAAGCTTAGAAACTCAATCCAACTCAAGGAGAAGGAAAACGATCATAAAGATCAATATACATCAAAAACCAGCCTAGCGCTTGAATTGCTAATAAATACATAGCCAGCTGATTATGACGTCATTAATCCCGTGACAGGAAAAAATTCGATCCCAACAAAACATCCCAGTGCAAAGACGAATTGTATGCTGAATGGATAAGTTGACTACACAACCATCAGATACATATAGATAACTCTTTACTGGCAAAAATGTTAATTATCTCCCTTTGATTGTTTACAATAATTAACATCACCACATTATCAATAACTAGATACCTGACACTTTGTATAGACAAACCATCCAACGTGACGAACCGGAAACTCCACCATCTGCACGCCTCTTAACTCTCTCCACCTCATGGGGAAGGAATTGGAACAAGAGGGCAAAGTGAGAAGACCTTTATACCAGGCCTCCAACTCACTGGGCATAATTTTTCATTTGGTTAGATAACCTAACAGTGTTAGTAGGAAATGGAACCATGGTGGAGAGAATACTAATTCTCTGGTACTGTGACGTCACAACCTAGCGTCATACAGACCTGTGGACAGAAACAGAAAGAGAAATTAGTCCTAGGTAGCACCGAGTTGACCTAAACCAACTAACTAAGGCGCTTATCACGGTAAACGCGAGTCCCGGAAACACAATACACCGGGAAGAAAACTCGCTAATTTTACTAGAAGTCACCTGATTTAAAGGTCCTCCGTCCTCCTGTGGCGACGTATTCCTATCCGCCATCCAAAAAAGTGACTAACACTCCAAACAAACACCACTTAAACAGTTTAAGAGAGCGAAAAAGCTATTGAACAAAAAAAACATGTGTGATCTCTTTGCCAATAATCTAGCAAAGAGGTAGTGCTAGTCTGCGCATGCGCGGTGGTGGGGCTGGCATCCGCCAGACTACGCTCTGACTCCCTGCCCAGTAGGGGCACCTAACTGTTTTAAATCTGAGTGTTTATTGAGTGAAAGCCAATATTTAGCAATATCAAAAGTATTAGGGAGGTAAGTATACTCTTGAAGTGAAATGAGGATTCGTCCATCAATGGACTACCATTCTCATCTTCCTTCTCACCCTTAGATGAGAAGGCCATCGACGACCCATGCTGAGAACCATGAACCTCACTCCTTCCAACATGAAGTGAGTCCATAGCCCGACTACTTGCGGCACCAGTATCCAGCGAATTGCCAGACACGGATTCACCGCAATCAATCGACTCCAACACGGGAGCCGGGACTACAGCCGCTTTTACCCCGGCAGACAACAGAACTCCGAGAGGAGCCGCACCTACCGCCGCACCGAAAAACACGGCTCCACTGAAATATGCCCGACGGAACGTCGACATCACCACCCGGCTGGCAGACCCGTACAAAACCTGACGGAGACCCTTGGGACGTACTCGGTTCTACCCCTACTGAAAGATCTTCCATAAGCAGATCTTCCTCCTCCGCCGTCGGCTCTTGAGACAAGACCGAAGGAAGAACAGGTGCTTGCCCCTCCACAGAACTGGCCGGACCACCGATAGGTTGCCCTGCACCAGCCTGCATCGCCGGGACCGTGGACTGGAAGGACTCAAACATCGCCTTGAACTGGGCCGCCCATACACCCAATGCTGAGTCCATATGCTCGTTCAGACGCTCTTCAAGACCTTTTATTGACGCCTGATCCAGCTTGGCCGCCTTATCCCTCGCGATCCTCTCCAAATGCGCACGTCGATCGCGATCGAACTCCGCCACCAACTCCGATGACCACTTCGCACACACATCACAAGGACTTCCAACCTTGCACTTCGCACAAGCCACACAGTGATGACCCGAGTACTTGCACCTTATGCACCGATTACACTTCTGACACAGCGTGTCCTGGTTCTTGGCTTTCTGCGAACACAGAGTAAGAATTAAAACGCTGCACATGACATACAATGATGAGCAACATGCACAATTGACTTGATTGTAACTTAGAATTACTTAGAAACATTAACTTTCTCTTAGATTAATGATAATCACGTCTTTACGCAGGAAATATTTGAAACTTTTTTGAGTGAAAATTTTATAAACACGACTTGGTAATTAACTAATGTTAAAATATCCAAGAAATAAACACTGATCACTACAAATACCCTCGTCAATGAAGCGAGAGTTAAAGATCGGCATAAAACAGAGTGCATAGACACGCCAAACCAAAACAAAACGTTAATAATGGGCGCTGCCATCTTGGCTAAGGGCGCATCCATCTTGGAAGGAACCGAGTCGCAAGAGAAATTAACCAAGTACCCGGATAAGATTAAACAGTTAACGAGTACCGGAGCGACTCCAACAATGGCTACCATTTAAAAATAATGTGCCAATTTAAGGAAATTTTAATCAGTCATTACGGCACGAATGTATAAATTCTAGATTGATACAACCTGCCCCTGTGATGACTTTCCCTTTCCTTCCATGAAGCCAGTGATGGATAATGTTAAACACGCTTAATTCCGCTAAAACTGCACAATTTTAGAGCTAAAAAAAACATGTGACTTTCAGTCAGCAAAATAGACAAATCTGACTGTGATTAAGAATTGACTCGGTACCTGGGGCTATGGTAATTCCCGGACACAGTATGGGCAGGACCAGGAGAGTGAGGATTTTTTCATTGTTTATTTTGAGCTAGACTAGATAATAGACATTATCATAATAGTACATCTGGTAAGTATTATTCGAAGTAGAATTTTTTTGCAAAATGTTATGCATTCTAATTATCTAGTAATATCTTGATACAAAATCCAGTTCAAAGCAGCCGAGAATTTGTATTCAGCAAAACTATTTTAGCTGTTTAAACTTGAGGAGATCTATCAGATCTATATATCTGTGTTGTTTAGATGAGGTTCCCGTACTAGCCTGGTTCCCTGTATCGATTTATTTAACTAGTCTCATCTATAAATCGGCAAGAAATAACCAACTAACCATGCAATGAAACTTATTTGAGTGTATTGAACTTATCTGGTTGTTATATACTAACCATTTGTTGTCTATTTTGTCACTAAAGCCACTTGGAATTTGCAAATGATTTTGTGTTTCACAATGAACCGGTTCAGTTCGTGAAAATCTTCACGAACCACAGCCCTATTATATTGTTTCATTTTACATCGGTATGTTATTTGGATCATATCCTTATGTTGTCATTATCATTTTGCACCATTGTCTCCGTCCTAATTTAATCAGCTTCAGTCGTGTCGGCATTGTATCTGTGTACCATTTACTTATCATAATGGTATCCTCATAGCATCACATCAACATTTTAAATTTTCACATAATTTTGTTATTTGTACATTGACGCATCATAAGTCATCAGTGTTGTCTCACGCTGTCATTCAGTCAGAGATGCCCACCCCCATTCCCACCCACCTCCCCCGATATCCCATCTACTGGGGTCCATTCTGGCTTCACAGTGTCCATTAAATTTTGCGTTCCAGGCCCTAACTATTTCTAGTGTTTTCATATTACATTAAAGGTGCATATTCACAGCACAGTGGTTCAAAATAAAATTGCCAAAATTATATACTTTTAGAGGCTTTTAGTTGTGTGCCTATATGTAAGGAAATGAAATAAATCTTAGCATATGATGATTTCATTACGTATAAATTAGTATAATTTTCTAAGTTGTCTAATTGAATTAGAGGCACTAGTCCCTAATTCAAATTCGTAAATAAACCTACAAAATTTATGTATATGGAATGAAATCATTATATGCTTAGATTTATTTTGTTTCATTACATTGTAATTTAAGCCCCATAAAACTATACAATTTGATTTTCATGCATTTTGTTGTGAATATGCACCTTTAACAGAAATATATAGCTTAGTTTTTAGTTCTACTAAATTTTATCAGTATCTTCTTGACGAGACGGCATAGGCTTTGTAATAATGACAGTTTTGTTGAAGAGAGTAGTTGACGGAATTTAAAATAATTTGGTCTATTATAAAGACATTTTGGTAGAGTTTCTTTTCGGACATCATCAAAGTAATCACACATGAGGATATAGTTGAATTCATCCCCAATATCGTCCTGCGTGCATAATGCACATTTTCACTATATTATGCTTGACCTACATAGAATATGTGTACTATCAGGCACTTAATGGTGGTCTACCCCAGAGTTAGCGAAATTTCCTTATCAGTCCCTGTCAGCCACTACACTGATACCCTATCAGGGGTTTGATTCGGTGCACGTATCAGTGCACTATCGACAAATGTTAGGTGACCTATCAAGATTTTTGATTCGGTCAACTTCATGGTTATGCCGTTCATACAGCACTGATAGCCCTATCAGAGTGTTGATTCGGTCGCCCCAGTTCTGCCACAAAAATCCACAAAAACACTGATTGAAAATTCGCTGAATAATTTTATTGCTACCTGCCGTTGCCTATAAAGTACATGTAACATCTTTAATGATGATGCCAGCCGAAAGAGGCCTCTGTAGTAGTCTTGATGAATATTCATTTACAGGTCAAGAGAAAGGTATGTTTGAAAATTTACCAATGGAATTACTGGTTTGATAACCGCTCGATAACCAAGCCAGTCATTCAGTCATTCCAGTGGTAAAGTTTAATCCACGAGTTTGGTCAAAATTTAATTTTTCTCATAGGAAATGTCCATTTACAAGCCAAGAGAAGAATATTCTTGAAAATTTACCATTGGAATGACCGGCTCGATTATCGAGGCAGTCAAGTCAATCCAGTGGCAAATTTTCAAAAATAGAGTTCCCTTGGTCTGCAAATGGACATTTCACAGAACCCCTTCAGAAGCCATTTTTGGCCGGCTTGGGTGTTAAACGGTTAACTAGCTTTACAAAAACCAGGTAAAAGCATTTGCAGTGTTGCACGCATAGAACACGAAATGCTTAGAAAAATTTTGCTCTGGATTTTCTCCGGACCGAGTTCTGACAGCGTCAACTGGCATGTCATATTTCACACAACGTCAATCACACACGGAGGGACAATCATTTACTCATTATAATGTCAACTGGACACTGGTCAGTTCTGCTGTCACGAAGCACTATAACATTCTTTTAATGTCTGCAAATTGTTCATGCATTCCTTAAATTCATCCTCTTCAAGACCCGCCTCCGCAAACCGATGAAACCGTCTGAGCTTTAATTTTGACGCGTTGTCATGGAGACTGGTGATCATGTGACCAGCATCGGGAGAACACTGTAATGAAGTCATTACAGGGATGGATTGAACGGCTGTGGAGAAAAACATTTAAGGTTATTTTCAGATACAATTAATTTTGGCATTAACAACCACGTACACATCAGTACAAGTCACCAAGAAAGATCTTTAACCATTTAATGGTCATATCGGCCAAAACCGGCCCCTATACTGGTCTTGAGGAATGCCAATTTGCAAGTCAAGAGAAGACCATTTTTGACAATTTAACACTGGAATGCCTGGCTCGATAAACAAGCCAGGCATTCCAGTGGTAAATTTTCAAAAATAGTCTTTTCTTGTCCTGAAAATAGACATTCAATAAGCAAATATTTAAATTTTCTTGGGAAAATTTGAACATTAAAGGGTTAATCCATTCAACGCTGCATACCAACATATGACAAAATCTTCATGATATATAACCAATATTCAAATTAAATTGACTGGAAGTCCCCCCCCCACCCCCTCCCCCCCACACTCCTCACCCCCATTCTTAGCAATCGCTTCAAGTCAAATTATTAACATTCCTCTATAGCTGCCTTGAAATGTAGATTTCATTGCTGAATGAATATAAGGCAGTTATTATAAGTGTATTAATCCTTATAAGTGTATTAGCCCTTTCAACGATAAATCCCTCGGAAAGTATATTCTTTACGATATAAAACTTATTCTGTTGAACATTCTTTAATTAATTTCCAGTCAAATTAATTTCAAAATACTCAAGTTTTCCTTTAGGGGTGCCTTGAAAATGAGACATGGGGGAATTTATTGGTGATAGGGTTAATAATCAAGATGGGTGAGAGACATTCAGCATTTTGCTTAGTGAATGTCCATTTGCCCGCAAGAGACCATTGAAAAAAACTTAAAACTGGATGATTGGATCAGTTAACAAGTCAGACAGTCCAGTGGGAAATTTAAACTAGATGACCTGTGTCCCGCATGTTGAGCCATTTAGTTTTAACCGCATATCACACATGTGTGGCAACGTCGCAAAATAAGGATTTCTTAAAAACGTATATCCCTTGATAAATCAAATGACTTAGTGTAAAATGTAAAAGTATGGAAAAACTTGTAAATTGTTTTATTTTTGCTGCAAACTGAATGCAATGATGATATAGAGCAATTCCGTAAAGTTTTGTTGGGATTGGATAAGCCCTTGATAAATTAAAAGAACAGTGAAAGACTATAACATTCTTCTAATTCTTGGTACACAGAAAACTAAGTCGAAACTACGTAAAAATACGGAAACAATTTAACAATCATTTTCATTATGATGGAGTCGGGATGCAATAATGGCATAGAACAAATCTGTACAGTTTTATTGTGATGAGGTAAGCCCTTGTATTTGATGAACTACATGGCCATTGAAAAACCTTAACATGTACCTAATTCTTGTTGCAAAATAGGCTATTACCTAATTCTTGTTGCAAAATAGTCCAATCCCTGCAAATATATGGAACAAATTATTTGAATTATGATGTAGACGGGATGCATTGATGGCATAGGTATGTCCGTACAGTTTTATTGAGATCAGATAACCCATTGATGAATTAAATGTACATTGAAAAACTTTAACATTCACCCAATTCTTGTTGCAAAATAGGTTAAGTTCAAACCCAGTAAAAATATGGAAAAAATTTGAAAATTATTTTAATTATGATGTAGACTGGATGCAATGATGGTCTAGAACAAATCTGTAATGAATTAAATGTATATTGAAAAACTAACATTTATCTGCATGCCATTTGGATCACTATGTCGAGCCACCCTATGAGGGCACGATTAGACTTCTCTTAACCAGAGAATGGACCTTTTGAGTTTTAGCTATGCCCCGCCCATCTCTATCTAATCGCCATCCACATCTCGCCGTGTTGGGATTGATTGATCCCCGAATGCCCTAACTATCAATTTCCTGAAAACTATACAGATAAGCTGTTGAATATTTTGTAACCAATTTGACTGTGTGCTGTTGCTGCCTATGGCAGCAACCGCGCCCAGTCAAATTAGTTTCAAAATATTCAACAGAATATTTATTAAATAGTACAGCCATAAAATTCATACAACAATGTGGTCTGTCTTCAAATACTTATCTACGTCATTCATGACATCATTCATTATGATGTCATTCTTAGGGCTGGGGCAAACATTCGAACCGTCGAACAACCGCGAACTCTGGGAAGACGAATCATATTCGAACATTTATTCTACGAATCTTGTGGTTCGTGAATCATACATTAATTTTTTTCGCATGTATTTTCCATCTGCCTAAAGCAAATATACGGAAACCATGATGAAAACGATTTACTAAGCACTTATTCTCGCCGTATACAAGTTTTGATGCTAAACCGTAATTCAGATTTAGGACAATATTTTGAATTATTTTCCGAGTAAGTTCAACCCACACCCATGATAGCGTAATTGTCCTGGAGTAACACATACCTTCCTCGCTTAAATGGTTTAATTTACGGGCAAATATCGAGATTACAAGCCAAGAAAATGTTATCATGTGTATTACACCATCTCAACATATTACAGGCTTATAAGGTCTACGAGGTACGCATGCGCTGTCAAAGAAAAGGTGAACATAACAGATTTTCTTTGTTATTTGCAATATCGGCCATGATTTCTGAAAAATGATACAGTGTTCAAATTATTATTCTAATCATTCTTCCATTACGTTTTTATTGGCTATTATAATGATCAGTTAGTATATCCAATCAAAATGCGATGTGCTTTCTCTGATTAAAATCGAGGATGTTCAGCGCGCAATTGTTACTACAACAAATTGGTCAATGTCGTAAAAGAATATTATATGCTAGAGATAGATACACAATTACAGTATAGATCGCACTAAATGAACTACCAGTAAAACCGCTGTTTAAAACAGTTTTCTCGACCAACTGCGTTTATATGGGCATATTTTTTTTGTAAAACGTGCATTTTAATTATCTAGTAATATCTTGATACAAAATCCAGTTCAAAGTAGCCGAAAATGTGTATTCAGCAAAACCTTTAGCAGTTTAAACTCAAGGAGATCTATCAGATCTACATATCTGTGTTGTCTAGATGAGGTTCCCATACTAGCCTGGTTCCCTGTATCGATTTATTTAACTAGTGTCGTCTATAAAATGGCAAGAAGTAACCAACTAATCATGTAATGAAACTTATTTGTATTGAACTTATCTGGTTGTTATATACTAACCATTTGTTGTGTATTTTGTCACTAAAGTCACTTGGAATTTGCAAATGATTTTGTGTTTCACAATCTTTCTAATTCTATTTCATCAGTTCAGATTTTGAATACTAGATGGTTCGTGAACCAGACAAGCGTATCGCGAACCGGTTCGGTTCGTGAAAATCTTCATGAACCACAGCCCTAGTCATTCTACACATCATGTCAGGATGGATGGATAAAGACGAAAGGTCTATTGACGTTTCTCACAACCCTTTTAGAAGTGAATTTGAATGATCATTAATCCTTTCACTCAAGATGGCGCAATATGGCTTTTGTACTGGTCTTCATACATGTCCATTTGCAGACCATGAGGAGACTATTTTTGAAAATTTATCAGTGACTGGACTTAATAGCTCGGTAACTGAGCCAGTCACTCCAGTGACAAATTTTCGAAAACGTCTCTAGGCGGGCAAATGAACATTTCATATGAGAACATTGAATTTTTTAAACATATTAAACGAAATCTAGGATTTATTTTTTCACGAGAGAGTTGATACTTACCTCCCTAATACTTTTGATATTGCTAAATATTGGCTTTCACTCAAAAAAACAGTTAGGTGCCCCTACTGGGCAGGTAGTCAGAGGTAGTCCGGCGGATGCCAGCCCCACCACCGCGCATGCGCCGACTACTACTTCCTCTGACTAATTTATTGGCTAACACATGCAACTGCCAAGAGCCTGAAGACCGAGCCTCTGTGGGGTGGAGAGGCCGGGTCCGTATCTAGGGAGGTAAGTATCAACTCTCTCGTGAAAAAAGAAATCCTAGATTTCGTTTATTTCACATCAAGAGTATACTTACCTCCCTAATACTTTTGATATTGCCAGAATTCGAAAGTGAATCTGGCGGGAGGGAGGCGAGGTCAAAAGACCAGCTCTTCCCTATACGCTTTCACGCGTTTAAGGCACTTATGACGTCTGAAAATGTGTGAGAACACATTCAGGATTTGACAAACCATCGGATAACACAACCGATGCATGAGAGATGACCGAATGTCATATGCGCTCCCCCCGCCCTCCTGGGAGGAAGACTAGATGACCTCAATGTCCTATACGCTCTCCACGTACTAGTGCCAAGTACTATAGGACTGAGACGAAAAGGCTCCATTTTCGTATACTCTCTATGATGAACCACCTCCCACATAAATCATCACCATATTAATAATAACGGGTAACGTGACAATACAAGTAACAATGAACAACACATGAACAAGACTGACCTTGTTGAACTTGGAAGCTGTCATCATGATCCCAGTAGAGAAGCCTGATGCAGTCCCGACAAGTGGTTGTTACCATCGCTAAATTGCGAAGTATATAAGCAATGCGGAAGCACTCTTCACAAAATGTAAAAAACGATTAATGTTTTAAAATCGACAAGGCGAGAGGGTTAGAGGTGTCACGGAGGTAATGGTCTGTAAAACTTGACTCACAGTGCCACTGAGCTACGGACATAATGTCATCCACAGGGACCCCACTAAACAGGGCAGTGGATGCCACGACACCGCGGACACTGTGAGCCTTGGCCACATCAACCTGTCTCCCGGTGGCGGATTTGTGACAAAACTGAATACATTCCACAATCCACCTGGAAATGGTGTCCTTAGACGCCCTGCCATGGGGTTCAATATATGACAACCATAACGCTGACTGGTCGGTACGCCACTCCGAAGTACGCTGTTTGTACCGGAGCAGCGCCCGTACGGGGCACCATACTTTAGAATTAGGATCATATTTAGTTAAAGATGGCAAAAAAATAGGTTGACCTGGATATTTCAATGACTGATTCTTAGCCAAGAAATTAATCCTAGGTAGAAGCTTAAGGCCTTCCCCTGTAACCACAAAACGGTCATCCTCGGCTGATAAGGCGTGAATCTCACTCCTACGCCTTGCCGAGGCCGCAGCAATTAAAAATACAGTTTTAAGCGTTAACATTTTCATAGAAATGGAACTAAGTGGTTCAAAAGGCTTATCTCCTAGTACCTGAAGCACCAGGGATAAACTCCAGACTGGAATCAGTGGTGGATTCCTTGGTCTTAGATTGCCCATGCCTTTAATTAATACATTTAATGTACTTACTTCATCACTCCCCCTATTAGCCAAGCAAGGAATAACAGTCATTAATGCTGATTTGTAACCAGCAATAGAGTTAGGCTTGAGGCTATAGGCATCATATAGGTGACAGAGGAAATCAGCCACTACCTGAATAGATGAGTCCATTGGATCAATACATCTTTTTGAGCACCACTCTGCAAATCTGTTGATTTTATAATTATATGCTCTGGAGGTTGACCCCCTCCTGGCTTTGGCCATAAATATGGCCGCTTGCTCAGAAAAGCCCTCCTTAATTCTAGATTCCTTGACAACATCCACGCAGTCAATCGGAACATTGACGGATTGTCGTGAAGGACCTTGCCCTGGAAGATAAGGTCGTCCATCAGAGGCAGCGGAACCGGATTGCAGACCAGAAGGTCCAGCAGATCCGTATACCACGATCGGCTTGGCCAATCCGGGGCGATCAGAAGCACTTGGCACTCCTGCTGCCTGATTTTCTGAAGCACCTTTGGAATCAGGATTGCTGGAGGGAATGCGTATGCATACATTCCCGCCCAGCTGATAGCTAACGCATCTGTTGCGAAAGCGCTTGGGTCTGGAATCGGAGAGACGTACGTCGTCATCTTCGCATTCTTCTTCGTTGCGAACAAATCGATGTTGGGTTTCCCCCAATGGTCGAACAGACGATCCGCCACACATTGATTTAGTTGCCATTCCGTGGGTAAAACACTCATCCTTCGGCTCAATGAGTCTGCTAGCAGATTTAGCCTTCCCGGAATATGAACTGCCTTCAAGGTGATCCCATGATCTAGGCACCAACAAAGCAGGTTCCATGTCATCATACAGAGACTGGGCGACTTCGTTCCGCCCTGGCGGTTTATGTAAGTCACTACTGTTGAGTTGTCTGAACGAATTAGAACAATCTTGCCCTGAACTTTCTGTAAGAAATGTTCCAGGCCCAGGACTACAGCTCTTAGCTCTAGTAGATTGATATGTTCCTTGGACTGATCCAGATCCCAAAGCCCTGATATTGTGGACTCTTCCAGACAAGCTCCCCACCCCTCCATCGATGCATCTGTATACACAGTCACCTGAGGGTGGGGAGGGGTTAGCAAAACCCCCGGCAAGAGATTCTCTGTATTCAACCACCATTGCAGGTGGTGAATCAGAGGCGCCAACACTGACACATTCGAGTCCAGCGAACCTGAACTCTGGGTCCACTGTGTCATGAGAAACAACCGGATCGGGCGCCTGCGCAAGGCGGCGTGCGGAATGACTGGTTCCAATGAAACCATCAACCCCAGCATTCTCAAGTACACCCGTGCCAGGACATGACGACTGTCGCACACCGACTGTATTACTGAGATGAGTCTTTGAACCCTCTCCTGAGTTGGATAAACATATCCCGACTCGAGATCGAAGAACATGCCCAGGTAAACAAACTTCTGGGATGGAGTTAGCTCTGATTTTTGGAAATTGACTATCCAGCCCAAGTCCGTGAGAGTTTTCAAAACAATCTCCAGATTGGCCGATAACGTTTCCCGGGTGTGTGCTTTCAACAGCCAGTCGTCTATGTACGTGTGGACTGCTATGCTTCTCCTGCGGAGGTATGCAGTGATCGCAAGAACCACACGGGTGAAGACCCGAGGAGCTGTGGAAATCCCGAAGGGTAATACCCTGAATTCCCACTGTCTGCCCTGGAATGCAAATCTCAGGAAGCGACGGAAACTCCTCTCTATGGGAATGTGGAAATAAGCATCCTTCAAATCTATTGACGCTGTCCACATTCCTTGCTCTAACCCCGCCAACACCGAGCGCACAGTCTCCATCTTGAAACTGGGCGTCTCTATGAACTTGTTCAATGGCTTGAGGTTGAGAATCGGCCTCCACCCTCCGGTGTTTTTCGTTACTAAGAACAGGGTTGAATAGAAGCCCGGGCACCTCTGCGCCGGCTGAATGGCTTCCTTTTGTATGAGGGAATTTATTTCCTCCTCTATACACAACCTCTGATCCGGATCCCGTGGAATAGGAGTCCAGATCGGCACGAGAGACAGTCTCGATGGCGGGCCTGTCACCCAGTCGGGACGATACCCGACTGAAAGCCATCGCAAGACTAAACGGTCCTGAGTCAACCGCTTCCACTCTGGCAAGTGGCCGGCCAAACGGCCGCCCACCGGTCCACCTAGGGATAGAGGTGGACATAAGGAGTGCCAGAGTGGCACTGTTCTCTCGGCGTGAAACACCGGAGTGGTGCCCACTACGGTAACCGGCCCATCAGGCCCGATTACCACGACCAGATCCCCGCGCGCCCCGCCCAGGACCGTGCGCACCACGGTGCGCGGGTTGCTGCCTGGCTGGCTGCGCCTGGGGAGCCTGCGCACCCCTCGCTGCTGGCCGAATCGCCCGTGGCCTAGGCCTACGTTGCGACGGTGGCTGGCCTCTGACCTGGCCAGCACCACCTCGAGCCTGCAGAGGACGATACGCAGGGGGTGCCGCGCGAACGCGCTCCCGCCGGAGCACCTCAAATTGTTCACGCAGCGCCCTCTGGTTGTTAACCAGAATGACCGTCTCCTGGAGGTGCCTACATCCCTCACCCCCAAAGAGACCAGGACCTGTCATAGGCGTTAGCAGTAGCCTATTATACAGGTCCTGGGACGGGCACAGATTGTCAAGCGCAAACGTGCGCCTTGCCCGGACACTCCTGGTCACCGCCCGCGTCAAACAGTCCAGAGCCAGGTTGATACCATCCTGAATGGCTCTCTGGACTGTTACCGGGCTTGGCGGACGTGAAGCGGATGCTGTTACCACGCCCTGAAACAGCTGGGAGACGTGGGACAGAGCAGCAATCGAAGCTCTCCCACTCTCCTCCGCATCACGCAGCGCGGTATTCGCCGAACGCAACGCGTTCGAGCACAAGACTCCCGTGTCAGAACGGGAGCCTGGCCGCGCATCTTCGCCTAAAGCCGCGCGATCATCCACGCTAGGCTTAGGCACCACACCGTACCGCTGGTAATCCAGGGGCACGATGCGGCAACGTCTAGCCACCTCGCGAGGGGCCTTCGCGAGACGTCCATTAACCTTAATGGACGTCTCCGCCGCTTCGAACATGTCCACGACATGCTCAGCCAGCGGCAGAGATGGCATAGCGGTAGCCGCCGGCCTACCAGCTAACCACGGCCTATGGTCACGCTGGATTGCCGACTGCTCCACGGGCAGATCTGGCCGAACGCTTACCAGCCACTGGCAAGCGTCCGACCAATCCTCCTCCGTGGCTAACTGCGAGCGCTCTACTAGACGAGGGCCTTCGTCTTCCTCCAGAGCACTCGCAGTTGACGTCGACGGCGGATATGCTGATACCCCTGGCAAGCCAGGGAAAGCATGCGGGCCCGAAAGAACAGGCATGCTAAACTCCGCGGCTTGACCAGGAGCAGGCGCCGTGGTAGAGCGCGGGGTAGACACCGCCCTACCGCGGGCCTGACCAGCACCAGCGATACTCTCGGCAAGCCGAGGTACGCGGTAACCGTGGCCATCAGCACCGCCCAGGGTCACCTTCTGGACCGTGAAATCTACTCCTGCGTGAGTAGAACCACGGAACACGTCGCCTGTATTCCCCGCGAGGGGTGCACAGACGTCGTATTCCATGGCCACGTCCCCAGACGGCGACCCTAGCAGGAGATCCTCTTCCTCCTGGCCAGAAAGATTAGACTCCGGGTCAGCAAAGAGAGCTAACCCGGACTGGCCAGGGAAGGTGCCATAGGAGGCTTTGACACCTTCGGCGCGCGGATACCCGGGGTCTGATGAGCAGACCGCGGGTCCCAGCAACAACCGTTGTCCACGGGCCCTCGGCGCGGCACCAAGCCTGCTGCCAGGGTCGTGGACCGCCCCCAACAAAGGGGCCACCTCTGAATCCACATCGAACACCGGCCCGGACCTAAGGAACTCGGATTCAGAGGCGGGGATCACCTGCTCGCAAGCAGATGCCGAGGACAACAAAGGAGCTGGCCCAGGGAGCATGCCGCGAAGCAACTCTGGGACCAAATCCTTTATTGTCCTCTGCATCTCTTGCAACATTTCGGACCTGAAGGCCTCCATATCCACCGCGGATGAGGCCTTCCTCTTACCCTTCTTACAACCCTCCTTCTTCTTCTTCCTCTCTTCCTCCATCACCTTCTCCCTTGCCTGCAATGATAAAAAGTCAGCCATTAGCTCACCCCCCCACTGCTTACATACGTCGCACTTCAGCAACGGTCCACAGGGACTGCAGCTAAAACACAAATGTGGCGCAAATCTATCTTTCAGAAATCGACCACGGGACGGGCAACCAGGTCTCTGAAACAGGACAAAGGACAGGGACAATGAGCAAGTTAGTTACGGTTAGAAGAAACTCAAAACCAACTAAAAAAGAGAGGGACAGGATCCTCAAGATCGCAAATCAAGAAGAACCAGCCTTGGACAAAACGTTAAATGTTAATAAAGGCCAAGGCCGATTATGACGTCATCACTCCCGTGACCAAATTAATCGATCCGCAACAAGCACCAAGTGCAAGAACGAATTGTATAAGTAACCGGAACATTCCCGTTGAATAGGCATATCGAGTACACAACAATCAGATATACAGAGATAACTCCTTCCAATTCTAGCATTGGCAAAAAGGGAAATTATCTCCCCTTTTGTTTATCAATAATTAGATACCTGACACTTGTACAGACAAACCATCCAACGCGATGTACCGGAGAACTCCACCATAGTACGCCTCTACATTCTCTCCACCGAAGGGGAAGGAATTGGATCAAGAGGGCAAAGTGAGAAGACCTTTATAACAGGCCTCCAACTCACTGAACATATTCTTTTGGTTAGATAACCTAACAGTATTAGTAGGAAATGGAACCGTGGTGGAGAGAAAATATATCCTCTTGTGCCGAGAAGTCCATCAAAGCTTCTACGTGATACCTGTGGACAAAACACAAAGAGAAATGAGACTTATGAAGCACCATGTTGTAAAAAACCAACACAAACAGGCGCTAATCACGGTAAGCGCGAGTCCCGGAAACACATTACACCGGGGAAAAAACTCGCTAGAATATCATTGAATTCACCTGATAAAGAGATCCCGGCACCTCCTCTGGCGAATTTGTCCTCTCAGACATCTCTTTCAACAATATTCGACGGTAACAGACGTGAAAAAAGGTTTAAACTCGTGAAACTTGCAGATAGCTAACAAGCACATGTGTTCTCCTTGCCAATAAATTAGCAAAGAGGTAGTAGTAGTCGGCGCATGCGCGGTGGTGGGGCTGGCATCCGCCGGACTACCTCTGACTACCTGCCCAGTAGGGGCACCTAACTGTTTTTAATCTGAGTGTTTTATTGAGTGAAAGCCAATATTTAGCAATATCAAAAGTATTAGGGAGGTAAGTATACTCTTGATGTGAAATTGAAGGTTAAAGAAAGATTATGGCATTTCTAATTTCTTCAAAATCTGATGATACTATGTTAATAAATTAGACAACTTTAACAAAATTTGACATCCCACACACACTATTGCAAATCCTCATGCTTTAATATTTGACCCTTCGACTCTTAGCCCCAAATCCTATGGGTCGGAGCCCAATATAAATCTCATCTTGCAATCGGCAATCTTATTACTGCTGTATTTTCTAAATGTCAACCTCCTTCAGTATCAGGAAAAAAAATCACCTTTGAATAGAACAAACCTTGTTCTTTGATATAGGAATAACAAAGAATATCAAAGTCACAAAATATACTAAATATATTTCCAAAGAGCAAACTTAGATTTCCCATTTTCTTAGACTTGCACAATTATTGCTTTGAGTGATCACGATTGATTAGTTAAGAATAATCGTGATCACTTGACTAATCAGCCTGGGCAAAAATTAACCAGACATGACAACAACATGTTTAGACATGTCCATTTGCCGGCCAAAAACTGTATCACCAGGATGCCTGGCTCAATGCTCGATCGAGCCAGTCATTCCAGTGATAAATTTTCAAAAATAGTATTCTCTTGGTCTGTAAATGGATATATATTCAATGAGTAAAATATCAATTTTTGTGACCGATGGCATTAGAGTAATTAAAAGTTAGCTTGTGAAATATTTTATGCAGTAGAAAATAGTCTGATTATTCGATTATATAAATTTTAATCATATAAATTCACGATTTAAATAACCGCGATTTTCGATTTAATCACGTAATCGTGTAAGCCTACTTTTACTGAATAATCAGTGCTCATATGTTACCTTGCTCGGATGAGCGCTTGTCTGGTGATAGTTGACCATACTTATTCACATTCTCTGTGAAGATATTTGGAAATGGTAAAGCCACATGTAATGATTCTGGCACCGCACATCCAGCACTAAAGTTATAGAAACAATAAAACATTTAAATTAAATGAGAATCCTGAAGGCCAGATTTACTGTAACAATTTAAACCGTTCACCAACAAATCCTGAAAAACTAAGTTTTTTATGACATAAATTTATTCTGTTGAATATTTTGAAATTAATTTGACTTGATTCGAAGCCATTGCTGCCTTACGCAGCAATGGCTTCCAGTCCAAAGAATTATTTTCAAAATATTCAACAGTTTTCCTGTATGGCTGCCTTGAAAATGAGATATAGGGAATTCATCGGTGAATCAAAAAAGCATCCGCTTTTGTTTCTATGAATATTGTTAATACTTACCAAATGTACTATTATGATAATGTCTATTATCTAGTCTAGCTCAAAATAAACAATTAAAACTCTGCACTCTCCATGGTCCTGCCCATACCATAGCCTCCAGATACCGAGTCAATTCCCAACAAAAGTCAGATTCGTCTTATATTTGTCTTGACAAACAGCGAAAGCAGCTCAGCCTCACCTGAGGCAGGCCATAGTACATCTGGTAAGTATTAACAATTCTCGTAGAAATAAAAGTGGTTGCTTTTTTTATTCTACTTCGAATAATACTTACCAGATGTACTATTATGATAAACTCCGGATTTCGACAGCCAAGAAACTCCAGTGGGAGGAGATGAGGCTCGAAACAGCTCTCATCTACCATCCGACAAAGAAGGTTGTGAGAACCCCAGCATACGCTTTAGGTCCCGCCATCCGACTCATAGAGTGTGAAACTTCCATGGTCTGGACTGCACTCCACTCCCCCCCCCCCCCCCCTCATTTGTCCACACAAATTCCAGAGGGCTGTCAAAGGGGAGGCAACACCCACCAGACCCAAGTCTCAGCTAGGGCAGTCCAGGAAAGTGCAAAGAAGCTACTACAACATGTAATTTTGAAAAAACTATCAGTATATCGATTAGATTTTCAAATTTGAATGAGTCTAATGTCTGTTGCAATGAATAAGATACTCTTGAACCAGACTTTTTACTTAATCAGTCCGGGAATTCGACTGTAAGTAAATTAATATTAGTCACTTAAATTAAGAAAACACTCACCATTTTCTGAGTGCTTGGTCTTTCTTGATCATCCCAGGAGCTCCGCCCCATCAACGGTCGTTCACAGATCATGTGCATCACCATTGCTCAGTGCATGTGGAAGAACCCTACGATATATGCGAAAATAGTGGTCGGATGTGGCTTTAGTTAAGATTCGACAAATTGGCGATGGCTACCGGATTAAGTGCGCTGGAGATATCGCGAAGGTAGAAATCAGTGAATGATGACTCGGCATGCCATTGTGCTGCAGACATCACCTCCTCTATAGAGACACCCTTATAAAGGGCCGATGCTGCTGCTAGTGCTCGGACTTGATGGGCGTTCGCATGATCAATCTGCTTTCCTGTTGCGATTTTATGTGACATCTGAATAGCATCGACTATCCATCAAGAAATGGTATCTTTCAAGGTGCGAAGATGTGGAGCTTTGAGACATAACCAGAGATTTTGGGTCATTTCTCCACTCCTCAGTATGTTTCTTATACATTTTCAGACATCTGACAGGACACCAAACAGAAGAGTTTGTGTCATGCCTAATTAAACTTGGCAAATTGATCGGCTGTCCTGGATATTTAATTGACTGATTCTTTGCCAGGAAACAAAGACGTGGTAATAGTCTTAAACCTTCACCCGTAACAACAAAACGGTCTTGTTCGGCAGAAAGCGCATTAATTTCGCTTCTCCTTCTCGCCGATGCAACCAAAAAAACTGACTTAATAGTTAGTTTAATATCTATAGATCTAATTGGTTCAAAGGGAGCATGACCTAAAACCTGTAGAACAAGAGACAGATTCCATGCTGGGATAGGAATCGGCTGTCTAGGTTGCAAATTACTCATTCCTTTAATAACTTAAAGTATTTCCAAAAAGGTTGGTCCCGATCCCAGGATGATTCATAATAAGGAAAAATTAGTTACCTCTCCGAGATGTAGAAATTGTTTGAGTGTAGCTTTCATGACCATCTCGGTCACTTCTTCAGCACTAACTGACGGTCGCTGACAACGTCACTCTGGTCAGTTCTTGTTGAGTCATGTGACAGCATATTATTCAGTCGTTCTCCACTCCTACAGTTGACAGACTGGGAACAACTGAAGCTAATGCAGACTTATATGCTGCTAGGGTTGAAGGTACAAGCTTGTCAACCTCGTAAAAATGACAGATAAAATCTGCTACGTGTTGAACAGATGCAGAAAAGGGATTAATATCTCTTCTCTTACACCACTGCAAATTTGTTGATTCTATAATTATGTCTTGGTGGTTGACCCTCTTCTGTCTGAAGTGACAAATTTCGTTGCTTGCTCAGAAAAGCCACCCTCAATTGCTTGCTGCTTGATAACATCCATGCAGTCAATTAGAACATCTCCGGCCTGTCATGAAGATCCAGACCTTTGGTCTGAGAAATCAGATCCCTTGTGTCTGGAAGAGGGTTTGGATTCAAGACCAGAAGGTTCAGCTGATCCGAAAACCATGATCGGCCTGGCCAATGAGGGGCGATCAGTAGTACTTGGCATATGACCGCTCTTATCTTTGCCAAACCTTTTGGGATGAGAATTGTTGGAGGATACGCATATGCGTACATTCCCTTCCAACTTATCGCCAGTGCATCTACTGCTAAAGCTAGCGGGTCCGGGATCGGTGACACGTACATATATGTGACCATCTTTGCGTTCCCTTTCATTGCAAATAGATCCACATTTGGCTTGCCCCAATATTTGAAGAGAACCTCCGTTACCGAATGGTTGAGCTGCCATTCCGTCGGACGACAAACCGTTCTTCGACTGAAAGGATTTGCTAGGATGTTCAATCTTCCTGGAATGTGTGCTGCCTGAAGAATAATATTCCTCTCTTGGCACCACAGCAGAAGGTTCCATATCATCATGCACAACTCTGGTGATCTCGTCCCGCCTTGGTGGTTCAAATAAGACACCATTGTTGAGTTGTCTGTCCTTACTAGGACAATCCTGTCTCAGATTAAGTTCTCGAATTTTTGAAGTGCTAATGCCACTGCTAATAATTCAAGAACATTTATGTGTTTCTGCGCATTGGTCCGATCTCATTCCCCTGACACTGACAGATTGTCCAGTACGGCTCCCCAACCCGTCGTCAATGCATCTGTAAAGATGCACATCTGCGGTTGAGGTTGTAGAGGAACACCTACGTACCAGGAGATTCTGTTCTGATAACCACCACTGAAGATGGAATATCAACGGGTTTTTTACTGGTATCCTCAGAAACTACAGATCCGTTCTCTGAGACCAGGGTGACATTAAGTACATCTGAATCGGCCTGCGTCTGAGTGCCGCATAAGGAACCACCCTCTCCAGAGATACTAGTAAACCCAGTATTCTGACAAATTGATGCGCCGTCAGAAAGGCTCCTAGAGAAACTGACTCCAGAACTGCAATCAAGCTCTTGACTCTGCTCTCTGACGGAAAAGCTACGCCGTCCCCGAGATTGAAAAATATTTCCAGATACACAAACTCCAGGAATGTAGTCAATTCTGATTTCTCTAGATTCACAATCCATCCTAGGTCCTTTAGTAAGGCCAGGACTACCTGAAGATTGTTGCGCAGAGTGACTGGATTCCCCACCTACAGCAGCCAGTCATCTATGTAAGTATGAACAGCTATGTTTCTCCTGCGAAGGTAAGAAGTCATTGCGAGAACTACTTTGGTGAAGACCCTCGGGGCTGTGGTCAGACCGATAGGAAGCACATTGAATTCCCAAACATTGTCTTGGAACGCAAAGCGAAGGTATTTCTGAAAAGGAATTGACATTGGAATATGAAAATATGCACCCTTCAGATCTATCGATACTGCCCACATGCCTTTCCTCAGCCCTGTCATCACCGCTGCCAGTCTCCATCTGAAATTTTGGTGAAAGAATGAATGAATTGGTTCAGCGGTTTGAGGTTGAGAATCGGTCTTCAACCTCCGGTGCATTTCGGAACGAGGAAAATTATCGAATAGAAGCCCATGGAGGACTGATTGCGGACTAAATGAATCGCATTCTTCTGCTGAAGATCTATGATTTCTAAGCAAATGGCATCTAGACGATCGGATTTCCTTGGAATGGGAGTCCATACTGGAGTCGATGTTAACGGAACTAAGGATTGACAGATGAGCCAGTCCGGTTTGTAGCCGTTTCTTAGCCAATGACAGACTAAACCATCTTGCACGACCTGTTCCCACTGGTTTGAGAACAGTTGAAGTCTGCCTCCGATGGAAGGAATCTACACACAACTACCGGTCGATATTGCGCGATAAGACGTTAATTCGCTTGGTGAAGATTCTCAACTCCCTGCGTTCCTGGCGCAGTACGGGTTTCGCCGGAAGTCCGTCAGGACCGTCCCCCATGGCCACCTCGCGGCTTGTTGGAATATGACAGCCCGGGACTGCCGCCACGGCTATCCTTACGGTAGCCGCCGCGACCCGAGCCGCCACCCTTCCTATCATCTTCATACAGCCTATTATTAGTGGACTTGTATGAAGACGAATGGCCAGGTCCCTGTGAACCGGATGCCTGATGGGTATCACGGCCAGGACGGAAGGGCAGTCTTTGGCGCTGCCTCTGCTGCTCATGACAATGTTGCTTGTAGGACTGTTGCGGCCGAGTCCTCTTCGTCGACTTCCACACCTTGCCGACAACCTCCTCCTCTGCCACCATAGACGCAACTTTGGAGAGGGCTTGCCGTGCCGAGCCGCCACACAAGCCTGGACCAATGAAGGGCGCGGAAGATAACGCAGCCCTCATCTCCGGTCCTGGTTCTACACAATCGAGAGCCATTCTCCTCTGCTTTGCCAATGATCTGGTGATCACCCTGGCCAGCCAATCTTGGGACAAGCACATGATGTCCCGGACAACTCCGGGAGCAGCCTCTGGCACTTCCCCACCTTCCACCACACAGGTCAGCATACCCTGCAGAACGGTGCATCCATGCGAGAGAGCAGCCATAGCCGCTCTCGCCGCATCCTCAATGAGTTAACTCAATGAAGGGATCCTTGTTAGCTTGGGAAACCAGGGGTCAAGAACAACCCTTGGCTTTCTCAGCTAATGGCCTATTCAGCGCTTCCCTTTCCCCGACTGAAAGCCGAGGAACATGAGCATACTGATGGTAGGCCTGCTCTGGAAAGTGGACCCTAATCCTTATCCCCTTAGGGGCCTTGGGCAATGAATACTCGGGCTGAATCAGATGGTAAGCCGCGACTTCTAACATGTCAGTGAGTGTCCAAGGGAAAAGTTGGCATGGCCGAAGAAACACTTGACAGAGCGCTAGCCGCACGCTCCGACATCCGCTCCATCGCCGGATCACGCTGAAATCCTTGAACCGATGTCAACCCGAGACATCCAGCCAAGGACCTGCCCCCATTCAGCTTCGGTGCAAAAAGATGATTCGCCCATTAATGGACTACCATTCTCATCTTCCTTCTCACCCTTGGATGAAAAGGCCACCGATGATCCATGCTGAGAGCTATGGCCCAAACCTCCCACTCGAAGCGGGTCCATGGCTCGACTACTTGCGGCTCCAGTATCTAGCGAATCGCCAGATACAGAATCATCGTAATCAATCGGCTCCAGCACGGGAGCCGGGACTACGGCCACTACTAAGGCAGATGGGACTCCAAGACGAGCCGTCATAACCGTGTCCGCGACGCCGACGGGAGCCGTATAACACGACTCCGCCGGCACTCTGGACTGAGTGGAATCCGGGTGAAACATGCCCGACGGAGCGTCGACATCTCCACCCAGTTGACAAACCCGTACAAAACCTGTGGGTGACCCACGAGAGGTACCGGATTCTGTCACCTGTGAAAGCTTCGGCATGCCAGAGTCTTCCATCAGGAGGTTATCTTCTTCCTCCGCCGTCGGCTCTTGCGCCAAAGCAAGAGGAAGGACAGGTGCATGTCCCTCCGCAGAACTAGCCGGACCACCAATAGGCAATCCTGCACCAGCCTGCATCAACGGGACTGTGGACTGAAAGGACTCAACCATCGCCTTGAATTAAGCTGCCCAAACACCCAAGGCTGAGTCCATCCGCTCATTCAGGCGCTCTTCCAGACCTTTGACTACCGCCTGATCCACTTTGGCCGCCTTGTCCCTCGCGATTCTCTCCAAACGCACACGCCGATCGCGATCAGATTCCACCACCATCTCCGACGACCACTTCGCGCATACATCGCAAGGGCTTCCAACTTTGCACCTCGCGCAGGCAACACAGTGATGTCCCGAGAACTTCCGCTTCATGATGCAGTTACAGCGCAAGCAAAGCGTATCAGGCAGGGCCTTGCCTTGCCCATTCGCTTTCTGCGAACACAGAATAAGAATTAAAACGCTGCACATGATAATATGATGACGAACAACACGCACAATTTACTTGATTGTAATTTTAAATTACTTTAAAAACTAACTTTCTCTCAAATTAATGATAACCAAGTTTTAGGCAGGAAATATTTGAAAATTTTTAGAGTGAACATTTTATAAACAAAACTTGGTAATTAACTAACGTTAAAATAGCCAAGAAAATAAGACCGATCGCTAGAAACACCCTCGACAGTGAAGCGAGAGCTAAAGATCGGCTTAAAACAGAGTGCATAGCCACACCAAGCCAAAACAAAACATTAATCATGGTCGCCGCCATCTTGTCTAAGGGCGCATCCATCTTGGAAGGAAGCGAGTCGCAAGAGAAATTAACCGAGCACCCGGATAAGATTAAAAAGTTAACGGGTAACAGAACGACTCCAACAATGGCTACCATTTTAAAACAATGTGCCAATTTAAGAACATTTTAAAGTCATTACGGCACGAATGTATTAATTCTAGATTGATACAACCTGCCCCTGTGATGAGTTCCCTTTTCCTTCCATGAAGATAGCGTTCGCAAATCTAATAATACACTCTAAGCGCAAAATTTAGACTAAATTAAGCTGACTAAAAACGCGACTGCATGCAAAGTCGAGCAAAATAGACGAATCTGACTGTTGTTGGGAATTGACTCGGTACCTGGAGGTTGTGGTAATTCCTGGACACAGTATGGGCAGGACCATGGAGAATGCAGAGTTTTAATTGTTTATTTTGAGCTAGACTAGATAACAGACATTATCATAATAGTACATCTAGTAAGTATTATTCAAAATAGAAAATCCTAAAATATTTGCAGTGTTGGATTAGCAGGGGCCTGGTAGCCGCCTGGATTTTAAGCTGGGCTACCACAATTTCAAATTCAATAGCCCAGGTGGCGACAGATTTTTTAAATCCATAGTTTAAGATTGTGAATAGAAAACGACTTTATATATCTGACGAGTCTATTGTAAGTTGAGCAAATATTATTAGGCTTGAAAACAACGTTTTTATCACTTTCTACATAAATGATAAAATTGAGCCCATGAAAATTGTCTGGGACTTAAATTTTGCTTTTAGGAGCCCAGGTGGCTCCATGATTACAAGGTTAAACCTTCATCACTGATTTGCTTATTGAAATGTCCATTTGCAGGCCAAGAGAAGACCATTTTTGAAGATGTACTACAACTGGAATCACTGACTCAGTTAAAGAGCCAATCATGCCAGTGATAGATTTTCAAAATATGTATTCTCTTTGCCTGCAAGTGGACATTCCTCAATACCACTGCAGAGGCCTGTTTTGGCTGCTTTCATGATGAAGGGGGTTAATTAAAATTAGTGAAACACTTGTGTGACTAATAGGGTATGACCATGTCATGATGATAGTCAGTGCTTTATGCTGCTTCCTCCCAATATATGGAAGCATTAATCCAATTTTACTATCAAGGCAACGAAGGCTTCTAGTCATAGTAATTTCAGAATATTCAACCTAACTCAATACAATGAAACAAAATAAACATATGATTTCATTCCACATAAATTTATTGATTTTTTTTAATTGAATTAGACACATATCCCTAATTAAGACTTTAATGTATAAATTTAGTCAAGAAAGTAAAATATTTCCTTATTGAATACCCATTTGCAGGCCAAGAAGAGTATTTTTGAAAATTTCTTACTGGAATGGCTGGCTCGGTTATCGAGCCAGTCATTTCAGTGGTAAATTTTCAGAAATACTATTCTCTTCGACTGCAAATGCACATTCCTCAAGACCAATGCAGAGGCCGGTTTTGGCCGGCTTTGTTGGGAAAGGGTTAACTAAAATACAACTAAAACAATGATATTATTTTACACAGAATGAAATCATAATATGTTAAGATTTATTTCGTTTTATTACATTGAAGGACATAAGTTAAGCCTATAAAAGTATACAATTTTAACAATTTTATTTTCAAGCATTTTGTTGTGAGTGTGGGCCTTTTGTCCTTTTACAGGCCAAGAGTAGACTATTTTAGAAATTTGACCACTGTAATGACTGGCTCGGTAACCACGTCAGTGGTCAATTTTCAAAAAATATTCTTCCATTGGCCTGGAAATGGACATTCACTGAGTAAATATTTTGACATTCTAGACAACTCTTAAACACTAAAGTGATAAATGCCTCGGCAGACAGGTGGACTTGCTGAGCAGGTTTGATTGTATATCTACATGATCACGTCGCGTGTTAACTTACTTGACAGTGCTGGAGAACATATCTGTGAGGTATAGTTTGAGAACATCATCTGCAGACATGCACTGTGACAGTGGGTTTGATGGATGTAGCTTGCTACTGGAATATGTACAACAGGCAAAGCTAGTACAATACTATAAAGTCAATCTGCTTTAGCCCTTTAAAGCTAGAACTAGGACAAGAAATTTTTAATTTTTTCATAGAAAATGTACAGTAACTGTTGCAAGCTAAGAGACTATTTTTCAAAATTTATCACTGGAATGACTGGCTCGGTCATCTAGCCAGTCATTAGTCATAAATTTTCAAAATTTGTCTTCACTTGGCCTGCAAATGGACATTGGTCATGACCACTGCAGAGGTCATTTTTGGACAGCTTGACCATGGTAGGGTTAAAGACCATCACTGTATAAACACCAGCCTGTATACATTTAACTCTTCAGTTTTAAATAAAGGCCATTTTTGTTCGATGCACTGAAATTATTAACCCTTTAACAGTCAAGCCGGACCAAACTGCCGTTTGCAGCGGGCTTAAGAAATGTCCATATACAGGTCAAGAGAAGACAATTTAAAAAAAAGACTGGCAGTCATTTCAGCAATAATTATTAAATGAATGGAAAAGGGAAATAGCAAATGATGTTTATTGGTAATCTCATACATGTACAATATTAAATAAACTACCATCGGTAAAAATGGAAATGAATCAGGATTATTTGCGCAAAGGCATTTACTAAATCTAGAAGCGCTTAACTGGGAGTCAATTAGTGACCAAGCCAGTGCTTCTCACTCAGCCGTGTGTCAACTGTGTGTGTAGCCATATCACATAGGCCTACCTGAACATACTGAAAGCACACTTGAATATAGTTTTGTAAGCGGCATGAATAGCGTTCTCTATAGGCGCCTATGTAGAGCGATTAACTCGCTACTGCTAATTCCGCTCCTATTGAAAACGTTTCAGTCAAAATAATTTCAAAATACACTGCTGGTTTCCAAGGTCGCAATATGATGCCTACTGAATATTTTGACATTCATGTGACTGAATGTAGACCCTGTCTCTGGCAACAACAGATTTCAGTCAAATTGTTTTAAAACTAGACAGTATTTTACCTGCAGGAAGTAGTGGCTAATCAGCTTAGCGCGAATATAACTGAGCTTATATGACCGGCTATAGCGGGTATTATTTATTCACTCAGCATACACCAGAGCGCATGGGTTAAACTTCGTCACTAATTGGTTCCCATCAAACTGCCATAAATGCTTTTTTCTAATTATTCTGATTTAGTTCTGTTTTTCCCTGGTGGGTATAAGTTAATTATTATATAAAGCTGTCATTCAAGAGCATATGCTACTTCCCTGATTCTTTCCTTTAAAGAAAACTTTTAGTATGCAAATGAACATTGAGAAAATTTAAATCCTTATAACAAATTCGGATCATTTAAATGGCTAAACAATGTTAACATGTAAAATAAAGAGTAATCAGGAGAAAGTGATGTCGCTGGAAATATGAGGGCTTTTTTATTTATATGCTAATAGCAATATCCTGCCCTGACAGCCCAGCTCGCTGCCAACATCTGACACCAGACCCTATGATATATCGATATGAGATATTTTCTACACGATATAGCCAAGGGCAATATTGCGCACTTCCAACATACACCTGTGCGCACGCACGCACACACACACACATGCATGCACAGTACATTAATTGATTCATTAACAACAGTATGGCCATGACAAATAAAGTCTATAACATTACAAAAAACACTAGTTACAAGAGAACTCATCCAAACCTTTTCAAATGCTTTTTTTGAATATTTAATAATGACATAAAAGTTCTCCATAACTTTGTGGTCAATTTTCAAAAATTTCATTCTTTTGCTTGCAAATGGTCGTTTCTCAAGACCACTGTAGAAACCATTAACCATGGTTACACAATCACATGGCAACACCAATACTGACCTCTTGACTTGGTTACTAGGAATTCCTCTGATAACCACTGACTGCATCCATGGAGATGCACACGCCGATGTGTGAGGGACAATAGATCGCCATGGCAGCATATCCTTGAGTGACATGAGAGATTCAGCAAATGTTCCTCGTTCATTCAGTTGAAATGGCATGGCTAGTGACAGCGTTGATACCTGAACAATGGATAGTGGCCCAATGAGTGCAAAGCAATCATGCCTCTTGAATTAAAGGATCACTTAGCTTATCTAGGCTTGCGCGATTATTGCGTTGAGTGACCGCGAACGATTATTAAAAAACAAGAATTCCGCGGAATTAAATGTCTCGCCTGTCTCGTGTTTGTCACAGTGGCATTGACCTTATGACCTCCCTGTTATCATGCTGCTTCCTAACATTATAGCTAACCATGTATCCAAGTTTAGTTCCAATACGATTAACCAAACCTGAAATATAAATGATTTGCAGAATGGAAAAACTTAAGGTTGAAAAAGCAGAGGTCAAATAGCAATATTAGAATAGCCTTGACCTTTGATCTGGTGATCTCCATGTATCCTCTTGGCATAAGCAACCATGTACCAAAGTTGTGCTCCATTAGGGTTAAGCAGTCCCAAAATATAACCGGATAACTTAAATAAGCCTAAAAAATTAACTTTGAAGAATAATAAAGTTTTGTAGAAGGCAGAATGACCATGACCTTCGATGTTGTGACTTCAGTATCAACCTGCTGCTTCCTAACCTTATAGGTAACAATGTATCCAAGTTTAGTTCAAATACGATTAACCAATCCTGACAGATAAGCTAAGAAGTTTTGTTAAATGCAAAAACGTAACATTGAATTTTGTATCAAGGTCACACTGGCCTTGACCTTTGACCGTGTGATCTCATTATCATCATGCTGCTTCCTAATGGTATAGGCAACCACATAGCCAAGTTTAGTTGCAATAGGCTTAACCAAGCTTGAAATATAAGCTGAAGTTTAGCTAAACGCAAAAAACTTAATGTTGAACAAGAGCTCCGCAAATGGCACATAATACCCCGCCATGATGACAAGCCAATGAATGAGAGCTATCAGAAAATATTTATTTCTTCCTCAGCCCCATCAGACCAGCAATTCTTATGAAGTGTCAAAACGATCCGCTAAATGGTCAAGGAGGTATCGTCCAGAAACCAATTTTCAAGATGGCTGCCGCTGACTGGCGGCCATATTAGATTTTGGATTATCGTAAATTTTGATAAGTTTCTTCACCATACATATTCCAAAGACCGTAGGAAGTGATCCAATAAATGAAATCCAGAAACCAACTTTCAAGATGGCAGCCATCTTGGAGTTCAGATCATCGTCAATTTCGATAGGTTTCTTCTCCACACATAGTCCAACCACCCTATGAAATTTCAAAGGGATCCGATAAACGGTAACAGCGTTATCATTTGGAAACCAATTTTGAAGATGGCCACCGGTAGCTAGCAGCCATCTTGGAGTTCGTATCATTGTCAATCTCGATAGGTTTCTTCCCCAGAGGTAGTCGAACTACACTATGAAATTTCATAGCGATCCGATAAACGCTAACAGAGTTATCATCTGGAAACCAATTTTCAAGATGGCCACTGGTGGCTGGTCACCATCTTGGATTTCGGATCATTGTCGATTTCGATAGGTTTCTTCCTCAGACCGAGTCCAACCACTCTATGAAGGTTTTGGATTTCGGATCATCATCGATTTCGATAGGTTTCTTCCTCAGACCTAGTCCAACCACTCTATGAAGTTTCAAAGGCATCCGATAAACAGCAACGGAGTTATCATTTGGAAACCAATTTTGAAGATGGCCACCGGTTGCTAGCAGTCATCTTGGAGTTCTTTTCATTGTCATTCTCGATAGGTTTCTTCCTCAGACCTAGCCCAACCACTCTATGAAGGTTCAAAGCGATCCGATAAATGGTAACAGAGTTATTATCCAGAAAAGAATTTTCAAGATGGCCACCTGTGGCTGGCGGCCATGTTGGATTTCGGATCATCATCGATTTAGATAGGTTTCTTCCGCAGACCTAGTCCAACCACTCTATGAAGATTCAAAGCTATCCGATAAACGGTAACAGAGTTATCATCCAGAAACCAATTTTCAAGATGGCGACCGGTGGCTGGCGGTGATCTTGGATTTTGGACCATCATCAATTTTGATAAGTTTCTTCCCCAGTCCTAGTCCAACCACTCCATGAAGTTTCAAAACGATCCGATAAAGGGTAACAGAGATATCATCTGGAAACCAATTTTCAAGATGGCCGCCGGTGTCTGGCGGCCATCTTGGATTTCGGATCATCGTCGATTTCAATGTTTCTTCTCAAGACCTAGTCCAACCACTCTATGAAGATTCAAAGCGATCCGATAAACGGTAACGGAGTTATCATCCAGAAACCAATTTTCAAGATGCCGACCGGTGGCTGGCAGTCATCTTGGATTTTGGATCATCGTCAATTTTGATAAGTTTCTTCCCCAGTCCCAGTCCAACCACCCTATGAAGTTTCAATGAGATCCGACAAACGGTAACGGAGTTATCATTCGGCAACCATTTTTCAAGATGGCCGCTGGTGGCTGGTGGCTGGTGACCATCTTGGATTTCGGATCATCGTCGATTTCAATGTTTCTTCCCAAGACCTAGTCCAACCACCCTATGAAGTTTCGTAAACTTAACGTAAAATATTAACAAAGATTATACTGTGACCTTTGACCCACATAACGTTGACCTCATGATGTCTGCATCAGCATGCTGCTTCCGTTAAATGTAAATCACCATGTACCCAAGTTTGGTTCCAATTGCATACGGCATTGTTGGGATATAAGGCAATAACTTTTGTTTAACGCAAAAACTTAACGTAAAATATTAACAAGGATTATACTGTGACCTTTGACCCCAAAACCTTGACATCATGACCGCTTCATCGGTGGGCTGCTTCCATTCAATGTATATCATCATGTACCCAAGTTTGGTTCCAATTGGATCAGGCATTGCTGAGACATAAGGCAATAACTTTTGTTTAATGCAAAAACTTAACGTAAAATAGTAACAAAGATTATACTGTGACCTTTGACCCCCATAACCTTGACCACATGATGTCTGCATCAACATGCTGCTTCCTTTTGATGTATATCACCATGTACCCAAGTTTGGTTCCAATTGGATCAGGCATTGCTGAGATATAAGGCAATAACTTTTGTTTAACGCAAAAACTTAACATAAAATATTAACAAAGATTGTACTGTAACCTTTGACCCCTGTAACCTTGACCTCATGGCTTTTTATAGGCAGGCTGCTTCCATTTAATGTATATTACCATGCACCTAAGTTTGGTTCCAATTGGATGAGGCATTGCTGAGCTATAAACTTAACTTAAAAGTTTACGCCGCCGCCGGAAAAGTGATACCTATGTCTCGATCCTGCTTCGCAGGCGAGACAATAATCGTGATTACTCAATTAATCAGCTTGGGTACAAATTACCAAGACATAGCAAACGAATATCAATAACGAAAGCTGCAATGGTGTTGAGAAAAGTTCATTTGCAGGGCAAGAGAAGACTATTTTTGAAAATTTATGACTGGAATGGATGGATCGATTACTGTACACTAGACTTTCTCTGGTGGTGATTACTAACACAATGTACTTTGCATCGGCATGAATAATATGCCTCATGAATCTTATTCTTTTATCATCTGTAATTTCACATTTCTAGAAGACCTATCCACCATTTCCCGAAGGGAATGAATGTAACCTTACATGCCTGTACTCTTTGTTGGCAACATCTAGTAATAAACCTTTCCACTTTATCTACCCATCATATGATGTCATAATCAACTAAGTGATGTATAGAATGACATCAGAATCAATGACGTCATGAATGACGTAGAACAGTACGTCACGAATGCATATTTGAAGATGGACTATGCGTTGTTGTACAAATTGTATGTCTTTACTATTTAATAAATATTGTTGAATATTTTGAAACTAATTTCACTGGGCGCTGTTGCTGCCATAGGCATCAACAGCGCCCAGTCAAATTAGTTACAAAATATTTAACAGTACCTGTATAGTTTTCAGGAAATTGATATTCAGAGCATTCAGGGATCAATCAATCCCAACACGAGAGATTGGCGGGGCATGGCTAAAAATGGAAAGTTCCATTAGTCGGTCTGTGTGTTAAATTTGTTACATTTGTTAGAAAGCCACCTACGGGTATATTACATATATAGGGCATGCATACGTGCTTGTTTCAGCTTGTAATTTGCAAGTTGTTGGTTCACATTTCCATGAACAGAAACTTGTATTTTAAAGCATATCAGTTTTCAACCAAATTTGGAATGATAAAATGTGGAAAAATCTTGGCTGTTGGCTTTTCGTAGCAGCTAATTAACTTTCAAGAAAGCCTTTCGTAGCAACTACTTAACTACGAAAACAGCCTGTGGCTTGTTTTCTGCAAATACCCTTACAGATACAGATATTAGCAAAAGGCGCCAGTGGGCAAATGTACACGACAATGGCTTATTTATATATATAGCTTGCATTGGGCATACACAACCTTACCTTCCTTCCGAGTGATGAAAACGAATTTGTGATGTCAGCAAGATCTGCCAATGGCGAAGAAAGACGATAAGGCATCGAACATGTATCCAGACATGAGGCTAAAATGCTAGAACTGTGGTAATTTAAGTTAGCCTGACAAGGAAATAAATAAATGAAATGAACAATATTGCTTTTAAAGGTGTCTGAGGCGACAGCGGCTCTAATAGAAGATTGCAATAACTAACTTCCAAAAATAGTTGGAATATATAAATTATCTTTACCGAACATATATGGGGGAAGGTAAGTTTCGTAATATGATGGGTCCACTATTGCTCTACCGAATGCTGACCCAGTATCTGTATCCATATCTAAGTCTAAAACATTGAATAGTCCATCATGTGTACGAATTGTATGTCTACTAGTTAATAAACATTCTGTTGAATATTTTGAAACTCATTTGACTGGGCACAATTAATTTAATTTTCAAAATATTCTACAGGCTACCTTTCAAGACCTTGAAAATGGAGTTCTTGGAAGTCAGGATTCAAAGTCTATAAATTGATCGCAACACACGCAAGAGCTTAGCTAGAAATGGGGGGGGGGGGGGGGGCATAACTAGAAATGCTACCCTCTATTGTACTAACTAACATGTGTGTGTTTTTGTTTTGGAAACATGTTAACTTAGTTGAGTCATGTAAAATGTATACAGTAGATCTATCAGCTTTTGTCTATTTCCCTTAAACCTCTGCAGGGTCTTGACCAATGTTTATTTACATGACAAGAGATCATATTTGAAAATTTACCACTGAAATCACTGGCTCAATAATTGAGACAGGTACATGTATTAGTGGTTATTACAATAGTCTTCTCTTGGCCTAGAAATGGACAAATTGATTACCATTTTTATTTGAGGAAAGGACGCTAGCTTGTATTGGACGCAGGCTAAATTTTGGCCCAAATCCTCCCCAAAAATCCTTCTACTCATAGAAAGGACGCATAGAGAAATTGAAATCCATTCTCTAAAAAGCTTAAAAACTCATATAGAACCTACCACAAAAATTGAACGCAATTTCCATACGGATGCTTACCACCATACCACTACGTTTTATGTATGCCTCAAAAATATCATAGTGGAAGTGAAATTATTAATGGGACCAGGGTTGGGGTCAATTCCGATTGGAATTGGAATTGATCAGTCAATTCCAATTCAATTCCGGAATTGATGTCTGAGGACCCCAGAATTGGAATTGGAATTGATAAATTTTAAGACACTGGAATTGGAATTGGATTTGGAACCGATAATTTGAATCGACCGGAATTGATAAATTCCAATTCAATTCCAATCAATTCCAGTCATATTTGTTATAAATTTACTGAACATTGTTGGCTATAAAATGTACATGTAATATCTGTAAATTATACACTGCTCTTTATATGCCCTTAATGTATTTCATCCTAAATGATCTATATGATCTCATTTACCACATTTCATTCTATATGCAGATTGATGATATTTATTATGCCAGCTGTTATTAGATGCTTTATTAAATATTTTACAATTTATATGACTGAAAATTTTGTCTCCTATGGCTGCAACTGTTGCTCTTAAAATAACAAGAGGTCCAAGGGGCCTGTATCGCTCACCTGGACCATAGGCATTTCAATTAGAATAGAATGCTCTTTATCAACATGATGGCCACCGAACCATTTATCCGACAGTTTCGAAAATTGCAAATTTGAGATCAGAATACTCAAAAACACATATAAAACCAATTTGGACCTCAAAATGCATCAATAAAAAAAATCCAATATGACTGCCAAACATGCTATATTTTGATTGGCCCACAGCGGCCATGTTTTTTGATGGATCAAGTTCTCTTGAACAAGCTTTAATGGCCCTTAGGCCATAATCATATCTGCCAAATTTCGGCACGATCCCTTCAGCGGTTCTGGAGAAGTCATTTTCGCTATAACTAGGTCAACCAAGATGGCCGCCAAACCATTTGACCAATCAAGTTCCCTTGAACAAACTTGGCTCAGCACTTGCCCTAAAATCATATTTCATGAGGTTTGCATCAATCCTCCAACCTGTTTCGGAGATTTTGACATTTTGAAAAATCAACTAAAATCCAAGATAGCCACCGGCCCAATTGGACGATCGGCTTTGTTTGAACAAACTTGAATCTCTATGCCCTAAGGATGCTTCCTGCCAAATATAATTGAAATCGGACCAGTATTTCGCGAGAAGAAATCATTTTAAATTTCCCATTGCTTTAGTATGGGATCTTTTGGCGAGGAAATGATCCAAGATGGCCACCAAACCGTTTATCCGAGTTTCGAAAATTGTAAATTTGTGATCAGAATACCGCAAAACACAAACAAAACCAATTTCGGCCTCAAAACCCATCAAATAAAAATATCCAATATGGCCGCCAAACATGCTATATTTTGATTGGCTGAGTGCAGCCATGTTTTTGATGGATCAACTTCTTTTGAACAAACTCTAATGGGCCTTAGGCCCTAATCATATCTGCCAAATTTCGGCCCGATCCCTTCAGCGGTTCTGGAGAAGAAGTCATTTTCGCTACAACTAGGTCAACCAAGATGGCCGCCAAACCATTTGACTAAGCAAGTTCCCTTGAACAAACTTGGTTCAGCTCTTGCCCTAAATCATATTTCATGAGATTTGCATCAATCCCCTAAGCGGGTTGGGTTGGGAGAAGACAATTTTTAAAGACGTTTCCTAAAATCGGCCTAAATCCAAGATGGCCACCGGCCAAATTGGCCGATCGGGTTCATTTGAACAAACTTGGATCCTGATGCCCTAAGGATGCTTCCTGCCAAATATAATTGAAATTGGCCCAGTGGTTCTTGAGAAGAAGTCATTCGTCAGAAAAAACCTCGGCATTAAGTTATAATTAAATGAACAAAAAATCAGATCTGCTGAATATTGACTTTTTGGACAATAATTTGACTGAAAGATATAACTACGTATTGGCAACAACAATTTTTATTTTAAATGTTTTAAATATTAACGGAGAAGCCAGCCAAAAATTCCTTCTGCACTGGTCTTGAGGAACGATCATATATACACCTGTGCAAAAGTTAAGCACCACCCTATTTTTACGCACATGCGAGGGTATATTCATGTGCTATGAAGAAAGCAATAGCATAAACATTTATGTACCCATCCATCTTAGTGCAAGAGGTAATAATGCAACTAGAGGAATGCTGATTATGATGGTGGGGAAACACTGTATGTTTTTGTTTGAACTTGAAAACGAGGCCTGAATATGGTTACGTTGACACAACTGACAACTATTGACCTACAGTTGACACACGTGGCTAGATTGTCATTAATGGTGTCTGAAAACGAAGTTTAACATCTGTGCACGAGTTTGAGACTGTCATTATTAATACCGGGTATATCCACCTTGTGCCTGGATGACGGCCTGGACACAACGTCTCATGCTGGTCACCAACCGACTGATACGCCATTGTGGTATTCGTTGCCTTTCAAGATGGAGTGCGTCTGTTAATTCCTGTAGGTTCTGCACAGGAGGATCCCTCCTTCTCACCATGTTTCCCAGAATGTCCCAGATATGCTCAATAGGGTTCATGTCAGGGCTCCTTGCTGGCCATGGTAGGGTTTCGATGGCATTCTGGCGGAGGTATTCATGCACAGCTCTAGCACGATGTGGTCGGGCATTGTCATCCATGAATATAGGGTGGGTTCCAGGTGCATAATTTACAAAATGAGGGACCACAACTCTATCCAGTATGGAATCTTGATATCTTTGTCCATTTAGTGTTCCAGGTACAGTCAACAGATCCAGCTTACAATCAAATCAGATGCACCCCCATATCATAACGGAACCTCCACCAAATGGAACTTCTTCCATGATGTTACGTTGGTCGTACGCCGTGCGTCTGGACCTCCATACACGAGTTCGACCATCTGTGGCATGAAGCAGGAACCGACTTTCATCGGACCAGTGTACCCGTCTCCAGGATCTCATGTTCCAGTGTCTTCTTTCGTTGCACCACCTCAGACGCTCCTCTTTGTGGTGTGCAGTGAGGAGAGGACGTCTGACAGGTCTCCTAGCTTTCATGCCAGCAGCATACAGTCTCCTTTTGACGGTAGACATTGACACTCTATTGCGCGTTTCCCATTGCTGGCTGAGCACTCTGCTGTTGGTGAATGGAGATCTCCTAACAAGGCGTACTAGGGCTCGATCATCACGGGCAGTAGTCTTCTTCGGTCTTCCAGATCTAGGCCTGTCCTTCACCTCGTTAGTTTGCCCATGTTTTGCAATCAAACGACTGATTACAGTATGGTTAATGTTCAGCTGTCTGCCAATCTCTCTGCATGACATACCAGTGGTATGCATGCCTATGATTTGCCATTTCACACGATCACTTAACCTTCGTCTTGCCATAGCAGTTCACAATCAAGAGCTAATTCTCTCTGTACAAATAAACCACGGTCATGAACACAAAATTCCTAATCTTGTCGCCTAAATCTGTATGTAATGTTCTACACCTCAAACTGGACTTTTACATAACTGAACACGTGTGCTGTTTCCCGCCACGCACGGACATCAAGCGGCGTGAAGTCATGCATGCATGTGCATTTCGTACTTCGAATTATGTCAGCTAACGCGGGGACAAAAAGTATGGCAGCCTAGTTGTACCATCATGTTTCTACGTTCTATTGTTTTTGCTGGTGCTTAACTTTTGCACAGGTGTATATATGTATGCTAAGAGACTACTTTTGAAAATTTACCAGTGGCATGTCTGATTCCACAACTGAGTCAGTCATTGCATTATTAAATTTTTTTAAATAGTCTTCTCTTATCCTGCAAATGGGCATTTGCTAATGATAAATCTAGTTTTTCTTGGCCAATCTTGGGCATTAAAGGGTTAAAATATAACAATGTTGATCTCAAGTAAATATTGGTATGGAATTGGAACTGGACTTGGAATTGATAAAAATGGAATTAGAATTGGAATTGAACTTGTCTGGGTGGAATTGGAATTGATAAAATGAATTGATGTGGAAACGGAATTGGAATTGGAATTGATAAAAATGAATTGGAATTGGAATTGATAAAATGGAATTGACCCCATCCCTAAATGGGACAGCCTAAATATCACGTATCTTCAATAAAGATCGTTTATTACATCAAAATCAATGCTACTTTTGACATAAAATGTCGCCTTGAAAATATGGAAATCATGTGATATTAGGAATGCGGTTTAGATCAGCAGTTGTGTTTACTAGAATTCTTCTAATATCTGCCATTCTCTATTTTCATTGGCTTGTACGGGAGAATTTATCCAGTCAGAAACGAGAAATAACATTTATCTTCAGAAAAAATTAATAATGGAACAGTGTTTACTCTTGTATTGCGCATTAATTTTGTAATGCCGACCAACATTAAATGATCCAAAACGGAATCAGAATTAAAATGAGATAAAGCGCTTCTTACGTTGGTGAGCCGCTGGCTCTTTTGCGATTGAAGGCACCATGTTCTCACGAGATCTTATACGCTAACAGGAGTTTGTTATCAAATGGGTACGGATCAGACCTAAAGTACAATACTTAGTTCCTATCCCGCAATGATAATGTATAGTATTCAGAGTTCTGAGTCCAGAATATTTTATCCACGTGCTCGCTCTAATTAAAAACAATCTTTTGCACTTGGAGGCAAATCATGTGATTTATATCTTTTCTGGATGCCATTTTATGTCACGTTCAGGATTAATTTTGATGTAATAAATGATATTAATTAATGGATACGCAATATTTAGGCGCTCCAATTTAGTAATTTCACTTCCGCAATATGTTTTGAGGTATACATTAAACATAGTGGTAAGGCGACGAGAATTTGTATCGTGTGAAAATTAGTTCAATTTCCGTGGTATTACTTTTTTTTTTACGAAACTTGACAAAAAAAATGTGCTCAAAGACTGTACTTGATTATAGGATGCACCCCTTCCTAGAACATGTAATATGACAAAAAATTTCGCCCTTTACTCAAATTTTAACGGTAAGCAAAAATTCATTATTTTCTTGACCAATCTTGACCATTAAAGGACTAAGTGGCTCATCCTGGTTAATATAGGGATCCATTTCTAGCTATGCCCCGCCCATTTTTAGCTAAGCCCCACCCACTTTGTATGTGTGTTCGACTCGATTTAAATATTTGAAACTTAACTTCCCAGAATCCTAATTTCAAGGTAATTGTAGAGGTAAGTTGTTGAAAAACATTTTGAATATTTAGAAACTAATTTGACTGAGGAGCAGTTGCTGCAGCAAGCTCTCCCAGTCAAATGAGCTTCAAAACATTCAACAAAATGTTTATTAAATTGTAAATTCAGCAAAAACTTTCATGACAGATGTTTCGACCTGATAGAATTAGGTCATTTTGATAGCGACGATAGCTAACAAGTAATGTAATTGGTTATGACATTTAGATACTAAAGTGATAAAATGGGATCTGTCCATTAGAAGCGCTGTACTAGGCTTGCGCAATTATTGCACTGAGTCATCGTTATCGATTATTAAAAAATAATCATGATTACTCGATTAATCAGCTTGGATACAAATTACCAAGACATAACAACAAAAGAATATCAATGACGAAAATTGCAATAGTGTTTAGAAAAGTTCATTTGCAGGGCAAGAGAAGACTATTTTTGAAAATGTATCACTGTAATGCCTGGCTAGATTCTCGAGGCAGTCATTCCAGTTATACATTTTCAAAAATAGTCTTCTCATGCCCTGCAAATCGACATACATTTGCTAAGCAAAATTTATTTTTTCATGACCGGTCCCATTAAAAAGTAATTGAAAGGTAGGTTTTGAAACATGCAATAAAAAATATTCATGATTATTCAATTACTTAATTTTGAATCAAATAAATTCATGATTTAAAACATAATTGCAATTTTCGATTTAATTATGTAATCGCGCAAGCCTATACTGTACTTACCTTATAAGAGAGATGTGGGAATGTCACTGGTGTACCGGTTCTGCTCCACAGCCCAGTAGCCAATGAGAGGGGTATAAACAGAGAGCTCTGGCAGGCCATCTGTTCACATGACAACGCCGCATTGATCAGTCTAGTGCCAGACATCTGCCAATCCTGAAAACACAAACATAAACAATCATGATTAAAGACCACGGAGGGATCCATTCTGTCACTCAATTCACCTTTCCAGAGTATCCATTATCATCTGACATCATATGACATCGTAATCAGCTAAGCAGCGTGTAGGATGACATCATAATTACATCATAAATGATTCTATTAGGCCCGTCTTTAACTCTTAATAGTCTGACACGTTGTAAGAATTGCATGTCTCTACTATTTAATAAATATGCTGTTGAATATTTTGAAGGCAGCAACAGCACCCAATCAAATTAATTTCAAAATATTCAACAGCTTACCTGCATCGTTTTCTAGAAATTCACAGTCAGGGAGTTCAGAGCTCGATCGATCCCAACATGAGCGAGGTGTGGGTGGAGCTTAGCTAGAGATGGGCAGGGCATAGCTAAAACTGGAAAGGTACATTATCAGACATCATAATCAAATATGTCACAATCAAAATGACATTTTCGCTACATCACATTGATTGTGACATCAGCTATCAAGTGATGTACTTGATTATGATATCATATCAGATACTTGAGTGACAGATTGGATCCATCCAGGTGGAGTAGGGTTGCACGATTATTCACTTTTCATAATCGCGATCATTTAAGAAAAATAATCGCGATCATACGATTAATCATGAACTATATTAACTATGTCAATGCTGCTTAGAGGACGGTACTATGCTACTGCAGATTGTAAGATTATGGGTTAGGCACATACATACATGGACAGAATACGCCAGTTGCTGATTGCAAACAAAGGAATGTATCAAGATTTTTCTAGAAGGAAAACGGAAGGTAACGTATTTCGCTTAATTGTAGCCTATGCTCTAATAGAAGTCCACCCCCTAACTTTGACATATGAGCTCCAATGATTTCTTAGCAGTTTCAAAACGGCAAAACTCTGTATTAGAAGCGCACCCGCGTGTATAATAATAACAATCGTGTCACAGGGTGTGTCGACTTAAGACAGATCTCTGCCCTGATACATTTCCGCCCCTCTAGAAGTCAATACAGGCCTCGGATTTGTAAATCTCGACCACCTATTAGATTAATACTAATAGTAGGCCACGTATGTTCAAGATATAATAAAGTTTATTCCACACTTTTGTAGTTAAAATGCGCTTAAAACAGTCTTGGCGTGATTAAATAGCTTCCTTATAAATATATTGTAAGGCCAAATTTATGTACCAAACAAGTACGGGAGAAAATGCGCATCAATTTTGTAACGCCGATCAACATTAAATGATCCAAATTGAATTATTACGAACGACAATATAGCCGACTTCTTAAGTTCGCGAGCCAGTGGATCTTTTGCGATGGGAGGCGGCGTGTTCTCGCGAGATATTATACGCTAACGGGAGTTTATCAAACGGGTATCCGTTATTCAGATCAGTATAATACGCAGTTCCTATCGCGCAATGATAATATATAGAAATTCCCGAGTTCCGAGTCCCCGATTCAAGAATATTTATATCCGAGTACTCGCTCTAAAATAAACTTCAATTGGAGGCGAATCACGTGATTTGTATTTTATTCGTGACGCCATTTTATATCAAATTGTGGATTAATTTTGATGTAATAAACGACCTTTATTAAAGGATACGCAATATTTAGGCGCTCAAATCAAATAATTTCACTTCCCGGGGATGTTTTGAGGTATACATTAAACATAGGCGTAGGCGGTGAGAATTTTTACGTGAGAAAATGCGTTGAATTTCCGTGGTATCAGTTCTTTTTTTGGGAAAACCATTAGCGCATAACTATTCAGAGAATGGGGAACGCGGGATAAGCGTGTGTGATTACAACAACAATGACAAACAGCGACCAAGAGAACAATCTTTATTCATCTAAAACTAATCCAGTCAATACAAACAAATCAGTTATTTATTTATTATTTATTTAGTTTATTTAATCATTCACACATTCGGCTGATAGCCGGATGTTTGTTTCCATGCTTAGAACGCGAGCAGAGTTTCACAAGCGTAAAAGTGTCTTGACAAAAATTTCAACATGGCGATTATACGACTATTTCATTTTATAATCGTCCACGATCATTTTGAATTATATAATCGCGATTAATCGAATAATCGAAAAATCGTGCAACCCTAAGGTGGAGCGCCCTTAACTGCCTGCCTGCTGAATTTCTGCAGCATACATTTTCATGGGGTTTAACTCTGAATATTTTGAAAACAACTTGACTGAAAGTTGTTGGTGGCATAGCCACCAACAACATTCAGTCAAATTTGTTTCAAAATAGTCAGCTGGTCCAGTCATTACCCACTAAAATTATTGTCTGGTGGCTTGCAACAGACAGACAGTTAATAAGTCAGTCCCATCTTGCATTATGTAAAAGAATTTGTTGGCATAGGCAATGACATTAAATCAGCATTATTGAGCCAGTCCTTCTAGTGATAAATTTTCAAAAAGCCTTTTTGAGCCACCCTCAGCGTTAAAGGATTAACCCGTTTACGCTTGATGTCACAGAAGCTTAATTTCAAGACACGCATACTATACAAGTATACTACACAAGGAAGCTTTTGAATATTTTGAAACTAATTTGACAAGAAGCCATTAGCTTCCAGTCAAATTAGCTTCAAAATATTCATCAGAATAATTTCATAAATTGTAAATTATTTCTTTTTATCATGTTATTCAGGTTCAACTGGTTAACTGCCTCGCACCTACAAGCCTGCTGGCTAAGTGACAATAATTTCAATAAGCAAAAGCTTTTGACATACTGAATATTTTTAATACAATTTGACTGAAAGTTATTGGTGACATAGCTACTGACAACTTTCAATCAAATTGTTTTCAAAATATTAAGCATATCCAGAGATGTAACGCCTAGAATGTGTCGTCTGCAAAAAACTCAGCAGTCAGACGGTTAAACAGATGTAAGAAGGCAACTCACGTTATCAGGAAAGTGTGCAGGATGACATCCAAATGTCAGACAGGCTTTTCTAGGGAACTCCTCATCCAGGAGTGTCAGAAGTGAGCTGGCCAAGCCACCAAAACCATTATGAAAGTCAGCCAACACATGGAAGCCCTTATAAACGATCAATATCATAAAATCAAAGGTAAGATAAATATAAATACAGAAATATAAACCCTTTAACACTAAAGTCAAACAAAAATGGTTTCTGTAGTGGTTTTATGAAATGTTCCTTTGCAGCTCAAGAGAAGATTGAAAATTTTACAACTGGAATGACTGACTCAATAACACAACAGTAAATAGTGGCAAATTTTAAGAAATAGACTCCTCTTAGTCTGCAAATTGATATTTTCTATGTAAAAATTGCAATATTCTTGAACAAATTTGAGCGTTAAAGGATTAATGAATAGATTATATATTTTATAATATTGAAACACCACAAAACATAAATAATGCAAGAATTTCGCATTCTAATTTCAAAATGTTGCCACCTTGTAGATAAATCTCAGAACTTAAAGTGTGCGTGCGTGCGTGTGCTTCGTTTTTATCTAGCAACTATCTGTCCAAGTTTAGTTCCAATTGATAAGATTTTCGAAGAAATGGTTTTGTAATGCAGTCGTAGTGACCTTGACTACGCCATGTACGTCACCTCAATGACAGCTCCTAGTCAAATTAGTTTCAAAATATTCAATAGCTAGCTTACTCGTATAGTTAGCTTGAAATTGAGATTATGGGAATTCATGGTTCAAAGTGTTGAAATCAATTCAAACATGCACACAAAGTGGGAGGAGCTGAGCTGGAAATGTGTGGGGTATAGCTAAAAATATATCCCTCTATTTAAAACCAATGACCTGACAAAATTTCTACTGCCCTTGGGTTAACATCAATGAACTTTTCCAGATTTAACTACACCCCACCCATCTCGAGCTAAGCTCCACCCACACTTCACCCGTGTTGGGATCACCCGATCCATGAACTCCCTGACTATCAATTTCCAGAAAACTATACAGGTAAGTTGTTGAATATTTTGAAACTAATTTGACTGGGTGCTGCTGCTGCCTATGGCAGCAACATCGCCCAGTCAAATTAGTTTCAAAATATTCATGTTCAGCATGTTTATTAAATAGTAAAAACATACAATTCATAAAAACCTTAGTCCGTCTTCATTAAGCATTTATGATGTACTACGTTCATGACATCATTGATTATGACGGCATCATACACGTCATGTCATAAAGATCACGTAATTGATTATTACGACATATGATGGATGGATAAACTGGAAAGGTCCATTCCAAGCCCTAATGACTATTACATACCAGTGACATACCTGTAATCGGTCACATTCCTCAGTGTAAAAGCGCACTCTGTCTTCCAATTCGACACCTGCCTGCGATGACTTGAAAACATCCACGCCATAGTTGTACAGGTCAAATGGTTCCAGGTCACTAAGAAGGCAAATCAATTATCAGTCTTTCAGTAATTTTGGTTTGAAAATAACCAGCAGCATCATAGACATGGCAGATGGTAATTTAAATATATCATCAACATTCATATTACAATGAAATGAATCAAATTTAAGAGAAATTGATCCTCAGAAAAAAGCTATATCAAACTATATATAACTGACAGAATATGTCAGACATAAATGCCTTAGTGGACCCACATGATTGATGCTCAAAAGCGAATGGAGGAGCCATTTCTATCCTTGCCCACCCGTGTCTATCTATGCCCCGCCCATTTCTATCTATGTCCCACCCATTTATACCTATGCCCCGCCCATTTCTAGCCCATTTAGTCTATGTGCTGGAATCAATTTAAAACTTTGAAATCTGAATTCCCAGACTAAAAATTTCAGGGTAAATATTCAAGTAAGCTGTTGAATATTTTCGGACTAATTTGACTGAGGGCTGTTGTTGTTGCCAATGGAAGCTACAGCTACCAGTCAGATTAGTTTCAAAATATTCACCAAATGTTTGTAGATTAAATTGTAGATCCATCAAAGATATTCATAGACATGACAGACTTTTCCAGCTTTGAGTGTTAATGGGTTAAATGTACATTCTCTGTGAGAAAATCTTAACTTTCTTGAATAAATTTGAATGTTGAGGGTTAACATTTTAACACTCATATCAGTCAAAAACGGCTTTTACAGTTGTCTTGAGAAATTTCCATACCAAGACAAGACTTATTTATCACTGGAATGACTGGCTCGATAACCAAGCCAGTCATTTCAGTCATAAATTCTCTAAAATAGTCTTATCTTGATCTGCAAATGGGCATTTTCTGAGAAAATTGAAATTTTCTTGCACAAATTCAAGTGTTAAAGGGTTAAGCCATGTTCACTGCTCGATACAAAACTAGCTACAAAGAATCCAATAATCTACACTGCTGCACCTGAAAACCAATGCATAGAATTTTTGACAAATTAAATTCCTTTTTATTTCTTACTTGGCAAAAATCAACAATACCATATATTGTATGTACATGTATGCCAACGGCAGTTGATCACATTACCAAACACCTACAACCCACCCTAAAATGATCCCATTTAATATGTAAGCAAATACAAATTAGATACAATACATGTATCATACAATTTACCTTTGGTGTCTGTAGCTTTCAACCAGCACTATAGATTTTGGATGAAGGTGTGTTGCCAGGTAGTCAGACCATACATTTACATCAGAATCCAATGAATACACCTCACTTGAGCTTGAATCTCCTGTAATGTTTAACATCTAGAAATAAGAGTGATATGTTTCTGGCTATGACCCGCCCCCGCCCCCCCACCCCTTTGTAGCGAAGTTCCACCCACCTTTTACTCTTGCTCGGATCAATTTATATACATTGAATCGTGAATTAGCAGAATCACAATTTCAATGTAGCTACATGTACAACGGTAAACTGTTGAATATTTTGAAACTAATTTGACTGGCATCAACAGTCAAATTAGTTTTAAAATATTCAACAGAAAGTTTATTATATGGTAAATTCATAAAAAAACGTATATAATTCGAACACTTGACCAACCTTTAGAGCTTCATAATGGAGTTATAATATGTCATAATGATTATGAAGCTTACATTTCACGTAATTGATTATGACCTACAAGTATGTCTTATATATATTTGTACCTTTGACCTCAAAATCATTTTGAAAGCAATCCTACAGTCGCAGTATCAATGGACTTCCAAATCTGATGATTTTACATTCTTATGAGTTATGACCAAAACATGTAATCTGGTATGCAATGGACCTTTCCATTTTTAGCCATGCCCAGCCCATCTCTAGCTAAATAATCTCCACCCACACCTAGCTCGTGTTGGGATCGACTATTAATTTCCCGAAAACTATACACTCAGGTAAGCTATTAAATATTTTGGAACTAATTTGACTGGGTGCTGTTGCTGCCTATTCAAAATATTCAACAGCATGTTTATTAAATAGTAGAGACATACAATTCCTACAACATCTCGGACTATTAAGAGTTAAAGACAAGCCAAATGGAATCATTTATGATGTAATGATTATGACGTCATCCTACACGACGCTTAGCCGATTATGACGTCATCCTACACGACGCTTAGCCGATTATGACGTCAGATGATAGAAGAACACTCTGGAATGGTGAATTGGTGACATTGTAACTAATTTGACCCATTGGCCTCGAACTCAAAGCAATCTTAAATGGTTGCAATGTAAAAGGATGTGCCAAATCTACAATTGTGCATTCAGGATATATATATATATATATATATATACTGAGGATAAAAAGACACATAGAGGAAGAGATGGGCAGGCAGACGGACACATGTCACTGACAGAAATAAATATATATGTGTGTATTCAAAGTAAATACTAGAAGGGCTTCATCCTGCATGCCAAGCTATTTTGGTCTTCTGCGTATCGCACACCACATGGGGCAGTGTCTCAAAATACGGATTACTATGGCAAGGGAAGCTAAATTGTACCATACAGCTAAGAAATAATGTATAATGTTTACAAAACGAAATAAAACGTACTGGTCAATATTTTGAACATACATTGTAATTGGATTGGATGTCTTCCTATCAAATTACGTTCAAAATATTCAACAGAACATTTTTTACATCGTGTTCAAAATCATACTACAGGCCATGTTTCTGTATTGGAAACGTGGTAACATATTTACTAGCTGTACTGTACAGGTCAGTGCATAACTTATCTGGTATCGCATCTCAATTTGCTACACATATCTAGGCAGTTGCTATACATTCTGCAACATGTACAGCTGTAGTTGCTATGCAAAATTTGTACGTGATTGCAATAATTTATCATTAATTTTCTTATGTTTTATCATTAACCCTTTCAACGAAAAATCACAGAAAAAGTAAATTATTTACAATCTATAGCATAGTCTGTTGAATATTTTTGAAATTAATATGACTGGAAGCCATTGCTGCCTAAGGCAGCAATGGCTTTCAGTAATATTAATTTCAAAATATTCAACAGTTTTCCTGTTTGTCTGCTCAGAGATTGAGATACAGGGCATTTACTGTTGAAAGAGTTAATTGCTATATATATGTTTGCTGACAACTATACAATTATAATTTGGGTATATCTAAATTATACCCTGCAGGTCATGACATGGTATTTAACATGTGCATGATATTACACCATTATTATAAAGCTGAGGGATGATTTAAAAAATATATTCTGCTCCTGAGATATTTCACGATTTTCAGTTATATCATAGAAAATCATGATTTTTTAACTCGTGATTTTCACTTAACCATGGCTTCTACAGTGGGCTTGAGAATGTCTATTTGCAGACCAAGAGAAGACTGTTTCTGAAGATTTACCACTGGAATGACTGGCTCGATAACCAAGCCAGTCATTCCAGCAGTAAATTTTCAAAAATAGTCTTCTTTTGATCTGCAAATGGACATTTTATGAGAAAATTTAAATTTTCCTGACTAAATTCGAGGGTTAAATTAGGAAATTGTACAGGCCTACATAAATATCTTACAAACCTGGGGTTTCCCTGTCACTAATCGTGCGTGATTGATGGGGCTTCTCATTCTCTTCTTTCTCTGTATTCTCAGGTAGCTCTGGAGAATTATCAATCTCAACTGACATCTCCTATAATTTTTTATAAATGAAATGCAAAGGTGCATCCATTGTATATATCATACGTAATATATAACACCTTAAGATTTTATCCCACAAATTTGTTCGAGAATCTTTCGTTTAAAGACGTCAATTTATAGACCAAAAACATAATTTTTGGATAATTTTTGACTGGAACGATTGGCTCCGTCTTTGAGCCAGTTATTCCAGCTGTAAATTTAAGTTTTTAGTTAAATTAGTGTCATAATACTATATTTTACTGAGAAATAAACAAAATCATGGATTTCTTTTTTCACGAGAGTTGTTATACTTACCTCCCTAACACTATGATATTTCCTAAATATCGACCTTCACTCAATAACCCCAGATTAAAAAAGATAGGTGCCCTTAATGGCAGGTAGACAGATGACAGTCAGCCGGATGCCGGCCCCCAACCTCGCGCATGCGCACTGTCACTGCCTCAGCTTGACTATTGGTCGACACATGCAACGTAAAAGCCTGAAGACCGAGCTTTTGTGGGGCGGAGAGGCCGGGTCCGTGTTAGGGAGGTAAGTATAACAACTCTCTCATGAAAAAAGAAATCCGTGATTTCATTTATTTCACTTCAAGATATACTTACCTCCTAACACTCTATGATATTGCCAGAATTCAAGAGAATTTGGCGGGAGGGAGGCGAGGTCAAAAGACCAGCTCATCCCTTGCGCATTTTGCGCATGAAGCACTAACATCTGAAATTGTGTGACACACAATCTGGCAATGATTTGACGATCGGATAACACAACCGATGGTGAGAGTAATGACAGTATGTCAAATGCGTTCCCCCCCTCCTTTTGGGAAAGAAGCTAAGTCCTCAATGTCCCATACGATCTCTAAGTACTGGTGCTAAGTACTACTGGACAAGAGACGAAAGGCTTCATTTCGCATACTCTCAATAAATGAACTACATAATACACAGGTACCATTACATTATTGTTAAATAAGGGTAATACATCGTGACAATAAATTATGTAACAACAAAAGGCAGTACTGACCTTATGCATGAAAGCTGTATCCAACCAGTCCACATCAGTGAAGGAAATATGATACACGAATATGCGGTTGTTTCCACAATTAAAATGTGCTGTCTGAAGACAGCAAGTGCAACTTATCTACAATATATACACCTGATCATTTTTTGAATATCGATAAGGCAAGACGATTAGTGGTGTCACGAGGTAATGGTCGGTAAAACTTGACTCACAGTGCCACTGAGCTACCGACATAATGTCACCCACCGGCACCCCGTTAAACAGGGCGGTGGACGCCACTACACCACGGACACTGTGATCCTTAGCTAAGTCAACTTGTTTACCAGTGGCGGATTTGTGGCAAAATTGAACACATTCCACAATCCACCTAGATATACAGTGTCTTCTGATGCCCTGCCATGGCGTTCAATATAAGACAACCATTACGAGGATGGGTCCATTCACCATTACTGTGTACCTTGTTTGTACCTGTTTAATGCGCGGATAGAACACCATGCTTTTGAATTATGATCAAACCTAGTCAAAGCTGGTAAAACAATTGGTTGGCCTGGATATTTCAAAGACTGGTTCTTAGCCATGAAATTTCTCCTAGGTAGAAGCCTAAGGCGTTCCCCTGTAATCACATAACGGTCTTCCTCGGCGGATAAAGCATGAATCTCGCTTCTCCGTCTTGCACAGGCTGCAGCAATTAGAAATACAGTCTTAAGTGTCAACATTTTCATAGAAATGGCACTTAGTGGTTCAAAGGGCTTGTCTGCTAGCACTTGAAGTACTAGAGATAAACTCCAAGACGGAATCGCTGGTGGATTTCTCGGTCTTAGATTACCCATGCATTTTATTAAAGTGTTCAATGAACAGACTTTGTCAACTCCCCCTATCAGCCAAGCAAGGGATAATTGACATCAAAACTGACTTGTAGCCAGCAATAGTTAGGGTTGAGGCTATAGGCATCATACAGGTGACAGAGGAATCAGCTACTACCTGAATAGATGCATCCATTGGATTAACATCTCTGTTTGAGCATCATTCTGCAAATCGATTGATTTTATAGTTATATGCTCTGGAGGTTTACCACACACACACACACACACACCCCCTTCTGGCTTTTGCCATAAACATGGCTGCTTGCTCAGAAAAGCCCTCCTTAACTTTAGATTCCTTGACAACATCCACGCAGTCAATTGGCTGGTAATTCCAGTATATTTATATGTTCCTTTGACTGATCCAGATTCCAAAACCCTGATACTGTGGCTTCTTCCAGGCAAGCCCCCCATCCCTCCATTGATGCATCTGTGTTCATCGTTATTTGAGCGTGGGGTGGGGTGAGCATCACACCCGCCAGGAGATTCTCTACCTTCATCCACCATTGAAAGTGGTGAATAAGAGGTTCCAACAGTGACACCTCAGGAAACCTGTACACTGTGTCATGAGAAATACTGGATAGGCCGCCTGCACAAGGCCACCTGTGGAATAACTGGTTCCAGAGAAACCATCAACCCCAGCATTCCCAAGTAAATCTGTGCCAGTACATGACGACTGTTGCACACTGACTGTATTTCTGAGATGAGTATTTCTACTCTCTCTTGAGTAGGATAAAGATATCCTATCTCCAGATCGAAGAACATTCCCAGGTAAACAAACTTCTGGGATGGAGTCAGCTCTGATTTTTGAAAATTTAATATCCAGCCTAAGTCTGTGAGAGTTTTCAAAACTATCTCCAGATTTGCTGATAAACTTTTCTGGTTGTGTGCTTTTAACAGCCAGTCGTCTATGTACGTGTGGACAGCTATACTTCTCCTGCGGAGGTATGCTGTTATCGCAAGAACCACCCTGGTGAAGACCCGAGGAGCCGTAGAAATTCTGAAGGGTAACACCCTGAATTCCCACTGTCTGCCCTGGAATGCAAATCTCAGGAAGCGACGGAAACTCCTTGCTATTGGAATGTGGAAATAAGCATCCTTCAAATTTATTGAAGCTGTCCACATTCCCTTCTCCAACCCTGCCAACACCGATTTCACAGTTTCCATTTTGAAACTGGGTGTGTCTATGAACTTGTTCAATGGCTTGAGGTTGAGAATTGGTCTCCACCCTCCAGTGCTTTTCGTTACCAAGAACACGGTTGAATAGAAGCCCGGGCAATTTTGTGCCGGTTGAATTGCTCCCTAGAGCATGAGGGGAATTTATTTCCTCCTCTATACACAACCGCTGATCTGGATCTTTTGGAATTTGAGTCCAGACCGGCACCAGAGACAGTCGTGATGGTAGGCCTGTTATCCAGTCGGGATGATACCCGACTGAAAGCCATCAAAAGACTAAACGGTCCTGAGTCAACCGTTCCCACTCTTGCATGTGGTTGGCCAACCGGCCTCCCACTGGTCCACCTAGGGAGAGAGGTGGACATAAGGAGCGCAAGAGTGGCACTGTCTCCTGGTGCAGATGCACTGGGGTAGCTCTTACTGTGGTAATCACCCTGTCAGGTACGATTACCACGACCAGATCCTCGCGCACCACGGCCCGCACCTCAGTGCACGGGCGGCTGCCTGGCTGGCTGCGCCAGAGGAGCTTGCGCCCCCTCCCCCTCGCTGCTGGCCGAAGCGCACGCAGCCGTGGCCGACGCTGCGCTGGTGGCTCGCCTCTGACCTGGCAACTGCCACCTCGAGCCTGCAGGGGATGATATGCAGGGGAGGTGCGCGAACGCGCTCTCTACGGAGCGCTTCACATTGCTCACGTAATGCCCTCTGGTTATTGACCAGGGTAACCGTCTCCTGGAGATGCTTACATCCCTCACCTCCACAGAGACCAGGCCCTGTCATAGGCATACGCAGCAGCCTATTATATAAATCCTGGGATGGACAAGTTATCAAGAGCAAACGTGCGCCTCGCCCGGACACTCCTGGTTACAGACCGGGTTAAACAGTCCAAAGCCAAGTTAATTCCATCTTGGATGGCTCTCTGGACAGTCACTGAACTAGGCTGACGTAATGCGGATGCCGTTACTACCCCCTGTAACAACTGCGAGACGTGCGAAAGCGCTGAGATAGATGCCCTCGAACTCTCTTCTGCATCACGTAACGCGGTGTTAGCCGAACGCAAAACGTTCGAACACAGTGCTCCCGTGTCAGACCGAGAACCTGGCCGCGTATCTTCACCCAGCGCAGCACGGTCATCCGTGCTTGGCTTAGGTACTACACCGTATAGCTGATATTGATCAGCTGTAATACGGCACCGCTTTGCCACTTCGCGGGGGGGCCTTCGCTAAATGTCCATGTACCTTAATGGACGTCTCCGCCGCAGTGAACATATCAACAATATGATCAGCTAACGTCAAAGATGGCATAGCGGTAACAGTCGGTTTTCCTGCCAGCCACGGGCGCTGGTCCCGTTGACTGGCCGACTGATCTACAGCAAGATCTGGTCTGATGTTGATTAGCCACTGACAAGCGTCAGACCAGTCTTCCTCCGTGGCCACCTGCGAATGCTCTACAAGACGAGGGCCTTCGTCATCCTCCTGAGCAATCACAGGTGTGTATGTGGCTGGAGGAACTGATACGCCTGGCAAGCCAGAGAAAGCATGCGGGCCTGAAAGAACAGGCATGCCAAACTGACTGGCTTGACCAGGAGCAGGCGCCGTGGTATTGCGTGGGGAAAATTTCGCCACACCACGGCCCTGGCCAGCACCTGCTACACCCTCGGCAAGCCGAGGTATGCGGTAAAACTGGCCATCAGATCCAGCCCGGGCTACCCTCAGCGCCGTGAACGCTACTCCTGCGTGAGTAGTACCATGGACAATGTCGCCCGTATTCCCCGCGAGGGGTGCATGTACGTCAATGTCCATGGCCACGGCGCCAGAAGGAGAACCCAGCAGATTATCCTCTTCTTCCTGTCCAGAAAGATTAGACTCCAGGTTAGCAAAGAATGCTAACCCGGACTGGCCAAGAGAAGTACCATAGGAGGAACTGGTACCTGCAGGGTGGGGATAATCCTGGCCTGATAAGCAGGCAGGTTCCAGCGACACCTGACCACGAACAAGCGGCGCGGCAAGCCTGCTGCCAGTGTTCTTATAGTGGATTTCACCCTCTATTAGGGCCACCTCTGAATCATGGTAAAAAACTGATAGGTCCCTAAATAGTACCGATTCAGAGGCGGGGATTATCTGCTCCGGAGCAGATGAAGAGGACAACGAAAGATTTGGACCAGGAAGCATGCCACGAAGCAACTCTGGGACCAAATCTTTAATTGTCCTCTTCATCTCTCCCATCATCTCAATACGGAAATCCTCCATATCCATAGCGGACGAGGCCTTCCTCTTACCCTTCTTACCAGAAGCCTCTTTCTTAATTTTCCTCTCCTCCTCTGGAGCCTTCTCCCCGGTCTGCAATGATAGAAATTCAGACATTAGCTCTCCCCCCCCCCACCTTTTACAGATCTCACATTTAAGCAATGGCCCACATGGGCTGCACTGGGAGCATAAATGGGGGAAGAATCTATCCAAGATAAACTTTCCACAGGAAGGACGACCAGGCCTCTGAAACACACCAGAGGACGAAGACAATGAGTATTACAGATATTGAATTAGAACTCAACACGAAATAAACAAGGAGGAAGGGGCCATAAACCCCAAGCTAATAATAATAAATCAGTGTTGGACAAAACTTTTAACTGATAGTAAGGCGCAAGGCTGATTATGACGCCATAACTTAAAAAATAAGAAGTTAAATCGATCCGAAACAAAACATCCAGGTGTAGGGACGAATTGTAATCATATCCAGAACATCCTAACTAGACAGGATAGTTTATACAGACTACAAACATCAGATAAACAATGATAAATGGCAGTAAGATTTTATAAATATTGTCAAATATAATTAAAATGCCTCATATCATAACTAGAGTACCTGAGTCTTTAGCATAGACAAACCATCTGATCTGATGTACCGGACGCTCCACCAACATTATGACCTCTTAACTCTCTCCACCTTAAAGGGGAAGGAAGTGGACCAAGAGGGCAGTGAGAAGACCTTCATCCGAGGCCTCCAACTCACTGGGAATAGATTTTTGGTTAGATAACCTAACAAAGTTAGTAGGAAATGGAACCTTGGTGGAGAGAAAAACAAACTCTCTGAAGATGTGATGTCCTAAACAATCATAGGTAGATGCCTGTGGACATAAACACAAAGACAGATTAGCATTTCATAGCGCCATTTTGAAATAAACTATTTATTTTAGGCGCTTATCACGATAAACGCGAGTCCCAGAAACACATTACAACGGGATAAACCCACTAAAATATACTAGAAGTCACCTGGTGGCTAGGTCCTGGGCGCTCCTCTGGCGTAGTAGCACGTTCTGACATATTAATCCAGGTGAAATAGAACTTCTACACAGATAAAACTTTCAGAAATTAAGGAAAAGCCTATGAGCATAGAAAACATGAGTTGTCTCTCAGCCAATAAATTAGCAAAGAGGAAGTACTAGTCTGCGCATGCGCGGTGGTGGGGCTAGCATCCGCCAGACTATCTTCTGACTACCTGCCCAGTAGGGGCACCTAACTTTTTTAATCTGAGTGTTTTATTGAGTGAAAGCCGATATTTAGCAATATCAAAGAGTATTAGGGAGGTAAGTATACTCTTGAAGTGAAAAACCATGATCGCGGGAGTGAAATTATTACCTGGGAACGTATAAATTATTGCATGTTTTGTAATAAGCATGGTTTATAAAATCAAAAGTAATCCAAAATTTGACATTAAATGGCGTCGCGGGAATATATAAATCACGTGATATTGCTTGCTCTCCTGTTTTTGGCGGCGAGAGGTGGTGCGTTCACAGATGTGATAGCTAAATGAGATGGTATACACGCTTTAGCAAGCATGGCGAACTATCCTCAATGTTTCTGAAGGCTAACTATTATTAGTAAAATATATAAATCACGTGATATTGCTTGCTTTCCTGTTTTTAGAGGCGAGAGGTGGTGCGTTCACAAATGTGATAGCTAAATGAGATGGTATACACGCTTTAGCAAGCAAGGTGAACTATCCGAGATGTTTCTGAAGGCTAACTATTATTAACCGGGTACTCGGTAATTGCGGAGCAGATCTAAACATTAGATGTCTATGATTTAAAAGTACATTCCTAATATCACGTGATTTGTATATTTTCACAAAGACGACATGAAATGTCAAAACTTAGGATTCATTTTCGTGTAATAAACGATGATCTTAACACAGCACGCAATATTTAGGTTGTCCAATGTAATAATTTCACTCCCGCAATGATGGATATGGTATACATTAAGCCAATGGTTATGGCGGCAGGAAATTATTAATTGTGTCCTATTTTCGTGTTATTAACGATCGGTTTTAGTTTAAGCATCTTGGGGACTGGATTTTAAGCTTTTGTTGAAATTTACCAATTAGAAGTCATCCGGCTAAAACTGATATGAAAACTCAGAGCAAAACCGATATGGTTACATAAGCCACACCACGCAGTAAGACCAATTCACCCCGTGAATTCATATACCTTAAAATAGGCTATACGATATATCGAAATATCGCGATTTTTTTCACCACAATATATCGCGATACCTCCTAGGACAATATCGTGCAAACCTACTGTCACGGAAACATGTGAAATCATGTACTTAAGACGTAATTAAAACATAATTGCACTAGAGTTCACCTGGTAACTCGGTCCTGGCATGGTCTCAGGTGAATTAAACTTATCAGACATGATTTCTAGCACTCTAAAACAACTTTAGATATGAAAATTGAGCAAAACTTAGCAAGTGGACACAAAACACAAGCATGTGATTCAGGCCAATAGTCAAGTAAGAGGCAGTGACAGTCTGCACATGCGCGAGGTTGGGTCCGCCATCCGGGTGACTGTCTACCTGCCCATTAAGGGCACCTATCTATTTTTAATCTGGGGTTATTGAGTGACGGTCGATATTTAGGAAATATCATAGAGTGTTAGGGAGGTAAGTATATCTCCTGAAGTGAAAAACAAATTGATCAGACACTTTTGAATATTGTTCAAAATTTCATTTGGCACGTCAGGTACTGCTAATTTATGGCAGTTTTGAGCGGTTAACAAGGTTGTTACAATGATGAGACCTCTGAATGATAATGCTTTGGATAGAGTTTGCGAGTTTATATTAATTTCTGTTTCACGATTTCGTCAGTTTTGTTCACAGTATAGTAGACATGATAGATGCTGTATGTCATGTATGTGTATAGCTGTCATAAAATCGAGATTCTGGAACAGATTCTGTGTTGAAATTACCAGAAAAATATTATACTTTTCATGCATTGGCATTATTACGACAGAATTCTCCCAAATCAAAACTCAGAGCCCATCCTCTGGCTGGTAACTGTTAAAGCAAACAGTTGACAAACCTTGAGTTACTATTACGCAAAGAGACACATTAAACATTTCTTACGAAAAACTAAAATAACAATATTATTGAAATCATACATCACCGGAAAGCACATCCAATTTTCTAAATATTTATGGAAGGCTTTTTTGTCACAAAATTTTGCAAAATTGTCACTAAGTTAATTCAATATTGAAAATATGTACCTTTGTACATACTTCCAGCAACTCAAATGCGCTATGATAAATTTTAAACATAAAATTAAGCAGATAAAATTTTCAAAAATATAAAAACTAATACCGACAGCTAAAACAAACAAGAGGCCCAAGTATCACTCACCTGGAATTATTGGCCACTGGTATACCCGAACAAAATGAGCTGACCACTGGAAAAATTTACCAATCAAGTTTCTGTTAAGAAAGTTTAGTCACGTTTTATTAAAATTGTCTCAGTGGTTAATAATTAAGTCTCTATGATTTTCTTAAGAAATTTGAAGAAAATACAAGATGTCCGCTAAAAATGCTATATTTTGATTGATTCATGGTGGACATATTTTTTTACATATCAACTTTCCATTGACAAATTTTTAATGGCGCTTCGGCCCTAATCATATCTGCCAAATTTCGGCTCGATCCGTTCAGCGGTCATTTTCGCAAAAACTATGTCATCCAAGTTGGCCGCCGAACCATTTGGCAAATCAACTTCCCTCAAACAAACTTGATTCAGCTCCTGTCCTAGATCATATTTCATGAAGTTTGCATCGATCTGCCAAGCAGTTTCGGAGAAGATTTTTAAAGACATTTCTAAAAGTCTGCCAAAATCCAAGATGGTCGCGGGCCAAATTGGTGGATCATCTTCCTTTAAACAAACTTGTCTCCCTATTCCCTAAGGATGCTTCCTGTCAAATATACTTGAAATTGTTCCAGTGGTTCTCGAGAAGACATTTTAAATTTCCCATTGCTTTAGTAAGGGAGTTTTTGGCGGGGAAAAGATCCAAGATGGCCGACAAACCGCTTATCCAACAGTTTCGAAAATGGCAACTTTGAAATCAGAATACCAAACAACATATATAAAACCAATTTTGGCCTCAAAATCCATCAAATAAATAAAACATTATGGCCGCCAAACACGCTACATTTTGATTCGCCCAGGTCGGCCATATTTTTTGACGAATAAACTTCCCTTGAACAAACTTTAATGGTGCTTAGTCCCTAATCATATCGCCCAAATTTCGACCTGATCCATTCAGCGGTTCTAGAGAAGTTGTTTTTGAGAAAACTAGGTCATCCAAGATGGTCGGTAAACCATTTGGTCAATCAAGTTCTCTTGAACAAACTTAGCTTAGCTCTTGCCCTAGATGATGATGTTTCATGAGTTTTGAATCGATTCTCCAAGCAGTTTCAGAGATCAGCCAAAATCCAAGATGGCTACTGGCCATCGTCTTTGTTTGAACAAACTTGAATCTCTATGCCCTAAAGATCCTGCCGAATACAATTGAAATCGGCCCAGTGGAGTGCCCATCGTCTTTGTTTGAACAAACTTGAATATCTATGGCCTAAAGATCCTGTCGAATTTAACTGAAATCGGCCCAGTGGCTCTTGAGAAGTCGTTTAAAGAAAAAGTTGATGGACAGACGATGGACAGTCATCATGGCATAAGCTTACTTGGCCATTCTGGCCAGGTGAGCTAATAAAAATTAATATTAACAAGTGACACACTAATATTCAATGACAAAAAACCCGACATGCGGGTTGGTCTGTTGTTTTATTAACCACTATAAAAACATACTTACCGTTCAATCACTACTTGCTAAATCAATTATCTGCATTTCGCTACCAGAACAAGATTTTTATGCTTGCATACACTCCTCCCCATGCCTATTCCTATAAATATGGACCCTCAACCAGGCTACTGGTTAGGTCCATCTCCAGTATATTAACTGATATAGACTGGCACCAGTTTGTACTCACCCCATAGTGACGCCTGTCACTAAGCGCGCTTGCGCATGTGCACTGGAGCCCAAACAGGAACCCGATTCACTTTTCTGAATTTAAGTGCCAAATATTATAGGCAAATTCTCAAATCAATTCCACGCGGGGTGGCTGAGGCCGGGTCGTAGTGATTGAACAGTAAGTATGTTTTTATAGTGGTTAATAAAACAACAGACCAACCCGCACGGGGGGGGGGGGGTGTCTGTGTGTGTGGGGGGGGGGGGGGGGGGTTATTATACCACAAAAACATCCATTACCGTTCAATCACTACTTGCTAAACCGGTAGATTTGGTCAGTGCCCCACTTAAAACATTAGGTGGAAGGCGATTTGAGAATCAACAAACAAGGATAAAAATCAAACCAATCTTATCCAAATGTTAATAACATAACATAATAGTGCATTTAAATCAATCACACTGTGATTATCAAATAAGGAAAACTTGAACTTAGAGATAAATAAAAACCAAAATAAACTCTCACCATTTCTTACAGATGCAGTCGTAACGAAAATGGCGAAATGTGCTTGGTAAATGGTCTTCGGCTATTTTGGTTAAAATCGTAATATTACGAAAGAAGGATGCTACTGCACTCTGATCTTTCAGATAAAAGGTTGTAAAAGAGGATTCAGATTTCCATCCTGCATCCTGCATGACTTCATCTAAATACGAACCGGCAAAAAGCGCAACAAAAGAGGAAGCCATTCCTCTAACATCGTGAGCTTTAATATGGGAGATTAATTTGTTCCGGAGAAGCAATCTCGTAACAAAGCTTAATCGTCTCCCAAATCCATCAGTATATCGTAAACTTTGAGACCGGCTTAGCTAACTCTTCCTCATAAGAAAACCATAAAGGGGATGGATCAAATCTTTTGAAATCAGTTTGCTGTTTGTACATTCTTAATGCCCTAACAGGACACCAGAGTTTGTCGGAAGGCGAAAAAGACTAGCAGGAATCCGGTTAGACTGAGTTTTAGATAAAAAATCCCTTCTGGGATAAAAAAATAAACCGTTTCCTGAAACTAAAAATCTCTCCCTTTCAGCAGAAAAAGCATGAATTTCTGATCGCCTTCTAGCAGAGGCTGTTAATACTAATAGAGAGGTTCAAAATGACGGCCTGCCAGCACTTGAAGAACCAAAGCCAAGTTCCATGAAGGTAAAGGCTTAACTATCGGAGGACGAATATTGCCTAGACCTCTAATAAAAACTATTAAAGGTCTTAGTGTCCTTGACATCGGCATACAGAAGGCAAGGAAGAGAGGATGCCAGAGAAAATCTATATCCCCTAACCGTAATAGCTGATAAATGTAAGGAATCAAAGCGATATGTTAAAAAGTCTAATACTTGGGGAATAGAAACAGAATCGGGCACGAGACCTTGATCTGAACACCATTCTCCAAAAATTATAAGTCGACACTTGTAAACTCTGCGGGTCGACTCTCTGCTGGAAGAATCGATAATTACTGGAGATCTTGAAGAAACTTTATTCTCGTAGACTTTAGTTTCGATATTCTGCAAACACACAGACTGAAGATTTCTGTGTTTGGATGAAGACAAAGACCTCTTACTTGAGACAGAAGACCCTGGGAGAATGGAAGAAGACGAGGGAAGTCTACCAGGAGATCTAGTAGGTCAACAAACCAAACCAAATCCTCTTTGGCCAAAAAGGCGCTATTAAAAGAATCTGACAGATTTGTTCTTTGACCTTCTTCAACACTAACGGAATCAAAATCGTTGGAGAGAACGCATAGACGAGCATTCCTGTCCAGGACTGAGACAGGGCATCCACCACCAGGGTTTGACTGTCCGGAAAAGGAGACATGTAAGAGGAGATCTGAGCATTCAGAGATGTCGCAAACAGATCTACCAGAGGACGATCCATTAGACTGAAAATCGCTTTAACAACCGACCTCTTTAACTGCCGCTCAGTGTGGGCGAATCTGCTGGGACGTGACAGTTGGTCACCAAGAAAATTCATACTGCCTGGGACATGAGAAGACACTAGAAGAATCTGATTCTTGCAACACCATAAGAGAAGGTTCCACACTTCTAGACAAAAGAGGGATGACCTTGTACCCCCCCTGCCTGTTGATATAAGAGACCACTGTCGAATTGTCCAACCGAATCGAGACTTTGAGACCTATCACAAGATCTGACCATGAAAGGAGCGTTCTTGACAGCACACAATTCCAGAATGTTGATATGAGCTGTCGACTCCTCCAGGGACCAAAGACCGGAAACCGACAGGGAGTTCCAGACCGCTCGCCCTCCCTCCTGAGAATCGTCTGTGAAAATAATCGCCTGAGGGGAGGACTTTACCAGTGGAACACCCACCAGAAGCAGAGAACGATCTTTCCAAAAATCTAGAAGAGGAATCAAGTGTTCTCTGATGGGAATCTGATGGTAAATAGAGTGAACCGACTGCTTCCAAAGGGACATTAAATACATTTGGAAGGATCTTCTCATCAGCGCCGCCCATGGAATATCATTCTCTACGCTGACCATCAAACCTATCACTCTTAGCAGAAATCTTGCTCAGGGACCCAGGCTTGATTTCTTTAGATTTAAAATCCACCCTAGGTTGCATGCCAGACTGCAAACCTCTGGAAGAATTCCTGAGAGAATTGAGGAAGCCTTGCTTTACTAACCAATCGTCTATATAAACGTGTAGATGGATAGAACGACGGTGTAAAATTCCTGCCACGGCTGAGACCAGGCGAGTAAAAAGAAAAGGAGTCATGGTCAGGCCAAAAGGCATGGTACGAAACCGCCAAACTCGATCTTAGTAAGCAAATCTCAGGAATTTTCTGAAGGAAGGGTAAATGAGAACGTGAAAGAAGGCGTCATTTTGGTCGATGGAAACGACCACATACCCTGATCTAGACTGGAAATGATCTGGGAGATGGTCTCCATCTTGACTTGGGAGTAAGAATCATGAGATTTAATCATTGTCATACCCCTTGCTAAATTAAAATTACTGGAGATTTGAATGTTTCAGAGCGAATAGAGATCATTTTACTCAGATTTAATGACAGGGTAGGAAATCCTACCCTAAGCTGAACGCTCTCATGTATGAATAAATTCCTTAGAATTAACATCATTCACAAAGAAAACTAACATTGAAAGGACCAGAGGAGACAAGAAAGAAGAATTAGAAGAGGAAAGAGCTGACACAAAAGAAGGAAGGTCTATAGAAAACTCGTCCTTAAAAGGAAGAGAAAGAGTCTAAGCAATCCACCTGTGAGCCAGGGATCAGTCATCCGAAGAGATCCTGACTGGACAAAATCTCCTCAGCCCTGACCGACTAGGGAATAGAAGAATTAGAAGAAGAATTAGGAGATGGAGAAGAAAAAAGATGAGAAGAGTCACCAGAGGCCATAGAATCAACAGTTCAAATGGAGAGGAAAGCAAGGCCTCTTGGAAGCTAGAGGAGAAGAAAACTGTAAAGAGTCAGAAAAGGAAAAAGATTGATCAGAAGGAATGTGATCAGATACAACATCCTGACCAGAGCACATGGAAAGTGAATCAGGCCACTAGCGGAAAATCTTTGAAAGAATAGAGAAAAAAGCTGACATGAAAGAACGAACAAGGGACAAATCCCTAAGAACAGAAAACAATGAGAAAACCAGACCATAATCAACAATTAGAAACTCACGCTCAAAAGAGAAAACGACAGAAACAATCGGATCAAGATGATCAAAAGACGAAGAATGAGGAAGAGAGGAATTAAGAAGAATGGAAGATGAAGAGGAAAGAACAGGACCAGAAGATCCCTGGAGAGGATTGATAGAAGATGAAATACGGGAAAATCCCAGAGGAGGGAAAAAGGAGGAAGACAGAAAGAGAGAGAGAGGAAGGAGAACATGACTAGAAGAAAACCTTAGAAGGAGAAGGGGCAGAGGATGAAGGAAGAGACCTATACTTATCTTTACTCATTATTATTAAAGACTTAGAACCAATATTATCATCTTGTAATGACGGATGTCATTGAGTTTGATATGCTAATAAAAGGAATGATTGATAGAATGATAATGAATCTCCGGGAACAGCTGGATGTTAAATACACAAAACACTGATACTTGATTATGATTAAACACTACGGGATGAATCACGAAACAAAATGCTGAAAAACAGAGGCGATATAAAATCAAAACAAAAAGACTCACCTAAACCATGACTGTGACAACGCAGAAGAAAAAACTTGGCTTTTATTCCTTCTTCCCTCACCCTAATCTTATTTCTCTATTCTCAGCGTTTTCTAGCTCATGTAATCATTAATCTTAGAGCCATTCTCTTCCCTATGAATCCACTACTGAATCTTTTCCTTTCAGCGCCTGTCAGAATTAGACTAAGAATTACGCTAGAAACAGGGATTTTCTTCAAGAAATTAACTCCCTTTGGATAAAATAAATATGTCAACCTGCCGACATAAGAGGAAAAAAGAGCGTGAAAAAAGGCTGAACGGCCCGAAGACAACGGGCCATCTAAAGTTGGATGAAATTTAAAATTATGTATCTAGTGATAATGCGTAGAATACAGACTGACTTATCGACTGCAACAAAAAACCCATCCGGCAACCAGTCGGAAGAGTCTTTAATTACGTTGAAATGTTTCTTTGATAAAAGAATAAATGCTGAATATCTACGACTCCAAGAGAGACTTCAAGACTGGCAATGTCTCGGAATTAATATTTTCAGCGATTAAGCATTCCGAATGTAAAAGCACTTATTGAAATAAGACTAACTCTTAGGAAAGATGATGACTAGATCCTAGGAAAGACAAACCTGGAATCTCAGTAAGAGCTATCACCAAAAACCAAAAAAGGAAAACATAACCGGAAGTTAATCATAGAACACCATGAAACCGGTAATGACCCTATCCCCGGATGTACGAATCCGGAAGTGAAAAAATAGGAAACGGAAATGCGCAAACCGGAAGACAACCGGAAACTGAACCCGGCTGTACAGTGAAAAAGCAGAATAAGCATAAGAACCGGAAATACACAAAACTGGAAGTCAGACCGGATACGGAAAGAACGGAGGTAGATCCGGAAAACAGAAGTACCCCTGTCCTGAGGATGGGAGTCTATCCGGAATCTGAACGACCCGGAAGTACACCTCTAGAACCAGAAGCGGAAGTGTACAGACAGGAATCCAAACCGGAAGCGGAAGCGCTTCTACCGAAAGACGAAAAAATAATAGGAGTCCACAGACCCCGGATATCCGGTATGACCAGAAGCGCTGCCAAAACCAGAAACAGAACTAGGAAACGGATCTTGAAGACCTGGATGTCCTACAAAAAAGGAAGTCATACCGGAAACGGTCGGAATGGAAGTAAGAACCGGATCTTGAAGACCCGGATGTCTTGCAAAACCGGAAGTCAAAACGGAAACGGATGGAGCAGAAGAAAGAACCGGATCTAGAAGACCTGGATGACCTACAAAACCGGAAGACATACCGGAAACAGACGGAACGGAAGTAGCACCAGAAAACAGAAGTAAACCCGAGTCCCGAGGACCCGAGTCCACCACAACGGAACCGGAAGAACTAGCAAGGCTAGAATGCGAACTCTTAGCTATAGGCGACCTACGGTAGAAGCTTGACGACCAGTATGACCGAAATACTGGCATTAGCATAAGGCTTTTGGACGTTAGCTTCTGCCTCCGCCACCACTGCTTGAGGGTTATGCCTAACACCCTCAAGTCTAATGTGGGTTTGACCCAGTGACCTGCACGAGCTCACCTTCGAGAGCTTTGTCGCTCTAGACTTTTGTTTAGGAGACCTAATAACCTGCATTGACGTTAGAGGGATCGGTTTCCCCCATTTGCTGGAACGTCCGCTAGCGCTCGGGCTATCGTCGGAACCAGAAGAAACTTCCCGGTTTTTTGGCCTCCATGATGGCAATAGACATCCTTTCGCCTAAAGATTTAGTCAAAACTGCAGCGAAGGATTCAAATCTCGCAAAAAAGCTAACACAGCTTCCGAATTCGCCGAAGAGGCACCCCCCCCAACCCCCCGTTGCTGCTGGAATAGAGATATTAGAATATTGCAAAAGACACAGCTTTTGTCTTACTAGCAACGGAGGTAGGGGAAGGACGACCAGAGGGCAGCGCTGTAAGGACGAATAATCCTTAAAGAAAACTTAGATATGAATGCAGACCACCCTATGCAAAACCCACACATCGATGTGGGGGTACACGTAGTGCACTTAAAACAGACATGTCCTCCATACTCCACAGAGTGAACTCGTTCACCGATTGAGGACGTGCACTTGATTTATCATTCATTAAAACAGACTCTTAAAAACGAAAAAGGATTACGAAAAAAGCATACAGCATAGAATTTCGATAAAAGGAGTCTAGAAACATGCAAACGCCTTTCAAAGAAAGGCCCGAAAGTTCAAATTCAAGTTTGTTTTCTATCATAGGGAAATAAACGTAATTCCTTGTAAAGCACTATTTTTTCTTTCAACTGAGTGATTAAGGGCTCACTGGAGTAATAGTGTTTTTCTATGATGATGACTTAGGCATATTAAAGTTGTTACCACGAAAACGAAACCGACGAAAACCGGTAACATTTATATATATAGTTATAAAGTTCAATATAATCACGAAATACTTCCAAAAACATAATTTTGGGAGGATAGACTTCATAGTAGGCATATCTTAGCGTGAGGAAGCCCTTCAATAGTAAGCTGACACAGCGCAAAGCTATAAAAACTTTCTGATAATATTTGTGCAGTTGTTCTGTTTGCAGAATAATTAAAAAGAGAATCTGTTTCCTATTTGGTGACAGGCGTCACTATGGAGTGAGTACAGACTGGTGCCAGTCTATATCAGTTAATATACTGGAGATGGACCATATTTATAGGAATAGGCATGGGGAGGAGTGTATGCAAGCATAAAAATCTTATTCTGGTAGTTAAATGCAGATAATTGATTTAGCAAGTAGTGATTGAATGGTAATGGATGTTTTTGTGGTGTAATAACAAATCTAGTTGTCCCTACCTCTTTCTCAAGGTCCCTAAGGAATGCATTCTTTGGCACTGAGATTGATTCATGCAAGGTTACATCAGATACCCTACAAAATAAGCAAAACAATACAATGGATGCAGGAAAACTTCTACCAAACTATGGGAATGAGTTTCCATTTAGGCTTGCATTAAACGAAATCACGGATTTCTTTTTTCACGAGAGAGTTGATACTTACCTCCCTAATACTCAATATCGGCTTTCACTCAATAAAACACTCACATTAAAAAAGTTAGGTGCCCCTACTCGGCAGGTAATTAGAAGACAGTCTGGCGGATGCTAGCCCCACCACCGCCCATGCGCAGACTAGTACTTCCTCTGACTAATTTATTGGCTGACACTATGCAACTTTACAAGAGCCTGAAGACCGAGCCTCTGTGGGGCGGAGAGGCCGGGTCCGTATTAGGGAGGTATGTATCAACTCTCTCGTGAAAAAAGAAATCCGTGATTTCGTTTATTTCACTTCAAGAGTATACTTACCTCCCTAATACTCTTTGATATTGCCAGAATTCGTAAGGGAATTCGGCGGGAGGGAGGCGAGGTCAAAAGACCAGCTCTTCCCTATGCGTTTTTCTGCGTTTAAGGCACTTAAACTTCTGAAACTGTGTGAAAACAGTCAGGATTAGATGCAAACATCGGCTAACACAAACCGATGGATGAGAGATGACCGAATGTCATATGCGCTCTCCCCCCCCCCCCCCTCTTCTTGGCAGGAAGACTCGAATGACCTCAATGTCCCATACACTCTACGTACAAGTGCCATGTACTATAGGACAGAGACGAAAAAGCTCCATTTTCGTATACTCTCAATGATGAACGACATAAAAACACTTACCATCACCATTTTAATAACAAAGGGTTACGTGACAATACAATTAACAATGAACAACACATAAACAAGACTGACCTTGTTGAACTTGGTTGCTGACATCATCTTCCCAGTGGTGAAGGCTGATGCAGTCCCATAAAGTGGTTGTTCCCATTAATTAATTGTGATATATACAAGCAATGAGGGAACCTCATCAAAAAAGTACACCTGATTATCTTTTCAAAATCGACAAGGCGAGAGGATTAGAGGTGTCACGGAGATAATGGTCTGTAAAACTTGACTCACAGTGCCACTGAGCAACCGACATAATGTCATCCACAGGGACCCAATTAAATAGGGCAGTGGAAGTCACTACGCCCCGGACACTGTGAGCCTTGGCCATGTCAACTTGCTTACCGGTGGCGGATTTATGACAAAACTGAATACATTCTACAATCCACCTGGAAATGGTGTCCTTAGACGCCCTGCCATGGGGTTCAATATATGACAACCATAAGGCTGACTGGTCCGTCCGCCACTCCTGAGTATGTTGTTTGTACCGGATCAGCGCTCGGATGGGACACCATGCTTTAGAATTAGGATCATATCTAGTTAAAGCTGGCAAAAAAATAGGTTGACCTGGATATTTCAAAGACTGATTTTTAGCCAAGAAATTAATCCTAGGTAGAAGCTTAAGGCCTTCCCCTGTAACCACGAAACGGTCTTCCTCGGCTGATAAGGCATGCATTTCACTCCTACGCCTAGCCGAGGCCGCAGCAATTAAAAATACAGTTTTAAGAGTTAACATTTTCATAGAAATGGAACTAAGTGGTTCAAAAGGCTTATCGCCTAGTACCTGAAGCACTAGAGACAAACTCCAAGATGGAATCACCGGGGGATTCCTTGGTCTTAGATTGCCCATGCCTTTAATTAATACATTTAATGTACTTACTTCATCACTTCCCCTATTAGCCAAGCAAGGGATAACTGTCATTAAAGCTGATTTATAAATATCAATAGAGTTAGGCTTGAGGCTATAGGCATCATACAGGTGACAGAGGAAATCAGCTACTACCTGAATAGATGAATCCATTGGATCAATACATCTTTTTGAGCACCATTCTGCAAATGTGTTGATTTTATAATTATATGCTCTGGAGGTTTACCCCCTCCTGGCTTTGGCCATAAACATGGCTGCTTGCTCTGAAAAGCCCTCCTTAACTCTAGATTCCTTGACAACATCCACGCAGTCAATCTGAACATTGACGGATTGTTGTGAAGGGCCTTGCCCTGGAAGATAATGTCGTCCATCAGAGGCAGAGGAACCGGATTGCAGACCAGAAGGTCCAGCAAATCCGTATACCATGATCGGCTTGGCCAATTTGGGGAGATCAGAAGCACTTGGCACTCCTCCTGTCTGATTTTCTGAAGAATTTTTGGAATCAGGATTGCTGGAGGGAATGCGTATGCATACATTCCCACCCAGCTGATAGCTGAGAAATAACTGGATCAGCCACCTGCATAAGGTGGCCTGAGGAATGACTGGTTCCATCAACCCCAGCATTCTCAAGTAAATCCGTGCCAGGACATGACGACTGTTGCACATATCCTGTCTCTAGATCGAAGAACATCCCCAGGTAAACAGAGTCAGCTCTGATTTTTGGAAATTGATTATCCAGCCTAAGTCTGTGAGAGTCTTCAAAACAATCTCCAGATTGGCCGATAAACTTTCCTGGGTGTGTGCTTTTAACAGCCAGTCGTCTATGTACGTGTGGACTGCTATACTTCTCCTGCGGAGGTATGCTGTAATTGCAAGAACCACTCTGGTGAAAACCCGGAGCCGTGGAAATTCCGAAGGGCAACACCCTGAATTCCCACTGTCTGACCTGGAATGCAAATCTCAGGAAGCGACGGAAACTCCTCGCTATGGGGATGTGGAAATAAGAATCCTTCAAATCTATTGAAGCTGTCCACATTCCCCTCTCCAACCCTGCCAACACCGACTTCACAGTCTCCATCTTGAAACTGGGTGTCTCTATGAATTTGTTCAATGGCTTGAGGTTGAGAATTGGTCTCCACCCTCCGGTGGTTTTTGTCACTAAGAACACGGTTGAATAGAAGCCCGGACACTTCTGTGCCGGCTGAATTGCTCCTTTTTGTATGAGGGAGTTTATTTCCTCCTCTATACACAACTTTTGATCTGGATCTCTCGGAATTTGAGTCCATATTGGCACCAGAGACAGTCACGATGGTGGGCCTGTCATCCAATCGGGATGATACCCGACTGAAAGCCATCGCAAGACTAAACGGTCCTGAGTCAACCGTTCCCACGCTTGCATGTGGTTGGCCAGACAGCCTCCCACTGGTCCACCTAGGGAGAGAGGTGGACATAAGGAGTGCAAGAGTGGCACCGGAGTGGTTCTCACTGTGGTAACCGGCCCATCAGGCACGATTACCACGACCAGATCCTCGCGCACCACGACCAGCACCACGCGCACCTCGGTGCGCGGGTGGCTGGCTGCGCCTGAGGAGCCTGCGCCCCCCTAACTGCTAGCCGAATCACACGCAGCCGAGGCCGACGCTGCGATGGTGGCTGGCCTCGTACATGGCCACCTCCACCTCGAGCCTGCAGGGGATGGTACGCAGGGGGTGCAGCGCGAACGCGCTCCATACGGAGCACCTCAAACTGTTCGTGCAGCGCCCTCTGGTTGTTGACCAGAGTGACCATCTCCTGGAGGTGCTTACATCCCTCACCTCCAAAGAGACCAGGACCTGCCATAGGCGTACGCAGAAGCCTATTGTACAGGTCCTGGGACGGGCACAGATTGTCCAAGGCAAACGTGCGCCTCGCCCGGACACTCCTGGTCACCGCCCGCGTCAAGCAGTCCAGAGCCAGGTTGATACCATCCTGGATGGCTCTCTGGACTGTGACCGGGCTCGGTTGGCGTGATGCGGATGCTGTTACTACCCCCTGTAACAGCTGAGAGACGTGAGACAGCGCCGCAATAGACGCTCTCCCACTCTTCTCCGCATCACGCAACGCGGCATTGGCCGAACGCAACGTGTTCGAACACAAGGCTCCCGTGTCAGAACGGGAGCCTGGCCACGTATCCTCACCTAAAGCCGCGCGGTCATCCACGCTAGGCTTAGGTACCACACCGTACCTCTGGTAGTCCACGGGTACGATGCGGCAGCGCCTTGCGACCTCGCGAGGGGCCTTCGCGAGACGCCCATTCGCCTTGATGGACGTCTCCGCCGCCGAGAACATATCAACAATATGCTCTGCTAGCGGCAGAGATGGCATGGCGCTAACAGTCGACTTTCCAGCTAACCACGGCCTGTGGTCTCGCTGGCTAGCCGACTGCTCCACGAGCAGGTCTGGCCTGACACTTATCAGCCATTGACAAGCATCAGACCAATCCTCCTTCGTGGCTAACTACGAAAGCTCTACTAGACGAGGGCATTCGTCTTCCTCCTGAGCTAACGCAGTCGAGCTTGACGTTGGATATGCTGACACTCCTGGCAAGCCACAGAAAGCATGCGGGCCCGAAAGAGCAGGCATGTTAATCTGACTGGCTTGTCCAGGAGCAGGCGCCGTGGTAAAGTGCGGGGTAGATACCGCCACACCCCGGCCCCGGCCAGCAACACTCTCGGCAAGCCGAGGTATGCGGAATAACTGACCATCAGATCCAACCAGGGCCACCTTCTGAGCCGTGAATTCTACTCCTGCGTCAGTAGAACCGTGGATAATGTCGCCTGTATTCCCCGCGAGGGTTGCACAGACGTCAAAATCCATGGCCACGGCTTCAGAAGGGGAACCCAGCAGATAATCCTCTTCTTCCTGGCCAGAAAGATTAGACTCCGGGTCAGCAAAGAGAGCTAACCCGGACTGGTTAGGAAAGGTGCCATAGGAGGTACTGGCACCTGCGGCGTGCGGATACCCCTGGGCTGATAAGCAGCCAGCAGGTTCCAGCGACAACCGTCCACGGACCACCGGCGCGGCAAGCCTGCTGCCAAGATCGTGGAACGCCCCCTCTAATGGGGCCACCTCTGAATCGTCGAAAACTGGTAACGGCCTAATGAACGTCGATTCAGAGGCGGGGATTATCTGCTCCGAAGCAGATGACGAGGACAACAAAGAATTTGGTCCAGGAAGCATGCCACGGAGCAACTCTGGTACCAAATCCTTTATTGTCCTCTTCATCTCTCCCAACATCTCACTACGGAAGGCCTCCATGTCCACTGAGGACGAGGCCTTCCTCTTACCCTTTTTACTCACAACCTCTCGTTTCATCTTCCTCTCTTCCTCCGCAACCTTGGCCTTCGCCTGTAAGCATAAAAACTCCTTCATTAGTTCGCCCCCCCCCCCCAATGCTTACACACATCACAATTAAGTAATGGCCCACAGGGGCTACATTGGAAACAAAGATGTGGTATAAACTTCTCCTTCAGGAAGCGACCACAGGACGGGCAACCAGGTCTCTGAAAGAGGACAGAAGACGAGGACAATGAGTATTTTAGTTACGGTTAGAAACTCAAAACCAAAAATAAAAGAGAGGGAAACTGATCATAAAGATCACTATTCATATGAGAAAACCAGCGTTGGGCAAAACTTTAATCGTTAATAAAGAGCAAGGCTGATCATGACGTCATTAATTCAAGACAGAAATTAAATCGATCCGAAAACAAACATCCAGGTGTACGGACGAATTGTATTCATAACCAGAACATCTTCAGGATAGATATTCAGACTACACAAACATCAGATACACAATGATAATAGTGGCAATTTATAGTTTACATAATTATCATCACCTCATATCAGTAACTAGAATACCTGACACTTTGTATCGACAAACCATCCAATGTGATGAACTGGAGCACTCCACCAAGACTACGACCTCTTAACTCTCTCCACCTTAGGGGGAAGGAATTGGATCAAGAGGGCAAAGTGAGAAGACCTTCTTACGAGGCCTCCGACTCACTGGACATAGACTTTTTGGTTAGATAACCTAACAGTATTAGTAGGAAATGGAACCTTGGTGGAGAGAAACAAACCCTCTGTTGATGTGATGTCCCATACATATCCTGACAGATACCTGTGGACATAAACACAAAGAGAGATTAATATTACATAGCACCATGTTGACATAAAACAACTATACTAGGCGCTTATCACGGTAAACACGAGTCCCGGAAACACATTACACCAGGAAAAAACTCGCTAAAATATAATAGAAGTCACCTGATGGATAGATCCTGGGCCCTCCTCTGGCGAAGTAACTCTATCTGCCATCTTTACAGGTGTTCTAAACTTCTAATAAACGCTTAAAAAGACTTTGACAAAAGCATGTGTACACCCTCTGCCAATAAATTAGCAAAGAGGAAGCGCTAGTCTGCGCATGCGCGGTGGTGGGGCTGGCATCCGCCGGACTGCACTCTGACTCCCTGCCCAGTAGGGGCACCTAACTGTTTTTATTCTGAGTGTTTATTGAGTGAAAGCCAATATTTAGCAATATCAAAGAGTATTAGGGAGGTAAGTATACTCTTGAACTGAAAAATTTGTGTGCTCATATCAAATGCTGTTTTAGCGATACATGGAGATTATGGCATACATGTATGTAGAGGTCTCATATCGGTCAGTTACATACACATACAGTATTGCTCAGAAATAACTTACATGCATCATGTTTTCAAAACAAAATAAAACATTGTTGAATATTTTGAACATAATTTGATTGGAAGATGTTGCTGCCTAATGTCTTTCAGTACAATGGACCTTTCCAGTTTATCCATCAAGCATATGATGTCATAATCAACTATGTGATGTGTAGGATGATGTATTAATCAATTACGGCATGAATGACATAGATACGGTCGTCATGAACGCTTAATTGATGATGGACTAAGTGTTGTTGTACGAATTGTATGTCTTTACTATTTAATAAACATGCGATAGGCAGCAACATCACACGCTCAAATTAGGTTTAAAATATTCAACCACTTACCTGTATAGTTTTCTGGAAATTGATAGTCAGGGAGCTCAGCGATTGATCAATCCCAACACGGGTGAACTGGTGAAGCATTGGTGGAGCTTAGCTAAAGATGGGCGGGGCATAGCTAAAACTGGATTCCACCATTATGTTCGAAATTTCAGCAGAATACATGTATTTCTTATTAACAAAAGATGTTTTTACCATCATGTTACAGTGGAGGGATTCATTTCTGAGCTATGCCTCCTCCTTATCTAAGATAAGGTGTCTCACCCACAGGGTGTGGGGTTACCAATCCACGTGATTAATATCAACAGGATCCATTGTATGGATTTGGTGGATCCAGTAAGATCTGAGGTCCTTGCATGAAGCTGTGGCTTCAGTGCTTTCAGGATCGTGACGTAAAACTTCTATAACTCTGTATCCGATACTGCTTGTATCATGTCCTGGCAGGTTGAAGTGTAGTACAACCGGTGTCTTTGTGTTTGTTGACATCTCTCAAATGTTCTTTGATACAGATCTGGAATTCTCTCTTAGTTTCTCCTATGTATTGTTCGTTGCAAATAGCGCAGGTGAGGAGATACACCACATTCATTGTTGAGCAGTATGTTTTCACGTGACATCTATATGTTAAACGTGTATGTGTGCTCCGGAAAGTTTTCCCTTTCTCCATCTTGTGGCAAAAGGTACAGTTTTTCTTTTGACACAGTTGTACTTTGTTTGGTATCGAACTGCTCTGGTATCCTATGATATCGGGGTAAGTGAAATATCGGCATGGGCTAGTTGGTCCCTGAGCGTTGAATTCCTTCTTTAACCAAAGAGTGGTTTGTTGGTAAATGTGTCCCTGCATTTGGGGCTGGTGTGAAGGAGATCCCAGTGTTGGTTGATGATCTTTTTGAGAAGGATACTATGTGGATGGTAGGCTGTGATGAGAGGTATCCTTTGGTTCTTGGTTTTGTTCTCTTTTGGTGTTAAGAGTGACGTTCTCTCCTTTTGCATTGCTTTGTTATAGCTATCTATTAGGAGATCAGTGGGGTAACCTCAGAAATTGACCATAAGGACTCGCATCTTTGGTGGAGTCGGGGTGAGCTGACTGGTAGTGTAGGTACCCATGAGTGTCAATGGGTTTGGTGAATAGGTCGAACTGGAGCGCCTGGCTCTCCGAGGTCGAAACTAGTGTGTCGAGGAAGCTCACTTTTGCTGATGAGATTTCAGCCGTGAATTTAATGGTGTCGTGTGACGCATTCATATGTTGAATGAATGTATACAGTTTCACGCTTCTAACCATAATATGAAGATGTCATCGATATAACGAAGGTAGATAGCGGGTTGGTGTGGTGCGCTATTAAGTAGTCTGTTTTCTAGGTCCGCCATGAAAATTATGGCATAGCTCGGTGCTACCTTTGTATCCATAGCTGTGCCTCCAATTTGGAGGTAGTGCTTATTGTTAAAGGTGAAGTTGTTGCATGTCAGAACGATTTTCAGCAGTGACAATAGCGACCAAGGGCTGGCCTGGCCTGGGGTGCCATTGGCCCTGATGAATTTCGCTGTAGCTCTAATACCCTCCTCGTTTGGGATACTCGTGTAGAGAGAGGTGACATCCATTGCGACGAGACGAGCATTTTCTGGTAGGACATCATATGATTCAAGTTTGTTTATGAAATCAGTGGTGTCCCTGACATATGACCTAATATTTGGTAGATGTATTTTGATATGTTCATCTACAAAACTACTGATGTGATCAGTAGGGTTGCCGTTGCCACTGATGATTGGTCTGCCTGGGATGGGTGTACCATCCTTTGCCTTATGTATTTTTGGCAATAGGTAGAATCTAGATGTTCTGGGATTATCAATTCTTAGAGGTTATGGCTGTTTCTACTTTTTCAGAATGTTGGACAGTGAGGTTTTTGCATTTGAGACTTCGTTTCTTCTAATCGCGACTCAGTCTCCCTCTCAAATATGGAATCGCGAGTCTAAAATCTCATGTCAAGCGGTCATCGCGACTAGCCTTTAAAAATCGCAAATACGAGACTGAAATCGCCGCCATGCACTCGCGATGTACTCACGATGCAATGTTAACTTATTATTAAGCCGTACTGTAGGCCTTATAATCAATTACGTCATGAATGACGTTATTAAGCCCATCACAAACGCTTAATAATCTGTATGTCTATACTATTTAACAAACATTCTGTTCAATATTTTGAAACTAATTTGACTTGACACTGTTGCTGCCATAGGTAGCAACAGCAACCAGTCAATTTAGTTTCAAAATATTCAACAGCTTATCTGTATAGCTTTCTGGAAATTGAGATTCAGGGAGTAAAGGGATCCAATGATCCCAAAACGGAGAACTCGTGGGTGGAACTTAGCTAGAGATGGGGGATGGGGGGGGGGGGGGGGGGGGACATACATGTACGTGTAGCTAAAACTGGATTCATCCATTACATCTGTATATTTACCATTTGACATCCTCCTCCTGATGTGTGTCATACAGTGTACCATCCCGCTTCAGTGTGCTTAGACTGCCATGTAAGTCTACAACAACCAGCCGCGGGGTATATGTCACATCACCCTATTAGATGTACATTGTACACATGTTATAAATCATCATTTATCATATAACCAAATGCTTCTGCAGTGGTCTTGAGAAATGTCCATTTACAGACCAAAAGAATACTATTTTTGAAAATTTACCACTGGAATAACTGGCTCGATAATCACGCCAGTCATTCCAGTGGTAAATTAAAAAAAATAGTCTTATCTTGGTCTGCAAGGGGAGATTTTCTATAAAAAAAATTTGAAATTTTGTTGAATAAATATGAGGGTTAGTGTTAATTCAAAGAAGTATTTTCATTGGTTGTTAGCGTGGGAAAGTAATTTTCTATTGACCAATCCGTATATGATCGCCCTTGTCGCTTTGGATATATCACTACACTGATTTCCAAAGCGCTAAAGCATGTGCTAAGTGATATTATTCAACTCATTTGATAATAGTGATATTAAATGTGACGTCTTTTCAGATCCTCTATTTCAGCCACCATTAAAAACGTGATTGATGTGCCCTAAAATATAAACCCGTCTTAACTCTTTAATGCTCATTCTGTCCCAAACTGGACTATGCGGTGCTCTTGGGCAATGCCCGTTTGCAGGCCAAGAGAAGACTATTTCTGAAAATCTATCACTGGAATGACTGGCTCGGTTCAGTTATTTGAGCCAGTCATTCCAGTGGTAAATTTTCAAACAAAATCATTTCTTTATCAGTGGCCTGGAAGTTAGTACGTTCTTTTGGCAAGACCATTACAGAGACTGTTGGCTGGGCGTGACCATTTAAGGATTATTATCTGCCTGACTGCTGCAAGTCAGAGGATAATAATTTCAATGGGCAACAACTCTGGACCAGCCACCAACAACTTTCAGTCAAATTGTTTTTAAAATATTCAGCAGGTCCAGAGTTAAATGCAATGGAAAATGTCAGGGTTGGAAAAAAATCATGATTTTTTCGAAAAAAATAAAAAAAGAATCAGATTTTTTCAATTTAATCGGATCTTTTTTATTTTTATGATTTTTTTACTAGAACTATAACAAAATCATTGATTTTTTTTTAATGCACTCATGTTCGGAACTAAATAGAATATAATCACATTAAACAATGTTGACCTTTATACTATTAAAATGTATTATAACAATAAGCATCCCAGAATTTGTTCTTGTAACAGCAGTTCTACTGGATGGGTCATGACCATTGACCAAATTTCTAATAAACATGCCTACACTACCGTAACCATGTTTTGTCTACACTTGATGGGCTACATTTTATCAGTCTTAATATTTTGTGGATAAAATTTGCATAAGGCTGTATAACTCTGGACATGGTATAAAATATTTTGAATACAATTTAATTGAATGTAGTCAGCAATAACTGTCGGTCAAATTTGTTTGAAAATATTTGGCTGGTCTAAAGTTATTATTGTCTAGTGGGTGGCAGCAGTCAAAGTCAAGTCAGTTTAAAATAAACAGAACTGTTATAAATAGTATTGGTCTGTGCTGTTTTCACATCAAATAACAACTAAGGAAAGTTTCCACTAACTGTAATGATAGAAATAAAGCTTCTTAGTTCTTATATTAGCATAATATTGTATAACCAGGCCTATTAAATATCTCAAACAATTGCTACAATAACTTTTAACAAATCAAAGAAAATCTTTAGAAATTTTATAGTGCAAATCAGATGAGTTGAGGAGGAAAAAATTTAAAAAAGTCAAAAAAATCTAAAAAGCCGATTTTTTCAGCTTGATTTAATCATATGATTTAATCGATTTGACTAAATCAAAACAACCCAGGAAAATGTAGTCTGGAGAAGTTCAGCAGGCAGACAGTTAAAAGGAAAGTCAAATTAGGAATATATTAAAATTTGTGATTTAGTTTATGCTGCCAATATAATTATTTCGCTTCTTTCTCACTTATATATGTGGAACTAAGAAATTTTTTAAGAATACATTTTAATGGATATGCAGTATATTTACATGTAAAATCCCAAAACAATTGTTCATGTATATTTGTGCAAGTTATTTTATTCAATATGAAACAACAGATTATTTTGCCACTATTAACAAGTCAATGCTTTGCTTTCGTTTGGGGAAACAACGAAATATGGCTTCGAAAGTTTTTAGGATTTTAGATGTATTTGGTCAGACTAGACTGTTGATTTTCAATCTCAGACATGTCAGACTAAAATGGCAGAGACAGCAATCGTGTGAAAAATTCTGAAAATGTATTCCTCTGAAAAGCTTTTTGATACATTCCAAACATGCTAAATGATAGACGACACTTACAATTCCTGAACAGACAGAAAGACAGCAAGACAGACAGATCAGCAGACAGCAAGACAGACACAGGCGGGATGGTATAATTTCCTCTTTTCTTCGAAAACTGTTGGGTAAAAAATTGTCTAACATTCTACCTAATTCTGGAACACTGGACAGCATCGGCCATTCAGATCATTAAGCAGGCATGAGAAAGCCAATAGAAAATAGAAGAGAGGAAATGTCAGAGAAAAAGGAGGAATGTTACCTACTCTACCAAAAATAAATTTGCTTTGTTTCTTTCAGACAGAACTGGCAACTTTTTATTTTTCAAAAATATTTAAAAAGGAGAAAATCAGGCAAAAAGAGGAAGATTCTTATCCCTGATTAAGTCGAGTCAGCCTATACTTCATCTAGGACTCGACAAAAGACCCTCTCCAAAATAATATGGCATCTTAATTACAGCAGACATGTATGTTACATATATAATATATGCCAAAATGTCATAAAACACATAACCAACACACATGTATTATTACATGTACATATATTAACCCTTACACCTCTGATGTCAAAATTTGTAATTTTCAAATGAAATTAAACGATGAACATTTTGCAACAAATTTGGTGGAAAATGTGCAGTCGTAGACAGTAACATCGTCCTCCAAAACTGTTGAAAAATACACACCAGTTTCTTTGCTATCGACATAGCAAAAGATAGAATACTGGCATCAGAGTGGTAAGGGTTAATTAATTTTATTAGTTGTATGTATAGTACACCTCATAAATAAGTTAAAATATTTCCAAAAACACAACCAGTACATGTTAGTTAGTAAAAATGTTCTGTTGAATATTTTTAGTATAATTGGCTTGGAAGACATTGCTGCCTCAATAAGCAATGTCTTCCGATCCAATTATGTTCAAAATATTCATCATCTTATATTTTGCTTCGGAAACATTGTACATTATTTTTTAGCTGTACTCTATCTTACCAACAGGTTTGATCCTTCTCTAAACAGCACATCATGATTGACAGTTGGTGATTCTCTAAGCTGAGTGTTGTCATATATAAATGACGCCTCCTGAAATACATAAAAGACATACCTCATTCAAATGTAACCCTTTGTTAAGCTGGCCAAAAATGACATGATCGTTTGCGGGAAAAGAGAAGGCTATTGTTTCTTAAGTTTACATGTACCAATAGAATGTCTCAGCAGGCTCGATAAACAAGTCAGTCATTCCAATGGTAAATTTTAAAACATAATCTTCACATGATCTGCAAATGGATATATTGTCTATGAGAAATAAATTTTCTTTACCAAATTTGACCATTAAAGAGTTAAGTCCTCATACTATGAATATGTATGACAGTATGAGTGACCTTGACCTGGTGATCTCAATACCATCATGCATATCAGCATAGCTGATGATGTACATATATGTATATAGCCTAGTCCAATAATATCAACCGAACCTGAAATATAATCCAGGAATTTCGCCAAACGCAAAAAATTCTGTAGGAAGGTTACCATGACCCAGGGCTGGGTCAATTCCTCATGAAATTCCAATTCCTTTGCTTTTCATCAATTCCAATACCTCCTAACTACAAAAGGAATTAATCCCAATTCCAATTCCTTTGAAAAGGAATTGATTCCAATTACCAATTCCATTTTTTAAATGTGTGGTCTGGAGATTGTACATTGGAATGAGTCAGAGTAGCGGGTGAGAAATTAATAAAATAAATTATACAGCTTTAGTAAATTTACATGTATTATTATATTTTGAGTTATCTATCACCCTGAGATATTTGACATATAAAAATATTACTTAATGAAATGAAATTAATACATTCATGATGGAATGTGGTTTAATAGTCAATGTAAATTATGTATAAATTATATGAGAAATTTGCTAATTATTTTGTAAACAATTTGACTGATTAGCAGCAATAAGTTTCAGTCAAATTATTTTCAGAATATAAACAGAGGATGTAAACATTACTAAACAATATTTAATGAAATAGTTTCAAACACTAATTTTTTGGATACCCCTTAAAGAACATCTCTCATGACTATTTAAATCTTCCATCCAGTACTGAAGAGGGGCTCAGTTGGGGCTGATGAAGCAGCTTTTCCATGATAATGTTAAGCTAGTAATTTCAATAGGAAATATAAAAAAATTCTTATCTTGGTCTGTAAATGAACACTCGCTAGGCAAAATTTTTGATTTTCTGTACAAATGTAGACGAATAGAGGGTTAACCCATTAAATCTTAGTCTAGAAACAAGTGAAAGACATATTTGGTGAATATTTTGAAATAATTTGATGGGGACATGGCAGCAACAGCAACCCGCCAAATTACTTTCAAAATATTCAATAGCTTTCCTACATGTATCTAAGTATATACAGTAAGATTGAAATTGAGGTATGGGAATTTCGGGAGATATAGGGTTACGTGTTGGGGGATTTCATTCAGTGCTTGCATGACTAGCAGTACATATCAGATACACTAAACACTGACAATTACATGTCATTTAAGTCCAAGGAGTTCAGAGTGGAGAATTTTCACACATAGTTGGTAAATACAGGGCATAGAGCTACACCAGAGAGTTAGCAGACTTTATCATTTAGTCATTTCAGTAATTAACATCTCAATTTCAATGTGACTACAACTAATATGTTGACTATTTTGAAAGTACATGTAGTCATTGGTGCCTAAGGTAGCACTAATTTTCAATCGAATTAATTTCTTAATTATTATACATCTTTCACATTTCTCTGCTTCAAAGCAAGTTTCTGACAATTCAGAATGATATCAGTTCAGTAGAAAGAGCAACCAGTCAACTATAATGAAATGAGTGAACCTAGCATTTACGACTTTAACCTTTTAATAAGTCAATTTGGTCAAAAAATAAAAATATTTACTTACTGAATGTCTATTTGCAGGCCAAGAGACCATTTTTTTTAAATTTACCACTGGAATGACTGGCTCGTTTATCGATTCCAGTGGTAAATTTTCAAAAATAGTCTTCTCTTGCCCTGCAAATGGACATTCATCAAGACCCCTATAGAGCCCGGTCTTGGGCGGCTTCATTGTGAAAGGGTTAAACTAAGAAATGTCTTCAATAGACAATAATACTTTAAAGGAAACAATTTTTTTCATTTCAAAAGTAAATCTTTTATGTTTACTTAACCATTCTGTGAAGAGTACTAGATGCATGAAAGCTGAATAGCAACAGCTCTCAGTCAAATCAGTTTCAAAATATTCAACAGAACTTGCTGTGAATTATAAAGATTAAAAAGAAGAAAATAAGTAAAATAGATCAATACTATAGTCACAGTTAAATCTAAGAGTATATAAAATACAAACTAAAGTAATTGGTAAAAGAATTGTCAATTACCAATTACTTGAGTAAGGTAATTGATTCCAATTCCTCAAAACTTAAACAATTACCAATTCCCTATCAATTCTTGATGAAAGGAATTAAATTACTACCAATTCAAATTACCAATTCCAATTATCCCAGCCCTGCCATGACCTCAATGCAGAGATGTAATAATTAATTTTCAATTAGAAAACCATGATTTTCAGTAATTTTATCATGTCTTTAAATAATGGATTTTCAATAATTTTGAGAGGCCTTCAGTAATACAGTAATGTCATTATAAAGTACGTTAAAAGCATGAAGACGTAAAAATTAATTAAAATTACTCTTTAATTGTCATAAGCTGGTAACAGCATATCACATGTTTCAAAACACAATGCATTAATGACATATTAGATAATTATATACTGTAAATAGAAGTTGCATGCCAATTTTCAAGGTTGAGCCATTTAAATATTTAGCAGCAAATGTACGAGGGTTGGCTGAAAAGTTTGTAGGGTGACTATGAAGGAGTAATGTCAGATCAATGAAACTTAGCATGCATTAGCATCAACCCCTTTTGATAACTAACATTTTCACCTTTCCAGAGTATCAATCCATCATCTGACCTCGTATGACATCATAATCACCTCAGCGCATGTATGACGAAGTCACAATCATTACATCACAAAGGGTTCCATATAGACAGTCATCAAATCTCAAAGAGTCCGACACATTGTATGAATTGTATGTCTTTGCAATTCTGTGCTCGCTATTTAATAAACATGCTGTTGTATATTTTGAAACTCACAGTCGTCTACAACCCACCAAATACGGCCTTACCTGGAAACAAACAATACAATGGACCCTCCTGCTTTAGTATTCCCCGCCCATCTCTAGCTAAGCTCCACCCACACCTCGCTCATTTTGGGATCGATCGATCTCTGAACACCCTGACTATCAATTTCCAAAAAAAATACACAGGTAAGCTGTTAAATATTTTGAAACTAATTTGACTGGGCGCTGTTGCTGCAACAGCGGCCAGTCAAATTAGTTTCAAAATATTTAACAGCTTACCTGTGTATTTTTTTTGGAAATTGATAGTCAGGGTGTTCAGAGATCGATCGATCCCAAAATGAGCGAGGTGTGGGTGGAGCTTAGCTAGAGATGGGCGGGGAATACTAAAACAGGAGGGTCCATTGTATTGTTTGTTTCCAGGTAAGGCCGTATTTGGTGGGTTGTAGACGACTGTGAGTTGGTCGTAGTGAGTATTAGTAAAACTGGAGCAAATTTGGCATAGCGGTGTCATCAAGTACCTGCAGAAGGGTTTAACTCCCAAAGACATTTATGCCGATATGGTCGCTACATTATGGGATGATGCTCCAGCTTTATCATCAGTGCACAAGTGGGAAGCTGAATGTAAGAGGGGTAGAGAGAGCCTGGAAGATGACACAAGGTCTGGACGGCGTGTAACTGCCATCACCGAGGAAAACATTGATCGTGTTCACCACGTGGAGATGGACGATAGGCGATTGACTATTAATCAGATAGTTAATACTGTTGGAATCTTCCGTGAGAGTTGAGAACATTCTGAGTACAGAACTTGGAATCTGCCACATCTTCTGACCCCTGATCAAAAGTGCACCAGGGTGGTCATATCAAGGGAGAACTTGGAGCATCTGGTTGTATAAGAATTGATTTGAATAGGTTTGTATCATCAGCAAACAAGAATATCTCTGACCCGCACTTAATTCTTCTTCTTCCACGAAAGCAACAACTTCATTAAATTGAATACTTTGGCTCTGAATTGTGGTGTGCATGCGCTTCAGGACACATGAGATTAAAATATAGTAGGAAGTAGGTAAAATGATAAAAGAAGCTCATTGCTTTCGGCTCCTCAAGGCAGTTGGATCGCACTTCTGAATGCCTCAATGGTTTTTGCTGAGACAGTGCTTTCTGGCATGATATTCCAGTCTCTAGTATGTGGGAAGAATGAAAGATGATGAGTCACATGATGACATAGGAATTTGGTTAGTCTGAGTCTGCTCTGACTCAACCCGCCCCTGTGACAGATATTTGGACAGACTGACGGGACGGAGAGTCAGAGCAAGTTAGAGAACTCCGCCACCGCTTGGTAGCGTGTCTCTTAATTGACCGTAGCTACAATATTCGACACAAACCCCAGTTATTGCTTCGTACAATTCACATATCCATTTGCTCGCACCTTAAATCCTGTTAAATATGTCCTATAGCTCACGTTATTTAACTTTTTAGCTCATTGTTGACTCGGACTAGAATTTGGTATGCCTGGGTATTTTCTGTTAGTGTAGGAGCTGGATGGGGCTTTGATTGCATGTAGATATCCATAGAATCTGAGATGAATGCGCCGATAGTGCCACGTATTCTAGAGCCACATAGAAATGCTATAGAAATTCTTAAACCAACAGTCTGGCCTAGCTGCCGCTGCAGTATTTGACCGCTTCGCGGTTCCGCATTTTAGTGACGTTCCAAGCAAGATAATCACGAAAACAGCTTACATAACTGACATAGTGAATAACATCAATTTATCCATAAGCTACAGACCTGGACATTCCACCAATGGGACCCAACATGGCTAGAAAAATGTCCCAATTGTAATGTTACTATTTCTCTTGTAGACATTTCTGCATGTATTACATTTTAGAAGTGTCTGGAAAACAATCTTTTTCTTGTTGTGTAAATTCCGCCTCTCGGCGTTCCCCTTCGGGAAACCGCCAAACAATACATAGATACATACATTCGTATCTCGAGAGATCTCCTTCGATACATTTTTCGCATTCCAAAACTGGTGTTTAAGATCAGTGATATACAGTGTTTTGTTTAATATATAGTGATTACTTCTTCTTCTTTCGCAGTAAATCCCGTCTCTCGAACAATGTGATGTTCTTCAGACGAACCTCCACATGGAGTACAGTTGGTACAGATATTTAGTTCCTTCCGACGTGTCCAACCAGAAGTTTGATTCGCGAGATTTCACAAGTAGTATCCGTTAAGTATTCGTTAAGTATCACAAGGCGCAAAAAGTGTTTGTTTAAAAGAGTGGCCTGTTTAGTAGAGTATAGTCAGCGATGCAGTCAGACCCATCATGCAACTCTGCAGCATGCAACTTTGAGTGCATCACTGCAACTGAGTCATCTTAACTCGCTGTCGATGCAGGACGTGACTAAGTTCTCTGGATAGTTTTTGGAGTCTCTGTACTTTGTAGAACATAAATAATAAAACATTAGATTGCGATGTTTTCATAAAAATCTGCATCATCCTTATCACCTGATTGGAAAGATTATCAAAAGTTCTAAATTGTACTCTATATACATGGATTAATACACAAGTCATTCCTAAGCAACCGTCAAAGCGTATACTGCCCACTTACACAATAGAGGCATAGAATCAAAATTCTGTCAACAATCTAATTATAATATACTATATTATTAAATGCATTAACTGTTTGCTCTTTGTTGAGAGCATTAATTACTTGCTCTTTGTTGATAGTGTTTCCCATAGCAACCGCAAGACCAAATCCCATCATCAATATGTAAAAATCTAAAAATAAAATAAAATAAAATAACATGGGTTAAATACATATATACAGTCACATCAACACTGACACACCAGTCATCATGGTTTAGTAGCTAGACCATAAGATATCTTAAAGGAAAGGACTTGGGAAGATGCAGGACAGTGAGCATGATGAAATAATGCAACCCCATTCAGGTGACCATAAGGGTTTTTTCTGTCTAGTTAATAAACATAGAGGAATAGGTAATGGCTATATACGTGAGTGAGACAATGGGCATAAAGTTGTGGCGAGTATCTGTGAAGGTGGGAAGAATCACTTTGAGATGATAGTAAGGCTACCTGATACAGAGCTTTATGAATAGTGAATATCAAGACCAAGTGGAGCGCGATGTAGCCATAATACACGATATCTGTTGTGAAGAAGGAGAAAGTCTAACACATGCCAACTCTTTGGTGGTGGAGCAGGCACTTAAGCAGCTTAATTCTGGCAAGGCTGAAGATATATAGGACCTTACGGTAGAGCATTTGAAGTATGGTGGTGACTCGCAGTCATAATCAACCATATCTTTGCTGAGGCTATTATACGTGACGAACTCAAGGTTGGGCTCATAACACATGTTTTCAAATGAAAGGGTGATAAAAACTCTTCCTGTAATTACAGGGGCATAACAGTATTGCCTGTGATTCTAAAGTTAATAGAGATAATATTGCGCGACAGATTGAGGGAGATTTTAGAAATACAGCAAAACATGTTACAGTGTGGGTTTACAGCAGGATCTTCGCCAATGAATTGCACACTGCTACTACAAGAGGCAATCCTAGATGCTAGAAGTGCTAATATACCAATCTACATAGCATTTCCCGATGCCAAGTCAGCGCTTAATGTGGTTTCACACATCATCCTGGTTAGAAAACTGTTCCTTAGTGGTGTTACAGGGAAATTGTGGAGGCTGTTGCATCAAATGCATGATGGTGCAACATCGTGTGTTAAATGGGAAGGTGAGAGGTCAGATTAGTTTCCAGTTATACAGGGGGTGAGGCACGGTAAAATCTTGAGTACAGATTTGTGCAAAGTCTACGTAAGCACATTGCTAGACCGGATAAGTGAAAGCTCTGTGGTAATGTATATTGGTAACATGGACATCGCATCTCCTACCTGTGCAGATGATGTTGCACTCATTGCTGATAATCCAGATGAACTTCTTATTAATTCTGCATATGAATACAGTGTAAAGGTGAAATGATACTTGAGATACTGCGTAAGTCAGTACTGAGTGAAGTAACAGAAGCAATGCTGTGGAATCTGGGCAGTGTTAGCATGCCAAAGCTAAAGTCCTGAGGACTGGAGTGATGCAAACAACTTTTATGGTGCCAGATAATATCTCGAAAGGTAGATGTGCAGCGTATGCAATAATGGGATTGGCGCTACATGGAGTCAATGGGCTAAATCCATCTACACCTGTAAGCTATATGTAGCCGCGATATTGACGTATGGATTGGAAATAGTATCCCTACTGGATAAGGATGTGATGATGCTTGAGCAGTATTTCAAGCACCTGTTAAAGCAGATTCTGTCATTGCTGATAACTGTTGCAGATCCTGCAGTGTATATCTTGACTCAGTTTCTACCTCTGGAAGCAGATGTACACAGCAAAACTCTAGCTTTGTTCAGAAATATCTGCCAATCCCATAACATTATTGAATAGCAGCTTCCATCAAGACAATTAGTAATGAAAACAGCAAGAGTGGTAGTTGGTTTATACATGTCCGTGATGTGCTAGCATTGTATCAGTTACCATCAGCATATGATATCGTGCAATCACCTCCCAGTAAAGAAGCGTGGAAGAATGAAGTTGCAGATAGCATCAGGGTATACTGGAAGGCTCGGTTAGAAAGACAGGCATCTCTCTGTATCAGCTTCCATCAGTGTTTCAGCTACTGAAAAGTCAGCCATCCAAGTACTCCTGGAAAGTTTTACAAGTACTCCTGGAAAGTTTTACTGAAATAGAAGGTGAATGATCATTAGACAGACCACTTGGTAGCTGAAGCTAGTTCTAAAGTAACATTATCATTCATCAACCTGAGAGCCTGCACTATGTGCAAATGTCATCCTGTTTGGGAATTGCAGAATACAGATACCATAACAGTCCTCAAAGCAACAGTGAAAGTTACTTACACAGATGCACAACCTGTTTGGTAGATCTACTCATAATCATTCCCAGAGTACCAACTGCCATTTGTTCAAATCTGCAGTAGAAGCAGTTGCCACTTCATGTCGTTCTTTTCAAGTTTCAAGGATGTGTGCAATGTTTATCTCCATAGAATAGATAATGCACACCAAGGCTAAGACAGCTGACAGAGGAAGATGCGATTAAACTAATCCTGGATATAGTGCACTTTGTTCACATAAACAATCTGCTAAGAATCCTTCTTGAAGACGTATCCCAGGGTTTTTGCTTCAAGCTAGACCACGACTGCGCATAAAAACACAGCGGAACATCACAATATACCCAATTATGACATGAAAAGGCAGGGTAAAAGATTGAATTAAGGATGGCATGACCAACATACAGTTTACATCCGTCTGGACCCATCTGACGGTTTGCCTAGAAGTGGAGAGGCAGTATCAACAGGACAGGTAACAAGTAAGATGACTTTATTCGGACTGAGCTATAACGAGGCCAACAACAGCGCTAATTATAACAGGGTGGATACATGTCAATTCTAACTGGTACTATAAGAAATCAAGAGGATGGCGGTTACACCATATAGCTATAAAATCATTACATCTCCATTCTTTAGCTTAATACTAGTCATTGATTGAATAATTAATATTTTCAAGTTCAAAATAATTATTACTGTCAATAAAGTGTGATTCATCAAATGTTTTTGTGTTCTGTCATAATAGTAATTTGGAATTTCAAAACTGCTTGTAAGTTCTCCTGTGAATGTCATATAGGTGTATTTAACCGAACAGCAATGTTCACATGCCAAAACAATAAATGTACTCATATGCTGGGTCCTCGAATAAAACTTGTAATTTGTTGTGTTTTGCCTATACATCCAATATGGGTAAATATCTAGATAACACATCATACTAACTAATACCATATTAAATGCACACTACGAGTGCTACATATATGATAATAATGGATATATGTGAATGACTGTGTTGTCTTTGCTATTTCTGTTTACACAATGTTGGAATACGTAATACCGAATTGAGAACGTAGTTTTTGAATCTCAACTGGTCTTCTGATGGCATGTCCATGTGAAGACATAGTTTGTTCTGAATGTTTCTGACCGATTCCTGTAGTTGTACCTATTCGCCCTATTGTGGATGGTTGAACTGGTATGAGGGTATAAGGAAATGTTTGCTCTGGTTCATTGGTTGGCTTGAATGTTTCTGACATCTTTCTAAGGTCTTCACGATTTCTCCTATATTTGGCTCCATTCGATTCCATAATATATGACCATGGAGTAATTTGGCTAGTTTTATTCACCACTATTGCCAGTTTCTATTCTTTGCCCAATAATATTCTTACACTATTTCCTGGTGAAAGTTTTGGAAGTGCTATCGCATTTCGATCATAAGATTTTTTGTGTGAATGTTTTGAAGATTTTGTAGTTCCAGTTTACGATTTACAGTTATTAGTTATGGAGCTAGCATTGTTGTTTTTGTTGGCAATAATGTCTTTGTTCTCCTACCCATCAAAAGTTGTAAAGGTAATTCTAGATTCCTGATCGGTGTATTGCTTAAGTAGAGCATGGCTAAGTCAGGGTGGCTTTTATCAAGTTGTGCTTTCCTCTGAAGTCTTTTCACTGTACCATACATTCTCTAAGTCCATTGCTTTTTGGTAAGGTGATGACATAATATGCATAACATGCTCATACATTTTAGCAAATTGTTTGACCTCAAAACTGTCAAATTTCGGACCATTGTCACTTATTAGTATGTCTGGAATTTTGTAATGTACAAAATGTGATTTTATCAGTTTTATTATTCCACCGCTTGTAGTTTTGTTACATTTATCAACTTAAAAAAACTTTGAGTGATAATCGGATGTAAATAAGTATGTCACTTTATCGAAGTCAAACAAGTCAATGCCAACTTTTTGCGAAGGTCTATCACTAATGTCATATCCGATCATTAGTTCTTTTTGCTGTTTATTTTTGTACATGTTGCCAGTACCACATTTTGAAACAAGATCAGTGATCTGATTGTTTATACCTGGCCTATATAACACATCAGGTGCATGCTGGTCACATTTTTCAATGCTTAAGTGACTGCTGTGGATTTTTTCTACCATTGTATGCTGCAATGAATGAAGTACGATTAAACATTTACTTTCAATAAGAGGCTGTCATGTTATCTTATTTCCATGTGAAAATCCCCAGTATCTATGTAAATCCAAGTTAAGTTGTGATTTTGTTTCAAACCATCCTGACAATATAAAATCTGTTTAATTAAATTCAGTTCATCGCACATCTGTAGGCCTAACACCGGCGTGATGAATGATGTAATATTTGTCCTTGTACGACACCGTAAACGTAGTGCAGCAACCCTGGTTCAGCCGAACAGGCACAGCCTTAAACCTGAGCACTAACTGTGGATAGCAGCCCTGCAATAACCAGTCACACGTAGCTTGTAGTCCAGCTATGGTGTCCTCAACGTCTAGTATTTGTCATATCCAGCCACCCATATCTTGAAGCCAAGCTATGGTGCCCTTAACGTCTAGTATTTGTCATATCCAGCCACCCGTAGCTTGAAGCTAATCTATGGTGCCCTCAACATCTAGTATTTGGTATATCAAATCCGAATTCTGGTATCACTATCCCAGTTGCCTCGTTGTGTTCATTCCAACTGAATTAGTCTGCACATGAATTGTCTGATTCCACTGGTAAAGAGGGATGACAGCAGTAGAGGAAGAAGTAGTAAATGTGATGAATAAACATAATGAATGATTGAATGAATGGATGGATGGATGGATGGATGGATGAATGACTGAACGAATGAGAAAGCAAAAGTACGAGAAGTAGTGTCTGATTATGAAAGGCATGCATGTTGGAATGTATGATGGTTGGATGAAGCTAACCACGGCCTCCGAGCCGAAAGTGTTAACCGATGTGATAGCAGAAGAAATAGAAGTAGATTATGAATGATTGCAGTATTCCAGTGTGTGTGTGTGTGTGTGTGCGTGCGTGCGTGCGTGCGTGCGTGTGTGCGTGCGTGCGTGCGTGCGTGCGTGCGTGCGTGCGTGCGTGCGTGCGTGCGTGCGTGCGTGCGTGCGTGCGTGCGTGCGTGCGTGCGTGCGTGCGTGCGTGCGTGTAAATGGATGAATGCATGAATGAATGGATGAATGATGAATGAATGGATGAATGGATGGATGGATGAGAGAATGAATGAATAAATAAGTGACATCCACGGCCTCCAGGTCAAAAGGGTTAACAAGATAATGTGGCACTAGGCCTATGGCAGGCTACTATCCTTCCAAGAGCAGATCGGGACAAACTAGCTAGGACACTCTGATGCGCGATGCGCAGGAGTTTACTATAGGCATTTGACAACACATGGGTAAAATAAATAGGTGATTTATTATGTACAGTTATCGCCTCGTTTCTAGATCATGTTGTAACTTTTACGACAATATCTACAATAGCCGATACGGCTTTATGTATTGTAGGCTACACGGTATCAATAGTTAGAAATCCTTGATTGACGGAAATAACAATGCTCTTCTTCAGATAATTTGGGAAATGGCAATCCGTAAAAATGCACGCTATGAATGAAATAATTAGTGAAAGTCTAAGACCAATTTGTATCGACAGAGTTTGACGGCTGTCAATACACAACACCATGTGTATATCTGGACATAATATGCCTAAAATCTGAAATTAAATGCTATATTATATAGATTTAGATATGTCTAATGACGCTAAAATAGCAAATTAGCAAGTCAAACTAGAATTAATAAAATGACTACAAGTTATCAGTATCAATGATACTAACAATATTACATCATAGAATACGCTCTCCATCTATACAATAAACATAATAGGAAATAGGATAAAGGCAAGTTCTCTACAGTAGCATACACTAGCGTTTTAATTTGGTATCCTGAATACAATACCAAGTTCGTTCGTGATCTCTCTAATACTTACTAATCATGTCATAATATTTCTTTCACATATGTTACACTGTGTGCCCATGTCAATTTAGAATCTGACAGTCTTATGTTTAATTTTTAAATCAACATCCCAACCCAACCTGCAAAATATGTTGAAACAACATTGAATCAATGTCAGACTCTGACGTTAGAGTGACGCTGAAAACTGCTTGTGTTTGAAAATTGAATCAATGTTGAGTAATCAACGTGGTTTCAATGTAACTTTTTAACATTGTTTCAATGTTGCATCAATGTTATTTTTTATGTTTTTTAAACATTGTTTCAGCATTGTTTCAACGTTGTTTCAATGTTACTTCTTACACTGTTTAAGCATAATTTCAACGTCGTTTCGACATTATTTCACAATGATTTTTCTATTGTTTAAATGTTGTTTCGACGTCATCCTTTGACATTGTAATGGTGTTGAAAACGGGCTACTTTCTGATATGGCTTCAACTAGCATTTACTTGAAATGAGGTCGGGTTATTAAACATGTACAGACGCACACATGCACTCACTCACACACGCACGCACACATGCACACATGCTTACATCTTCCAAGTATGCATGAAAATCATGTGCTGATGTCCATTGACTGTCTGTTCTGAGCAATAATCAAGGAATCAAAGAGCTGCACACCTAACCCGTCTCAAATTGTATGTAATGGCATGATTGTATGAAAACTATCTTAATGTGAATATGCAAGGTACCAGAATGCTTGAAAGAAAAATTGTATTCTTTTTGACAACTAAATTATGTATCTCAATGTAGGAAACGAAATAAATCTTAATTTATGATGATTTCATTCTGTATAAATTAATTTAATTTTTAGTTTTGATTTTGGATTAATGACTCAAGTCTCTAATTCAATTTTACAATTTAAAATTTATATTAATTTGTGCATTACCAGCAACTGTGTCAGTCACTGTGTCATTCCCAGGAATAGTGAGGATGTCCACGCAGCTATGATAGTTTTTACCTAAATACAACCTACAAACTTCCTAACATCATATGATTTACATATTTTCTCAAAGACATATATTGGCAAATTTTATGATGAATTTTCCTAAATATTTAGGTGGTGTCAGCAAATAATTTCATATGTGCATTAGGTATGTGCGGGAAGGCATATGTGTGCATGCGTGCATACGCATGCATGTGTGCGCGCATGCATGTTTGTGCGTGTGCGCATGCGGGCTCGTGTGTGCATGCATGAGTGTGTGTGCATGCATGGGTGTGGCTCATGCATACGTGTATGTGTGCGAGAGTGCATGCACTCAAAACTACAGATCTCAATTTAAAACAGGGAAGCTGTTACCATTAGCTATGAGTTCGATCAGACTCTGTTCATGATCTGGGTTAAAGAACCCAAATCTGGATCAGATAAAATTTGGTTGCCTTGCATATCTCAGAAATGATTGATTCAATTCGGCTCAATGTCTGCCACGGGAAAGGTTGCTACACATACTTCAGTGGATATTGTTGCAGATTGTAGCGCAGATCGGCCGGACGGGTACGGACCGTCCTAGCTCAGCTGGGTACAGGACAACCTCTCCGGATACGTTCCAAGCATTCCCCCCTGATTAGGATAGTATGCGTATATAAAGCCATATGAGGGAGGTTTCTGTGAAATGTCTACGTCTGTGAGATCACGTAGCGCACATGCGCACGCGTCAGAGCTTCCCTGCCAACACGTGTCAGTGATGGAGAGAATGCATACTAAAGTGTACCGGGTCGGTGCACGTAATTTCTTTAAATTCTACTATCCTTGGTAGCCATCAGGACCGGAATGAGACGAGGATTCTAAAACTATTTACTCTTTTAAAATCGGACTAGAAATGACCGAGTTATCCTAATTTAGCTCATTGAAATTATTTTCAAAATATTACAAGGACGTCGTAAACAAGTGTATGTACTAAATGAATGGGGAAAATGTATATCATGTGATAGCGTCCTCGCCATTCCTATCTGCTAGCTGATTGGCTACAGATCACTCGCTGATTGGCTGGATGTCATGCCTATGACGTTACGAGTAGTATAAAAGGAGCGCAAAACCAAGCCCACACCTCGGCGAGAGAGAACAAGTGGCAGGTTGTGTGGCCAGAGTGGTGCAAGACGTGGACAACTGCTTACTGACTGTGCTTCCCTTATAACCGCAGCAGTGCCTCTCAGATTTCAGTTCTTCGTCTCTGGCCCACAATCGAACATCCGCATCTAAGTTTGCTCACAATCGAACATCCGCATCTAAGTTTTGTAAGCCATCAGACGACCATCCGGGGCAACTAATTGAATAGAAGAAGCGTCCCTCACTTCCAACACTTCAGAGGAGCCTTCCTGCGGATGGGCCTCACGGCCCCGATGTAATCTCTCCAGTATGTAGAGTGAGTGGTGAATCTTGGTGGACAACTCATCAGATCTGCCGAATAACGCTGGAAAGTGGTGATCAAACTTCCGTGCAGCATGTCGTGTATTAATTAACTTTTAGCTCACAGTCTGGTGGGACTCTGCCTGGTATGCCACACGAGCTATGCAGTGTACCATGTATGGTTGACCCAGGCATGTACATGCATTTTATAATTATAACTTTCTATTGCAGCCCTCTATGTTTTGGGCAACCTTCAAACTTCTGATACAGTACGGAGCTTTCTAACAATCTGCTTAAATTATTTGTATGAGTTATTATGACTATCTAGTGGACATCCATATCTACAGTCGTTCTTCTTCACCATCTTTGAGAGTGAGCCGCATCAACAGTTCGCCTGCGGAGATTTCCCAGCAACTTCAGAATCGTACCATCTCGCGTTCATCATCTGTGATGCAGCATCTACAGTGATTTATGAACTTTTTCCGTACTGATGACCAATAGGTACTCATTTAGCTATATTTTGTATGTATTGTATTTATTCATTTCGTTACAGGTACTGATGACTAATAGGCACCGACCGGTCGTCTGAGACCGCATTTTATAATTTATATCTTTAATGTATATATTATACTTATTTTTGTGCCTATGATTAACGAGCACCACAAGGTCCTATGACCTGATTTATTGTCGATACTGTGATAGTTAGTTTATATATATGGCAGCAGCCATCCTAGTTACTTGTTTTGTTTATTTTACATAAAATACTAGGATCGCAGTATGCTAGGCTATACTATACAGCAACAATAAATCAGCATCAATTTTCCCCCAGCATCAATTTTACACTGAGGTCACTGTTCATGTTCTTATTATGCGAACATGACATCTGATCGACTAAACCTGGCTATTCTAGCTCGATAGGATCGGTTTAAAAGTAGTTAGGCACAACCGCTTCTTAGGAGACATTTGTGTAAGCCTCTTTTCCGGATGTAGCGGATATGTAACAGCGCACACTGGCTAGATTGTGTAAAATTGGCCAGTTACCTTAGGGCCCTCTTATTATATTAAGTGATTGTCTCTTTCTACGCTCCTCCAGCCGCAAGGCTTATTAATTGTCTGGAACTCCCATCACCACATTGGCATGATCCGATTTTGGAAACTATTGGTGTTTCCAAGCGGTGAAGACCAAAGTGTCGATTTCGCATACACCTCCTCAGAATCTTCGGATACCTGTTATCCTAGATAACCCCGCCAAAGTAGGAAGCACTGTGAAAAGATATTATTTTAACCAGCCATCAGTGCATCTCTGAGCATCTTGAAACTGAACCCTAATGACAGGCACGTGTTAGTCACTGGAGACGGATCTTAGATGGTTCGCCCCTGACACACTGGGTGACAGATAGGACGCAGATCTCCATCTAACTCCATACAGTGACTGGGTGCGGTCTTGGAACCCATCGCGCCTTCACCGGAAGGTCACTAGAGAAGGATATCTGCCTCTCACTCCCGCCATAAACTTTTATGCGCTTTTCAAATTGCTTGTGTAATAGTGACATGTCCTAGTGATGTCGTATGTGTTTGCGGTGCAATATGTAACCGGATCATTATGTGATTCTGAAGCTGCCACTCCATAACAGTCAGGCTCATGTGTCAAAGATAGGTAGAAAGTCATGCCACTTGCGGCCAAAGCTTAGATATAAATCTAACAACTCACTGGTAGTTTAGGATTTAGCTGAAGGACCGCATAAATAAAAGCAGCAACTACAAATACAGTATCTTGTACTTACATAAGATGATGGTGTTGAATTCTATGGAAATCATCCACCCTATCTTCACGTAATACAGTGTGCATCACATTAATTATAATTTCATTAGGTTGACTCACACTACACTTAACATAGGTTTGAACAAGAGAGTGGCCCTTTTTGCCAGCTCTCTTACTCCGCTTCCGCGTTGAAGGCATTTTCCTGTGACGGAGGCCCGTATGAGGCACTTTCCTCTCGCAATAATATTTTTGTCGGGGGTATAATTGTTTATATTAAACTATATAAGTGGCCTCGTTAGGACGCTCCATTGCAGGGATACCTCACAGATATATAAGGATCAGTGAGGTACCTCTGAAGAATCCACATTAACAAGACACCAACTTAGTTCTATGTACTGTATATTTTCTCTCGCATGCTAACAAATGAGAACCATTGTTTGTATATTATTATTTTTAATTATTATGCCTGGGCTCCTAAATTGAGTGGACTGTCATACCGGTGACACAAATAGTTGGGATGAGACGGTGAGGTTCAATCTTGGCGGCAATGGTCGCACGGCCCCACTGGAATGTTATCGTTCCACCGGCTCTAGAAGTCGGCCTTTGTACTTTTCAGAGATTCACAATACGGGATCAGTAACCCAGAGAGCCGCAGCTAACCAGCCCTCCCGCACATCCTGCACATGCAGTGCAACAGAGAGGAGCAGCAGGATGGACCAGCGCATACCCCAGCGAGCTACAAGAACAAGAATTGGTGGTGGTTAACTGACATAGTCAGTGCTTAGCTAACTGTACCTCTAGGATCACGTGCTTGCGCTGAGGTTCTAGGCCTTGCCCATCCTGGGAAATGCTTTGCATTGATCGCAGTGGTGACTTTCTCATCACTTGTTTCCTGGGTAAAACTGGGAGGTGGCAATGCTTCAGGTGCCCATCTTTCAGCCACAAGCAGATGATCACTTAAGAAGGTGTTCTGCATCTGTAGTTGCACCATGAGTTCTCCAAACTGTGGCATCAGCTCCCTCTGCTCAAGCGCTTGTTGTTGTCAAACTAGCATGAGACTGCAGGATATATATCACAGCTGTATTCAATTAAAATTCAGATGGAAATCTGGTGTCAAGATTTATGTAATTAGTCCGCTTAGTGCTGATGGTGTGCATGCTTGCTTTGTTCGTCAGTGGTGTTCTATGGGTGGGAAGCCCATACATGCAAGTGTGTCTGAAATCATTGCATTAGATCTTTCTACCTGTTGGCACAAGGCGTCAACGTACATGTGCCCATTGGTTTTGAGGTGAGTGACCAGCCACTGTCATGGACACATTGTTGCAAGACCTCGTGGTTGCTGTGTTTTGGCATACACAACTCCTCAGATGTAATTCAAACAAATTAGGCATGCTAGTCAGCCATATCATTGTAGAGTACAAGAGCACATTTACATTTCGCTCAGGCCTGGGGGTTAGGGCATGGTGGTGGTGGGTTTTCGGAGTTTTTGTGCATGTGTGCATGCGCGCACGTGCGCGCATGTGTTTGTGTGTGTGTGCGCGTGCGTGCGTGCATGCGTGCGTGCGTGCGTGCGTGCGTGCGTGCGTGCGTGCGTGCGTGTGCGTGCGTGCATGCGTGCTTGCATACAGGCATGTGTGCGTGCATGTGCTCTGAATCTGAATAAAATACTGCGTTTAACCACAATGTGCATAGTAACGAAGGGAGTGAGAGAGCTTAGATGGACGCCTCTTGCGCTGCGACCCCGACACAAATAGTCTCGATTTCGGTCTGACTGCTGGCAACCCTAACCCCATTGTTGGGGGTGCCTAATGAAGAAGAATTTGAGAAATCTAAACTGAGCTGAAGTATGGCGTCTAAGAGTTTCAACGAATATGGTGGTTGAAACTTGCACGCTGGATACATTGCAATTAAAAGGCTTACACATCCAGATCTCATGTAAATACAGAAATACGAATACTGTGTAGCATCAAACATTATTGAAAACTAAATCACCAACAATTTAGTTTTTCTGTGTTCCACCATCTAAAAGAGAACCCTTCAAACAATCCTTCTTCATGTGAACTGTGATAGATTGGAACCACCTGGACGAGATCTATGTCTAAGTTCCAACTGTTGATGGTTTTTAAATCTATCATCTGCAGCATAACTTTTGCATAAGGTTCACCAAGGAGGATTTAGGACACATACCACAGTTTCAACCAAGAAATAATGGAAACTATCTAGTGGATATTGTAATACACCACATGCCATAGAGAATAAACTAAAGTGCCTAAATACTAACAAAAGCAAGGGTCCTGATGGCATAACACCCTGCTTTCTGTCAGAGTCAGCTAAAGAAATCAGCAAACCTATAAGCATTTTGTTAAATAAATCTCTGGAGGAGGGCAGTCTACCTGAGATATGGAAAACAGCAAATGTTACTTGTATATACAAAAAAGGACCTAAGTATGACCCTGGAAATTATATCGTCCTGTAAGCCTTACATGCATTCTGTGCAAAGTACTTGTGTCATTTATACGAGATACAATCATGGAGTTCTTGTAACAAAACCACCTACGTTCAGAATGCCAGCAAGGATTTAGGCCAAGAAGATCGTGTAAAACACAGCTGCTATAATATTTGGAAATTGTAACTTAAATGTTAGATGCCAGTGAGCCAGTGTATGTAATCTATCTTGATTTTAGCAAAGCATTCGACAGTGTACCCAATACAAGACTTCTAAAACGAGCTCCATGCATACTGAATAGGAGGAAATCTAACAGCATGGATTCAAAATTTCTTAATGAACCGGAAACAGCGAGTTCAAATAGACAGCACAAAATCAGATTACATGGATGTCGCTAGTGGTGTGCCACAGGGAAGTGTCCTTGGTCCTGTGCTCTTTGTTTTGTTCATTAACGATTTACCTGAAAGTGTAGACTGCATTTGCAAAATCTTTGGGGATGACACTAAACTAATTGGGAATCCAAACACAAGAGACATTTAGAAAAAATATTGATTTAACCTGTAAATGGTCACTTAACTGGCAACTTCGCTTTAGCTCGACAAAAATCCATTCCCTACATTTAGGTAAAAACAAGTTAGAATACACCATGACAGATACTGACAATCATCCAAAAATTCTTCAGACCGAATGCGAAAAGGACCTTGGCGTAAACATTGACGAAAAACTGAACTTTGACAAATATATCAACACAATCGTAAACAAAGCAAATGGAATAATTGGTGTCATATGGAGAACATTCACCTATATGGATCCCACTATGTTCCTGTCACTGTATAAAACCTTGGTTAGACCTGTAATAGAGTACTGTAACACTGTGTGGTCACCACATCTACTGAAGCAATCAAGGGCAATCGAGAGTGTTCAGTGTCAAGCCACCAAAATAGTCCCTGAGAGTAAGCACCTGAGCTATAAGGACAGACTGAGATCATTAAAAATTTTCTCATTAAAGTATTGTAGAACCCGGGGAGATTTAATCGAAGTATATAAATTCATGAACAACATCTATAACGTCGACAAACAAAAGCTCTTCAGAAAACCATCAACAAGCATTACCCGTGGACACGATCTTAAAATAGGAATTCAGCACTGCAACATGAACAAAAGGAAATTCTTCTTCACAAAGCGTACTCTGAAAACCTGGAATGCGATACCTACATACATAGTCGAGGCAGAAAATATTGACAACTTCAAGAGCAGACTGGATTGCTATCTGAGTGATATTATATACCACTTAGCCTAGTACCTAGAAGCAGATTGAAATAGCACTGACTAAGGGATAAAGTATAAATTAAATGTAAATAGGCACTCACTTTTCAAGCCAAGAAGGTGATGCTAGCTGCCTTTATCGATCTGCAGAAGGCATTTGACAAGGTGTGGAAGGATGGCCTCCTCATGAAGCTCCGGCGCACATGCATCGGTGGCAACATGTTCCGATGGACCAAGTCATACCTACACAATCGCAGAGCTAGGGTGCTGGTGGATGGACAATCTGGACAGAATGTATTGCTGAGACAAGGGGTACTACAAGGCGGAGTATTATCACCAACTCTGTTCATACTCTTCATTAATGACATTGTAGCAGAGCTGCCCAATGGGATCCAAGCAGTCCTCTATGCAGATGACCTCGTACTCTGGTGCACCGAGGAGTACACAACGACTGCCACGTACAGAATGCAGCTCGCCTTGGACAGAATTACAGCTTGGGCCAATCGCTGGTGTATTACCATAAAAAACCAACCCAAGGTTGGCAATCTGACACTGGGTGGTACTCCACTCGAGTACGAGGACCAGCAGACATACCTGGGAGTCACCTATGACAGAAGGTTAACATGGAAGGAGCACATCCAGAACGCAGAGGCAAAGGTCAGAAGAAAGCTAAACATCATGAGGAAGCTGGCAGGAACAATGTGGGGTGCCAATGAAAGGATACTCAAGACCATCTACCTAGGTGGCGTACTGCCACACCTTGAGTATGGATCCAGCTCATGGATGACAGCAGCTAAATCTCATCAACAGAACCTCGACAGAGTACAAAACCAGGCACTGTGCATCAACACTGGTGGAATGAGATCAACACCAATAGAAAAATGGAGCAGACAGCAGGCATCCCCCCACTTAGTAAAGGAAGGGAATGCAAAGCACTGATGCAAGCTGCAAAGTTCAAATCGTTCAACAACCACCCGATGAAGATCAGGCAAGCACAGCTGTCATCAGGAAGACTTAAAAGATCAAGTTTTGTGAAAGAGACAAAAGCACTTCAAAGGAAACACCAAGAAATGTTGCCAGCACAAAAAGAAGACCCAAACCACACCCTTGATCCCCACACCGGGAAAACAAACTAGAGAGCATAGCTATTCGCACCACAGTACCTCGTCTCACAACCAAAGATGAACACAGTGATGTGAGCAAGAAGGCCCTGACCCTAGCCATGCTGGAAGAAATGTACCCTCAGGAGACATGGATAAGGATCTACACAGATGGATCAGCCAAAGATGCAATTAGGAGCGGAGGTGCCGGACTGCACATACAGTATCCAAATGGACAACTTGAGTCAGTTGCAATACCGACAGGCAAACACTGCTCAAACTACAGAGTCGAAGCACTGGTCCATGCAGCTAATACCATCAGCAGAACAGTAGACCCTATTGCACAGATTGTCTTTTTATCTGATGCCCGCCCCGTCCTTGAGGCTATCACCAAAGGTAAGCTGCCACAACTTGAAGAACCACTACAAACCATCAAATGCTTTCGGATAGCATTGCAGTGGATCCCCTCACACTGTGGAGTCCAAGGAAATGAGGAAGCAGACAAGATGGAAAAGGTGGGTACAGAAGAGAATCAGACAGAAAACATGGTTACACATATAGAGATGAAGACTATCATCAAGTCACTCTATAGAACACCTCAATCAGAAGATGCCTACCATCATCTCTCGAGGCCAGAGCAAGTGACCATTTTTCATCTCAGAACTGGACATAACAGACTAAACCAACACATGTACAGGCGGTTCCACCTTACGACATCGCTCGCTTGTCCTTGTGGGGAAGCAGAACAGACCACAGAGCACATACTTCAATGTTGCAGTACGTATCAGCTGCTGAGAGAAGAGATATGGCCTTTGTCAACCTCTTTTCTTGAAAAGCTGTATGGGCCTGTGGAAGAACTGCAGAAAACCACAGATTTCATCTTGAGAACGGCTCTCTAAGTGTGATACCAGCGATCGAAAAGAAGAAGAAGAAGGCACTCACCTAAAGACATATTGTAACTAAGTTTAGCGGGTGCGTAATCTGGTTTTAAAGCATAGGCGGCACACCGTAGCTGACTCTTGAACCAGCATCTAGCAGCTGTAGGCAGCATACCGCGGCTGACAGCTGTTAGGCATATGCATAGTTTATTTGTTTTAACCTGTATAATAGATGTTGTTGCATAAACAACCACATGTAAGCATGTATGTGTATAGTGTACAAGTAAAGGAACTGTGTATATATTGTACCTAAATCATAAATCATATAATGGGTGCGTAAACTGGTTTCAAGCATAGATGGCACACCACAGCTAACTCTTGAGCCAGTGTCTAGCAGCTGTAGGCTGCACACCGCAGCTGGCAGCCGTTGGGCATGCACACCCTAAATTGTAAGCAACACAACCATTGTACTATTTGAATTAAAACTAATTAGACTAAACTAAGAGTAGAATTAAAATTAGGCTACAACCTCTCTTTTCCATATAGCACAAAGTGAAATTGAAATAATTGTCCGGACTTGAAGAAAAGCCTAAAGGCTTATGTCTTGAGAAAATGATGATGGTGATGATGATGTTGTTGTTGTTGTTGTTGTTGTTTGGATCATCCTCCTCTGTTTGGATCCTCCTCCTCCTGATAGGAGCACCCACGTACAGTGGTCCGTATAAGTCTATTGACACAAAAGTCTAATTAATTAGTTAGTTAAGGCATGCGTAAGGTTAATAGTGTTCCATTCGTCTATGTTACCTACATGTAAGTCCGAGCATAAAGGTCCAATGTACAAGTCCTATATAGCTGTTATGTGAAGTATTTCGCACAGCGCTGTTATGATAGCAGGTTGATAAGGAAGCACCCACCACAGTGTAGATTATAGCAGAGTCTTCTAGCGAGGTGTTCAATGTTGATAAGCAGGTCAGGTCAATTTGGCAGGACGTCTGTAGTGGTCAGAGCAGTACAGTCGATGATGAGTTGTAGTAGGAGGAGTCCTCTTCTGCTGATTGACAAAGGCGACATATAGAGGTGACACCATTCCGACTGAACTTGCTAAGTTTAGCTTGAACCAGGTATGTTCCATTGATAAGACGTGCTTTGATCACACTTCTTTTAACATCCTTTGTATCATCCTCGACCGATTGTACTGATGGGTGGAGCTTTCCAATTGACAGAATGCTAACATTAAGATTTGCTAATGTGCTTTTCAGGCTACATTCGTCCTGCAGTATCCCATTCCAGTAGTTGTCAGCGGCACGGTATACAGATGATTTCCAGGCAGTCTTGGTCGGTGTGTTCTGAATAAGTTCTACTATCGGTGGTAGGTCATACTCAAGGAGTAGCTTGTTTATGTATGTGAAACAGCTTCCCACGGTTTCTGCTTTCAGTGCCAGTTGCCGTACACGAATGTTCACAATAGCCTCATTATGGCTTCTAAGTATGTTTCCTAATGTTATTAATTGTCTTAGATGAAGTTCGGCTGTAATCGGTTGTGCACCAAGTAGTAGATATACGCCACACTTGACAGTACGCGTTGGAAGTGCTTGGATCTTTCTCAGGATATCAACAAAGAAATTCTCTAGCAAGTCGAGTTGTTTTTTCTGCAGAACAAACACCTCCAGACCGTACATTAAGCATGGGATAACGTATAGCGACAATATGCGGTAGCATGTCTTGGGCGATATTCTGTTTGTGCCATGAAGGCCCGTACCGGTGAGGCTATAGTGTTCACCTTGCGCATGATATACGGTTTGGAACGTTAACAGTCTGTTCTTGTGAGATGGTACGGATTAATCCTAGGTGTGTAGCTGTTGGTGATACTGGTACAACTATGTGATCGAGGTGCCATTGCATTGTTGAGAGATGTGTTGCAGGTATATTTGGTTTAAGTTTGAAGATAATTGTCGATTTCTCTGGGTGAATGCTATATCGTTCTCGAACTGAGTATTGATAGGCTATGTCGAGCATAGATTGTAGTTTTTCACGTGAGGTGCTAATAAGGGTTACATCATCTGCGACTGTTGGGCATCCCGTGTATTGGGTAGCTATGAACATCCCAAGCTGTGCTGACTTGAGTTGGTTCAGTAAGCCGTTAATATTGTAGAGAAACAGAAGGTGACGACAGCTGATGAAGAGATGCTGATAAAATTCTCTCATTTGCTGGCAGGGTCTGTAGCAACGTGACGTCATATCACGAGATGCAGTTGTCGGGTGTGGTCTCTTAGCATCTGAATGAGATGAACTACTTTTCAGGGGAAATCAGGGTGGGGGCCTTACAGTGGAGGTAAAGACTGGGATGGGAAGGAAAGGGGCACCATCATGGGCCATTGTGCTAATGCGCACCCATCCCAACCCATCGTCTGCCTCACCATGGTCCTCCTCCTCTTCATAGGGCATCTGTCTCAGGAGGCTACTCATCACTGTTGACAGCTACTGCATCTCGGACACCAGGCGTGTCTGCTCTCCTGCTGAAGCTAAGGAGTCTCCGGCGCCTCGAGTGCCATGCACTGTTAAAAAAATCATGCTTGAGCAACCCACAGCGATCGAGAGGCCGAGGAGTCCATTCTTAAAAAAATAAGGGCCAGATAATTGGTTTGATTATCTTAAGAAGAGAGCCAAGAGTTTGATTGGGCAAAAAAAAGTAAAGAGACATAAGTAGAAGTGATGAAGAGATGTCAATGATGATTTGGTGCCAAAGTTAGCACCCTAAAACCTAAAGGGGCTAGTATTTTCTAGAGACTATAAGAGTCAGCAAGATAGAAGAACTTGGGGTTCTTACAGGACAAAGTGTATGCAATCTGGAGAGAAGTGAAAGTTTGTACAATAAGAGGAGCGCCAATAAATAATCAGGGCAACTCGGATTTAGAAATAGATGGTCCAAGAATGTTCGCTATCGCTGATTTAACCTTTCACTTCCTCCAGGGAAACTAGTGTATGTGTCTAAACTCTTCCCAAGGTGAGCAATAGCTAATGCACAGATAAATTGACAGATCGATAAAGTTAATCTAATCTACCAGTTCACAATTGCGTCAACAAAGCAGCTTTAATAACAGGAGCTAACTAAGTGACCAAAAAAACTAAGTGAAACTGGTTAGTTAATTATACCATAATTGATAGCGTCTAAGCGCACTATCTGGCAACAATGCCATACGGTTATGCTGTGCTTTATGTAGCGGTCGCACCAGCAATACAAAATCTAGAGGCGTTGCTTCGTATAACAATTACTACAGTACTCTGATCTTGTTTATAAATCCGGCTTGAAAGTTAACTACTGGGAAACTATAGGACAGAAATCACACTTGAAACTCTTGGGAATACCAACATCGAACACAATCGGTCAACTTGTTCAAACCGAAAGCGTTCTGTAAAGTTTCAACTAGGATTTAATAAAGTACCTAATAAATGCTTTTGGAAAAGGTGCCTAAAACACAACTTCGTAAGAGTGTAAACTTAATCCAGATTGACACCAGGAATAAGGTTACCTTCCTAAAAGCATGCAAAAAACAAGGTCAACATTCGCTCAAATGCCAAAGTCCAGAACTGCCGGTTAAATAATAGTAACTTCTTATAATGTAATTAAATGATCTCCTTATAAGGGGAGTCAGGAAATTACGATCCCTTGCTACCTTTCTAATAAAGGCAGCATGACCTCTCTGACTGATGGATCGAGGAAATGGAAGCTTAACACAAGGTGACCGTGAACGTTGACCTTTCTCTCAAGTTGCAGTACCCAAAGTTAGAAGTATACGGTAACGACCGTAACCCTTTTAACCTTGACCTTGAGAAAAAGGCACAAATACCATGGCAAATAAGTCAATAACGACCTTGACCTTTGACCTCTGAAGTAAGGACAATTTAGCAAGCAAAAGGTTAAAACGAAAGATTAAAACCCAAAACGGTTTACATAATGAATTTAAATGCACACGGTTTAACGGCGGGCATCCAAATTCCTTTTTCAGACCATATGGTGAGAACACTTAACACTTAAGCAGAACTATATTAAACCGATTTAACTTATAGTTTGATAACTCTTGGTTATGTCAAAATGAATCAGACAAGAGAATTTCTAGAGGTGAAACACCCGTATAAATAAGAAGTTACAGCTCCTAGTCAGCGCTAAGAAAGATGGACCACTTCCTGAGCAAAGACCAAGGGACTCAATAAACTGTTCAAATACAATTCTATGTCATCAAGTCTAAGTTTCTGTAAGTGTACAAATTGTTTTCAATGAATTAATAATAAGAAAATCTGTTGCTATAATCTGGGTGTGAAATTTACAATATAAAAATTCTGTACAACTGTTGGGCTGTTTACTTTTAATTGGAAATAGAAACAGCGCTAAATTAAGACTGCTTGTATGATTGTCGACAAATTTGTCAGTCAACGAATTACTATAATTTGAACCTAAATCGATGTACGTATCGCTTGATCCGGTTCAAGAGCAACCTTCCTGATTGACTAGCTCTATCCAGGGCTGGCAGCTGGGAGCCAACACACAATGCCTCCAGGCGGACAGTATGTCGGTATGTTGGTATGTCGTCTAGTCGGTAAACTCCAACACCAGATAGAAGTAATGTTTATAACTGGTAATAATGTCAAACTTGGCAATTTAAGCACCAACGCTATCAATGCCAACTTTCAACTGGTAAATCGAACCGTTAAATCGGTTCTCACAGTACCTATAAATTACCGGGAGGGAAAGTGGAAACCAGTCCCACTTGGATGTAATTTAGATGAGAAACAGTTTAACAAAAATTTGGTTACCTGCTGAAATCAGCGAATCCAACCGTTCCTTAGCTCCTGGCGTCCATTGGCCCGAATCTGTGAGTGAAAACTTGGTACTTAAAAACTATCACGCCAGTAACTAATTAACGCCAGAAAAATCTTTGAGAAATACCAGAAAAAGCGAGCTCATTCCTCAGACAGTGGCTAACCAGTCGGCCGGCCTAAATCACAGCTGGTGCAACTACCGAGCACAAAATTGCTTGTAACTTAAAAATTAGTATTATTATTGGCTAAGCAGACAGCAAAGCTACAACAATTATGGCAATGCACCAATTTAACACTGGCTCTATACTAGCCCACATCACTAAACTATTGATAACTTGCTATTTCCAGATTATAGAAAAACACTTCGAGTTAAATTAAGCTATTACTGAAGATTTAAATTGTACCAAGATTTTCTAAGATCTGACCACTGAATTTAGATGTTTACAACGCAAAACATGGAATGCCAAGAGGCAGATACTAAATTGTCAAGCAGTTTTGTTAATGTCGGCCCGCGGAAAAGGCAGGCTGCATGCATGCACACTCACTCCACCAGGCACTTCCACGTCGGGGAGGCGAGGACGACATGGGACCATATCCTTCTGAAAGTCAACCACAACTCCTATCAGAAAACTTCCATCGTGAAAACCTATCAGCGAAATCTTGGATTACTACCAAAAATCGACACATGGCCATTTTATGACAACTTTCAGCAAAATTAATCAAAGAATTATTACAGTTTACGCGATTTCAGCACCCTGACAGGAATTGCAATTTAGCCCTCAAAATAAAAGGGTTACCATAGACGCCTCATTGTCATTCTAATTGGATAGGTGAAAACAACATAGTTGACACGATCCTCCGGCGGCCCCACACTGGTAACAGCTTGACACTAACCACTCGACAGCCGAAAGCATCTCCACGCATAACGGCTCTAGTAAAGATGCATTCCGCTGGACGAGCACTGCACGGCACCTCCTCCCAGCATGCCGATCAAACACCATTGACGTCTTCAAGTGACCAACTTAAACAAGATAACCAAGAGGGGAAATAGGAAACACCCGGGTCAAACTTTGAAATTATGTCATCTCACATCTCGAATGAAATGCAAATTGACAGAATCAACAAAATTCTATCCAGAAACATGTTTTTCCTTCACTATCCTCCCCTTAGCTGCGGCTTTACCACAAAAAGACGTCAGCGGAAAATTAACTATGTTGACCATACAAACACGATGACGGGATCGACAGAACAAGAAGAAGTGTAGAAAAACGCGAGGATGGCTGAAAGCGGGGAAATCAAAACGCCAACTAACGACAAGATTTTTACAATCCTGAATGAGAAGATGATTATACCCCCCCTTCTCATTCAGGTAGATGAAGTTACAGACAGTAGAAATTGCCAAACATTTGGAATATGGTTTTAAAGGTTCCCTGTTTTCGTAACCGGAAATCTTGTCTTGAAATCCTCTTGGCAGCTAACGGTCTAGAGTCATCTTTTGCTCTGCGTGGTTTGCTGAAAAAAGTGCATTTGTGCCTAGATCTCTAGGATTAGTTCAGACATTCTGCATAATTGAGAGAGATTGACTAATTTTTCAAAACGTTTAAATCAAAACTTTACATCTTTTTTGTTTTCCTTTGCTACCTATTTTTACATTAGCTTACAGTATTTTGCACTCTCTCTCTGGATTCCAAACCAAACCTACACTGACGTGAAGTGTTAAATCTTCATAAAAGTTAACCAACCAGTATAGCTTCTTAAGTTTCGAAACTGCTACTGCTAGTAAAAGTTTCAAAAATTTCAACAAATCAATCTAGATCATAGATTATGGTTCCTTAATCTTTACTAAGTCATTAACCCTACTGTTTGTAGGTCTAGTACTAACAGGAACCCTTCAGGAATGATTCAGATAGTCTTCTTTTCAAAGGACCAACACTGATTTTACCATGTAGTTTTCTTGCCATTCGTTTCTGACGACTGCAGCCTTCCTGGGCAGGATATGCTGTCGATGTCTAGCCTTAAAAACACATAGATTCTAATTAGAAAACATGTCATTCCATTATGTTTTTAGTAGACATTTGAACGTCGCCTGGGCGACACCACTAGCAAGATATGATCTCTGTACTTCCGGATTTTGCTACCAGTAAAATTGTTGAAAAAGAAACAAAGAAACCATCATTTAGCATTCCTTAACAAGATCCCAATTCCACCTAATAAAATCTCCATGCGTTATTTAAGCCCAATCAGAAAGTTATTTTGAAGCTACCTCCCATTAGACGGTAATTAATAATTTACTTCGTATTTATTATTTACAGGTTAATTACATAATTTTTTTAATAAAACAAGACTCATGTATTGATCTTGCATTACCAACCGTACTTATAGTTCAGCAAGAGCAATAACTCTGGTCTACTTAATGCCTAATTCAAAATTGGAAGGAATTACGTCCCTTAGGTTACATCAGCCATAATCAAGGGGTTTACATTCAACACGTCTGCCAAATCTCACCTGAAGTATAGAGTCCATGGGTTCGACTGTTACTGTGAACGTGATCTATTCGGTGTAGTTAATACCATACTAGTCCACGTTCACGCTGTAACGGTAATAATTGGTCGATCCCACTCCTCCGACATCCTGATAATGACTACTTTCCTTCCAGTTTATCTGGCAAAATAAGATCATAGTCATTAGACTATTCAATATCACAATCATCCTTATTAATTATCACAGTCATTTCCAACAATTATCACAGTCATTTCCATCAATTATCGCAGTCATCCCTGTCAATCTTTACCTACCCTGGGTGCAGCCATTCTCTCACTGATTCACCAAAAACGCACAGCTGGTCTTCTAGCTGTTTCCGGTGTAAATCGCCTAGGAGCTCTCCTACTCCTCCCAGACTTCCTAACTGGGGTCCTGTATCCAGTTGGAGATGAATATGACACTGGTGAAAATGGCCAATTGAACGGCGCTAGTATCACTTCATCTCCGCCGGTATCTGGATCTCCCCAGGAAGAATTTGGGACAGAAAAGACCCTAGCACGAGCTGAACCTTGTCTCCCAGGTGCAATGAAATCTTTTTCCATCACTCGAGGCCATGTTTGAAGATGAGAAATCCGCCTCGCCCTCAAGTGGCCATCGAAGGGAGTTGAAGTCCTGGGAGAAATGACATTGGGTAAATTTCCCATGTCACCCATCCCAGGAGTTTCAAAAGGATCGCAATCTCGCTCACCTGGACTTACCAGAATTTCACCATCACCTGGTGATGATAACTGATCTCGACGGGGTGATCTTATAGAGACTACATCGTATCCAAATTCACCTGGTCATGATGCCAGCTACTAGGAGGAGCCGTAACTCTGGTAAGTTTTGAGAACGACTCCTGTCGCTCTCCTTCCTCTAAGTCACTTCCTGTAGTATTATCGCAATCAGGACCCAAATCTTCTAAAGTGACTTTTCCAATGCAAGGCGCTACAAGTTTCAAATTTATCTTCTGTACTTCAGAATTAGATGCTGGTTCAACGGGTAATATTTCTGTCAAACTGGCGGCTGCAGGTTCGCATCTACTTGCTGCTGTTTTGTGGGTAACATTATCTTCACGTGCCCCAAATTCAAAAGGGAAGTCAGTTCTGTCTATATCCTCTTTTTCCGGTTCAAAAGTCAGATCGATATTATACGTCCTACTCGAGACAGGTTCCACTTCAGACTCCTTGACATACGTCTGGTCTGTTCGTTCCATCATCTCTGGACCCGAATTTGGACCAATGGGAATCAAATTCGGCATACACTCAGTTTGTGTTGACACTTCATTGGGAAGAGGCATTATCGTCTTTTGTCGTTCTTCATCGTCAATACAGTGCTTGAGTCGATCAAAATGCAGGATTCTCTTTTCCCCCAGAGTCGAGCTCGTAGGTTACTTGACTCATACGTTTAGTCACTAGCCAAGGTCCTTTCCACTTGTACTGCAGATTAGGAGAGAGTCCCTTGGTTCGTTGATCATCTTTCACCCACACCCGATCACCGGCTCGAAAAGGTTCACCATAAATGGCACGATCATGCCAAGATTTCTGTCGACGATGTACTTGACGCAATTCTTCTCGAATAGGTGAGTATGCCTCTTCCAACCGTTGTCGTGTAATCTCGACAAACTCAGATGGACTCTTCGGTTCATTAGGAATTCGTGGCATCATAAGATATGGAAGTGCCAATTCTCTTCCAAACATGGCATAAGCTGGATTAAATCCTGTGCTAGAGTGAACAGACGTTCTGTAGGCCATTAAGACATGAGGTAATCTATTATCCCAGTCTCTTTGGCTGAGATTTACCTCTTTTGTAAGCATTTCTGCCAGAGTGCGTTTGAACCGTTCGACCATGCCATCACTCTGTGGATGAAATGGAGTTGTTCTCGTTTTGCGAATTTTTAACAACTTACATAATTCCTGGAACAGCTGACTTTCAAAATTACGTCCCTGGTCAGTGTGCAGAGCAACGGGCATGCCAAATCTACAGAACACACGTTCAATGATAACTGCTGCTACAGTGAAAGCTTCCTGATTAGGAATAGCGAAAGCTTCCACCCACTTAGTAAAGTAATCTTGGATGACTACTATATACTTATTACCACTATCACTAATGGCCTAGAATATCAAGTGCAACCGGCTCAAAAGGGGCTCCTACAATCTTATTTTGTTGAGGGGCTGAACGTATGCGAGGACCAGTTTTGCGTTGACACGCCTTACATCTACTAACCCATACCTTGATATCGGTTAATACCCTGGCCAGTGAAAATGAGCTTTAATTCGCTCACGGGTGCATTCAACAGCTAAATGTCCACTGTTATCATGAAGCTGTTCGAGCACCTGTTTTTGATAAGCCCTTGAAACTAGCATTTGGTGGTCTTTATACAAAACACCCTCCTCAATTCGCAACTTCAAATCGTTGAAAGTAATACTTAACATTTGGATGATATGAAGTAACATCTTCTCTAGTAGGACGAAATCCCAGGGCAACCCATTTATAAACAATTCCTAGCACCGCATCTGACTGCTGAGCTTTAGAAAATACTTCTTTGTCCCAAATTTCCAGGTCAATTTGGGGAAAAATGGTAGGCCGATCACATATTACAGCTACATTACCATCCTCCCCATATTCCTCAACCCTAGGATCTCTGGGACGGCTCATAGCGTTCGCGTTGCCATTGTGGTGACCAGGTCTATGCTCAACTGTAAAATGGAAAGTTTGAAGAGCTTGCCATCGGGAAATTTGGCCTTCTGGATCTTTTTCCTTTTAACCATTTAAGAGAAGCATGATCTGTTCTCATGGTAAAATGACGTCCATAGAGAAAATGCTTATAATGTTTAGTGAAATACACAGCAGCAAGTAATTCTTTTTTTGTGGTGGCATAATTCCGCTCAGTATGATTCAGGGTTCGTGACTCATAACTTATCACACGTTCCTCCCCATCCTGAATCTGGGATAACACCGCCCCTATGCCCCAATCAGACGCATCCGTATCCAAAATGAAGGGAATACTAGCATCAGGATAAGCTAAAATGGGTGCGCTAATCAAACATGTTTTGAGCGTCTGAATGGCTTTTTCTGCTTCACCAGACCACTCAAACGGACGAGCTTTCTCAGTTAAACAAAACAAATGCTTTGCTATCTCGCTAAAATGATGGATGAATTTTCCATTGCAACTGACGTAATACATGTTCCATGAGTCGCTCAGATGTGCTAGGGGCGTTACATAAGCCAAAACAAATTGAAAAAGTATGTCCCTACAAATGAACGCGGTCTTTTCCTTGTCTTGCTCGTTCATGGCGACCTGCAGGGTACTGAACCAAGAAGCACCTGCTAGAGTGTCTAAGGTCTGGTCAATCCTAGGAATCGGGTAGAAGTCCTTGACCGTGACCTGATTAACTTTCCGGTAATCAATACAAAAGTGCAGGCTGCCATCTTTTTTTGTAACTAGGACAATAGGACTTGGCCAAGGAGACAAAGACGGTTTGATAACTCCAGCTCGTAACATGTCTTCAACCTGCTTCTTGGACTCATCTTCTTTATGAATAGGAAGTCTACGAACTGGCTGTCTTATAGGTCGGCAGTTCCCCATGTCAATATAGTGTTTGACGAGGTGTGTCTCACCGAGATCCAAATCTCCAGAAGAAAATGCTGCCTGATATCTCAAAAGCAGTTGCTTCACTTTCTCTTGCTGAGATGGGTCCAGCTCATCCATACTTCTTGTGAAAAGATCAAGGAGAAACTCGGGAAGCTGTTTAGATGACATTTGTGAAGCTGTCTTCGCCTCGAGAACTGAAGACTGCACATCAGTTACTGGACACAGACGTCCTACACAGTCGCCCTTGATCAAATTCACCAGATATTCATTGGAGTTGAATACTCTCACTGGAATGAAGTTCTGTCGCACATCGACCACTGCTCTTGGGACAGCCAGTTCTTTCTGTACCATGAAGTCTAGTTAAGGCTCTATCACGCCATCAGTGTAATTTAACCCAGCATGATTCAGGACAGCCCAGGTAATTGCTTCACTTGAGGGAGGGATAACATACTCCTGGCACAAATAGAGCGACACAGTGCTGACCAATGGACTACGTGGGTTGACGGGTAATCTAGTACCACATATTTCCAATTCACCTGCTTTACAGTGAATGATGCCCCCCCCCCACTGATTCCAGAAAATCGGCGCCAAATAAAATGTCACATCTAAGCTCTGCTATCCTAACCAAGTGTTTAAATTTCATGCCATCTAATTCAAAAGTTATTTCGGTTTTCCCTAACACGTTTAATAGCGAACCACCAGCCTGATAAAGTTTCAAAATTGCATTGGGTTAACAAAGGCCGCTCACCTCCAGGGATTTGCTCCCACACCGCGGAACTCACCATAGTGATGCTCGCTCCTGTGTCTATAACTCCCATTGCTTCAATTTTCCCAATCCTGCATGGGCAAGTCATTTCTGACGTACTATCAGCTATACCGTGACCAGCAAAAACAGGAATATAAGCCCTATCATGTTTAACTTGAGGACGAGCGCCATCAGTAACCTCTTTAAGTTGTAACTTTAACTTCCGGTTCCAGATCAACTTTACCTTCCGACTCCGGATGAGTGTCACCTGAAACGGGGTTGGACAGTACAAGGTCATCTAAAAATTGACAAATTAGCTCCGCTTCGTGACGTAATTCTGGTGAGCCGGAAATAAATGGGCCATTCTCCTTCGATCAATACTCACCATTCTGTTACTTCAGATATACAGCTGGCCTTGACAGCTGGCTCTAGGACTATAGACTTAGAAAGCTTTACCGACTCCTTGGAACCAGGTACTCGGCTCCCAACTGCCGAGTACTACCATAGAGCTCATTCTTGTTTGCATAGCAACAAGAGCTATACATGCTTTTTGCAGGGAGAGATTTAAAGTTTTTCGAAAAGAAATCTAAGTCTTTTGTCTGTGATTTGATAGTTTGTGCGTTCTTGAAAGGATATAACTGGATAAAATGGTGAATACCGCCGATGATAACCAGGTGGTATAATTCCTTATTATCCATAGTTAAAAGACTTAGGTCTCTAAATTTTGTTGTGTCGCATGTTCCAATTTCTTACCCCAAAGAATCTGGGACGTGTGCTAACAACGAGATATGCCAGACGATCGCCTTCTTTAAACCCCAACAGGCGATCGGCAGATATGAAAATAGGTGTTTGCTACGGTATTTCTAACACGAATATCGGCTGACGTCGTTCTCCGTAGGATCCGAGCGGGTGACGTCACACCCGTGATGCTCGGATGTTTATGTGAAGAAAATTTGTCATTAATTCGCGCATCCTGTTCTGTGTGCTGCGTACTAAAAATGGTACCGGAAACTTTGGAATGGTCAAGTTTACATGTGGTCACGATCGGTTTGCAATGATCGGTGGTGTCAAAATTCTTGAGATATGCGTGGTCTGCGGTTTTACCGTGTGCTACAGCAGTTTGTTTACATTTTGTTGTTTCTTCACATATCGTGTCGGCTTTCGTTAGGAGTATAATTTATATTGATTGGTAAATATACCCCGAATGCTATGCGATATGATTCCTGGAGGCGTGATACATCCTGGAGGATCAATTATGGGTGTATTTATGCCCGCTTCGTTCTTGTCGTCATAATCAATGCGGTCTTTGCTGTAACGTTTTGGGGTGGGGTGCGGGAGGGTTACAGTTAATTTATGGTCAAGTTATTTGAAAATTAACTGTCTGCCTTCCATCCGTGTCGTTCCGCTTGCTTATTGTAGGTTTGTGCTTATTTTATAGGCCAAGCCAGCCCCGCCATCATGTGACGAGTGCTATAAGTTTGTACGCGTCGTGTTTAAGGACCATGTCTGTTTTAGGTGTACGCCCTGTAACCTAGATCATAGATGTAATGTGTGCGCAGTGTGGTCCATCGATATGATGGTAAAGTTCCTTGCCCAGAAGGATGTGGCTGGGTCTGATGCGGGGGTCAGGCGGTTCGATGTTAAATTGTGGAGCATCCGGTTCGGCCGGTGGGGGCGCTCCACGTCCCCAGCTGGAGGTGGTGGAGATGGCACCGCCGGCGTGGTTCGGTCCGGCTATGCAGGGTTTTCTGCATAGCGTTCTGCCCATGCTGGTGTCGTCACTGCTACCGAAGGTTGGGAGGGGCAGTTTCTCCCCATGCCTGGTACGGACCCTGTCCTTGGACAGGGTTCTGGACTGGTTACCGAGGGCGCCGTCTCGTACGGCCCCCTGGCAGTCCCGTCTGGCTCCGGCCTGACGGGTTGTGTCTCTCTGCGACCACCTCCGGGTGGACCAGTAGCGGTGGCCGGTCCGTCAGGCGACGGCTCCACGGTCTTCTCGTCTAGTGACGACTCTTCGGGGTCTGAAGACGAGGAGGCCGAGGAGGAGAGGTTGCTGCGGCCTGTGATACCACAGGTGGAGAATATGGAGGTCGATTCCGTCCTGGACGGAACCGTCCTCCATTTGTCTAGCTTGGCGCAAGCCAGGGCAGCGGCTCCGCCTGTGGTTGAGGCCAATCTGGTACCAGGCACCGGTCCCGTGACGGTTGGTTTGACGCCAGCTGACACGGTGATGGGTGTGCCGGGCCGGGCGTTGTACTCGCCTATCTCGCCTGGTCCGGCGGTCAGACGTGGGGTGCCGTTGGCGCCCGTGTCTGGCTACGGTTCCGCGTTTGCTACGGGTCCGTACGGTTTTCCGTGCGGACCTACCCCATAGACTGGTGTGTTTCATGGGGTGGCGGCGGAACCGTTTGGTACCGGAGTGCCTGGCGTGTCAGCAGCGGCTCCTTGCCGGGAGGCCGAGGCTGGCAGGCCCGTGAACACGTCAACGGGTGACGTGTTTGCGGGTGTGTCCTCCTCGGAAGTAGACTGGTCAGAGGCTCTGGCTTAGCTAGCCAGGGTTGACCCGTCTGTGGTTTCGGCCACGCCGAGGAGGATGCGCCCTGTCCGTCGATTGCATCGATTAGGACAGGGATCTTGCCCGCGGCCCGGATCCAGTCGGTTGGACTGGATCCACGGTTCATCGAGTTGTTGGATGCTATTTATAGCAAGCAGCTTATGACTAACGGTCAGCTCCCTGCAGCCTCCAGGGAGGTGCGGGCAAGGTGTCGTATTCCGCGGGGGGAATACGACAGATATGGTGTGGTACCGTCGGTCACTGAGGATGACCGATGGGTGCTGGGCGTTCAGAGTGCCGGGGCGGGTGGCCCCGTCCCGGCTCTTGCGGACAAGTCCCAGGCACACCAAGAGGAAGTCCTGTCCCTATGCGATGAGGGTGTGAGGGCAGCTATGAGCGCTGTCAACCACTCTTATCGTTTTCTTCAGTCGGTGTGGGCTGAAGCGGGGGGCAGGCCACCCTGTGCCACCTGTTGCGCTTTCGTGCGTGAATGACGGCTTGGTGCTGTCTATGGACGCACTGGCAAGGGTGCAGGCGCGTGTGACCAAATCCAGGAGGCAAATGGTTATTGACCATATGCGTCCGGCTACGGCAGTCAGGGAGCGTCTTCTTGGGACGCCCCTGACAGGGCCTAGCATCTTCGGTGGCCAAGCGCGGGCCATCCTAGAGGATACGGCCAGCATCGCACAGAATCGGTTGGCGGTCAACGTACAGCTGGAGCTAGTGCGGCAAGCGCACGCACTAGGCGCTGTGGGGAAACCGCTAGCTGGACAACCTCCAAAGAAGCAGAAGAAGCATAGGGGGCAAGGCGAAAGCTAAGCCTACTGCGACTTCTGATTCAGCTGGATTTTCTCAACCGCCGCCGGCTAAGAAAGCCAGGAAGGTTGTAGAGGCTCCTACCCTCCCCAAGGTTGCTCCTGACCGCCCTAGAGGCGGGAAGGGCAAGGGGAAGGGTAAGGGTAAGTCCTCAAAGGGCGGACAGAAGGGAGCGGATCGTACCTGAGGGTACGAGAGCTCCCTTCATATCCGCCTGGACCGCACCTGTGTGACAGGAACAGCGGTGCCAGTTATACCCGCCGTGCCGAGACCAAAATGGTTCTCTCTCTCTCGTTAAGAAAGGGGGGAGGGGGGAGCGGACTGCGAGCCGGACAACCCCGTTAGGCATCTATGGTGGGTGGAAGGCTCATGCGTTTCGTCGAGGCCTGGCGAGGTGTGACGTCAGACAGTCTGGTCCTGGGATGGTTATCCCAGGGTTACATGCCGGAGTGGTGGGACTTTCCGCCACAAAATCTGTCTTTGGCACCTGTCTGGACACCCGTACCAAGGGAGCCAGACAAGTTAGAAGCCGTTCAAAAGGAAGTGTCGGGTTTGCTTCTGAAGGCAGCAATAAAACCAGCAAACCGGAACACTCCAGGCTTCTATTCAAACATGTTCCTTGTCCCCAAGAGCACGGGTGGATGGAGACCCATACTCAATCTCAGGCCATTAAATTGGTTTATCCATACGCCTCGGTTCCAGATGGAAACACCGAGATCGGTAATGGCGGGATTGAGGAAGGGAATGTGGTTTGTGTCGATCGATCTGAAAGATGCATACTTCCACATTCCTATGAACCGGAGTTGGCACAGGTTTCTGATATTTGCGTTTCAGAATCAAGTATGGGAGTTTACTGTTCTCCCGTTTGGCCTGTCGACAGCTCCGAGGGTTTTCACAAGAGTGGTCCTTGCGGTGACAGCGTTTCTCAGAAAAGAGAACGTGGCGCTACACACCTACATAGACGACTAGCTGCTCAAGGCAGACTCGGCAGCCAGGTTGAACGTGGATACTGCTCTGACTCTGAAGTTACTTTCAGATCTAGGCTGGATAGTCAACAAGGAGAAATCCGAGTTGACACCCACTCAACATTTCGTTTATTTGGGGATGCGATTCGATCTCGAGGAGGGCAGGGTTTACCCGTCAGAGCCCAGAGTGGTGTCTCTGTTAGCCATCCTCAAGAGTTTCGAGTGGGAAACCACATTCAGGCGAGGCGGTTTCTTCAGATGCTGGGCATGATGGTCTCCATGGAGCAAGTAATCCCGTTCGCTGCTCTAATGATAAGACCTATCCAGTTGTATCTGATGTCTCTGTGGAACCAGAGAACAGAACCCCTGTCAAAACTAGTGCCAGTTTTGGAGCCGATAATATCGCATCTTGTATGGTGGAAACAGCGTCAGAATCTCCTAGTAGGGGTTTCGCTGCATCTACCTCGCCCCCAGCTGTCCGTGTACACGGATGCGTCGCTGGAAGGGTGGGGTGCCTGCCTTGGAGAACACCAGGTCTCGGGCACATGGACTCTCCTGGAGAGACAGCTGCATATCAATCTGTTGGAAATGATGGCAGTGGAACTGGCGTTGGAAGAGTTTCTTCCGATGATCAGGGGCAAGGTGATATTGATACGGTCGGACAATTCGACGGTAGTATCATACATAAATCGCCAAGGCGGGACCAGGTCACCCACACTTTGTATCAAAGTGTGGCACTTGATTCAATGGTGCAGGAATTACTCGGTTATTTTGAAAGCAGCTCACATTCCTGGCGATTGAACATTCTGGTGGATGCTTTGTCTCGCAGACAGAGAATTCTGCCAACGGAATGGTCCCTCAACCCTCCAGTTCTGCGAAGGATCTTCGAGCATTGGGGCAAACCCAACGTGGACTTGTTCACCACAAGGGAAAATGCTCAAATCAGGACTTATGTCTCGCCGATTCCAGATCCAAATGCCGTCGATACAGACGCTCTGGTGATAAGCTGGAGAGGGATGCACGCTTACGCATACCCACCCACCATTCTTCTGCCGAATGTATTGGTGAAGATCAGGGAAGAACTGTGTCTGGTCCTGCTAATAGCGCCCTATTGGCCAAGCAGGGCGTGATTCACGGATCTGCTAGATCTGCTGGTGGAAAACCCAGTGCAGTTGCCCGAGATTCCAAACATAATCTCCCAGGCCAAGGGACGCTTCCTACATGAGCGTCCCGAAATGTTCAAATTGACTGCGTGGATGTTATCAAACAACGTTCCACGTCGGAAGGCTTTTCTCGACAAGCTGCTGATTTCATCGCGGCTGCGAGAACGAGGTCAACCTTCAAGTCATATAACAACAAGGTTAACAGATTTGCAGACTGGTGTGAAGAAAAGGGTATTGATACCTTTCAATCCACTATTCAGCAAATAGCAGACTTTCTCTGTGAGCTGGTCTTTTCAGGACTAGCTCCCGTTACAATTGCTGGATACAAGTCAGCTTTGGCATCAGTTATCCCTTGTCTAGCCAACAGGGATAGTCCAGAGGTGGCCCAGTTAAATGTGATGGTGAAGGGAATGAGCAATCTCCGACCGAGACAACCGGTAGTCATTCCAGCCTGGAGTCTATCTTTAGTGCTTAATGTACTGGCCAAGCACCCTTTCGAACCGTTGCGTTCGGCTAGTCTAAAGCATTTGACTCTAAAGGCGGTCTTTCTATTGGCAGCTTCCTCAGCTAGAAGGCGCAGTGAGATCCATGCGCTTTCGGCAGAGACGGACCGATTTATTGTCTCTGGAGAGGGTCTGCGTCTTCTGCCAAGAGCAGAGTTTATGTTAAAGAATCAATCTGAGATATCCCGGCAAACCTATCATAATACCGAGGTTAACAAGGTTTGATCGTGATGCCAGTGTCTGGTGCCCGGTCCGTGCTTTGACTAAGTACAGAAAACGGACTGACTCGTTACGGTCGAACGATAGACATCTGTGGATCTGTCATAAGAAGCCTTATGGCGCCGCATCCATGGATACTATCTCTCGTTGGGTAGTCGAATGCATTCAAACTACTCATGAGATGGCGACTGGGCACCAGGTGCAAGGCGTAAGGGCACACGATGTTCGAGGAATAGCCGCCTCGACCGCCCTTTACAGTGGTGTTCCGTTAGAGGACATCATGGCCGTTGCACAATGGCACTGTGAGTCCTCATTTACGGATTACTATATGAGGGATGTGTCAGACTCAGCCAATCCACTCACTTTAGCTGTTTTGAGACGATAGTTAAGTGACCACACTGCTCTTCACCCTTTTTTCACTTTGGTAAGAAAAGAACCTAAAGCAGGCATGGTCGAGCGTGAGGATGACAACCAGATTGTGTCACTGATGGCCGGACCAGTGAATGGTTGGAGGCGGTACATCTGAAGTCCAATTGTCATAAGGTAATTCATTAGTGAGAGTTTTTTGTATTATGTCTATATATCATGTTCATTCATCTTGTATATTCATGCTCATTCCCAGGCTAATACATGTGGATATGCAAGGAGCAGTTAACCCTCTTGGCATATTTGTGTTTCAGGCGAGATACATGTTCGTGAGTTTTCTCCCTTTTCTTAGGAGAAAAAGGGAGGGGGGGGCAGTGACGCGAATGTGATTCAGTTCCGATAACTTGACGGTCCTTTTAGGTCTCCGTTAATCAAGTTGTTAAGTCTAAATCTTTCTCCAAGGGGCAAAAGTAGCATTTATGGCTTGCCCTTCCCACCAGGTTACTGATCAAATCTGGTGTATATCAGAAGTAACCGAATGGTGAGTATTGATCGAAGGAAAATGCAGGAAATTTCAATTTCCCTTTCTCCGAGATCTAACAATACTCACCATTCTGTTACGGACCCAGCCTCCCAGCCCCACGGAGGCAAGCCATGGATTTCTCTTGTTTGATGGCTATGCAAACAATATGAGCTCTATGGTAGACGGGTACTCGGCAGTTGGGAGCCGAGTACCCGGTTCCAAGGAGTCGGTAAAGCTTTCTAAGTCTATATTCCTAGAGCCAGCTGTCAAGGCCAGCTGTATATCTGAAGTAACAGAATGGTGAGTATTGTTAGATCTCGGTGAAAGGGAAATTGAAATTTCCTGCAATCTTCTTTTTACATTGACGTTTATTTATCGCGGGTTTATTGCTAGCCTTGGTAGTTTTTAAATCAATGGTACATTCAATGGGTTTGTCATTAGTATGAACTTTATCACTGGTTTTCAGGTCATTCTATTTATCAGTCATTAAAGAAAATCTAGTTTCAATTTTATTCAATAATTGTGGTGAATTTTCAACTACAACAGCCATCTGCACAGCGTGCTCTAAATCCAGCTCTCGCTGCTGCTCCTGTAAATTGTCTATTTCTACTCTTGGACAATTTTCTGAAACATGCTGATATTTCTTGCAATAAATACAAGGGCTACGAGCATCCACTGGAATGGTCTGCCAATTATGAGCAGCATTATTCTGTATGGAACGACCAGCTCTTGTCACCCCGGACTTGGACTGGAATTCTTGCCCCCAAACCGGAAGTGTCCTTTTTGTGTGCACTTCTGGTGGATTTTTCTCTGGGGAAGCCCTTGGAAAGATGACGTCATAAGACGTCATTCCCAACTGCTTCTCAGAAGGAAAATGCCCGTTCATTAATTTGGACTTTTCAGCTTTCGAGCCCACTGGTCGTCGGTTATCAGTGACCAGTTCTAGTTTAACGATAGATTTCACTTGCCATTTTCTCTGGCGTTACTACCGTACCATTAGTAAGCGCCAACCTTCTCCCATGGGCAATTACAGGGGGCCATGCTGCCATTCCATTCGGATTCGTCTCCCTAGGTTGCATAGCTCACATGTATCTTGGCATCCATTCTCTGGTTACTAGCGGGGACCGGCAAAACCTGGCTATGTGACCAACTTTTCTGCAATTAAAACAGGTAAAAAAGCATGGTATTCGATTAGTAACATTTCCCACCGCCGCCCCAGGAGAAATTTGAGAATAAACGTAATCAGGTCTGATGGGATAAGCGGATGTCGGCCTATATGTGTAAACAGGATTTGGACTCTGGTAAACAATTGGTACAACCGAGGCGTGCACTCCCTGGCTGCCTTTGCCCACCGAATCCAGACTACCGAGGCGGGGAAAGGCCAGAGTGTCCTTGACTCGAGACGAGAGACCAACAACCTCCGCCCTAAGCAATTCTATCTCCGACCTTTCCTGCGTTCATTCCGTCTTCGTCCCGTCTACCCCAGGCTCTGAATGCCCACTCCCATCAGCATATAAATGAGCCTGCATTTTCTGTTTTTGACGTTTTTATGCTTCTTAGCTTTGTTGGACATTTCCTTACTCACCTTGGGAGGATCTCCGGGTGGTTCTACGTCATCACACGAAGGAGTAGATTCATGGGGTTCCATTTCTGTTGTATGAAGATGATGCACTGGTCGAAGTACAGCCCGCTTTGACCCTTTTTCCCATTCCAAATATGCTTCCTGGCATATTGCTGCTGCCGGCAATGGGGGTTATGTTTTGTGGTTCCCCTGCAATAGCACATCTTTCAATTCCGGTTGTCCAGTCCAGTCAAAGCTTCCAAAAATACGTCTAATTCCATAATTTCTCTGGTTTCTTGATCTCATGTAGAGTAAGCCCGGGATACCATTCTTTTTACGTGAAAAGACAACTCCTGAAGGGTTTGACGGGGACCCCTGCGAAGATTTCTCAATGTCAAACGGCTGGCTTCACTCTCTAATAAGTTACTAAAACGCTCCATCAGCGCTAACGTAAGATGGCGGTAGGACGTTCTCTTCAGCTGGGGTAGGTCTGTCATGGTGCGCAGAGCTTCATCACGAAGTTTCACGGCTAATTGTGCCCCCTTTTCTAATTCTGACCAATGGTTCATGGTGGCAATAATATTAAATTGGGTAAGGTACTCTTCCCATGAGGTGGTCCCATCATACTCACCAACTGGTACTAGTTTAGCTATTGAAAAACCTTTCTTAGCTGAGGGCGTGACTGGTCTCACATGCCGGCTTAAACATACTGCGGGTCGTCTCGATCCTCCCACTTCTTTTGGAAATGTCTCCGCTGCGGGGCTAGCCATGCTGCTACCAGAACTCGAGCCCCACATCGGGTGCCATTTGTAGCGAAACAGCAGGTGATGACAGCTGGTGAAGAGATGCTATGCCCTGATAAAATTCTCTCATTTGTTGGCAGGGTCTGTAGCGACGTGATGTCATATCACGAGATGCAGTTGTCGGGTGTGGTCTCTTAGCATCTGAATGAGATGAGCTACTTTTCGGGGGAAAGCCGTGTGGGGGCCTTACACTGGAGGTAAAGACTGGGATGGGAAGGAAAGGGCCACCATCAGGGGCCGTTGTGCTAATGCCCACCCGTCCCAACCCGTCGTCTGCCTCACCATGGTACTCCTCCTCTTCATAGGTCATCTGCCTCAGGAGGCCACTCATCACTGTTGACAGCTGCTGCATCTCGGACACCAGGCATGTCTGCTCTCCTGCCGAAGTGATGAAAAGAAATGGCAATGATGATTTGGTGCCAAAGTTAGCACCCTAAAACCTAACGGGGCTAGTGTTTTCTAGAGACTATAAGAGTCAGCAAGATAGAAGAACTTGGGGTTCTTACACGACAACGTGTATGCGATCTGGAGAGAAGTGAAAGTTTGTACAATAAGATGAGCGCCAATAAATAATCAGGACAACTCGGATTTAGAAATAGATGGTCCAAGAATGTTCGCTATCGCTGATTTAACCTTTCACTTCCTCCAGGGAAACTAGGGTATGTGTGTAAAGTCTTCTCAAGGTGCGCAATAGCTAACGTACAGATAAATTGACAGATCGATAAAGTTAATCTAATCTACCAGTTCACAATTGCGTCAACAAAGCAGCTTTAATAACAGGAGCTAACTAAGTGACCAAAAAAACTAAGTGAAACTGGTTAGTTAATTATACCGTAATTGATAGCGTCTGGCAACAATGCTGTACGGTTATGCTGTGCTTTATGTAGCGGTCGCACCAGCAATACAAAATCTAGAGGCGTTGCTTCGTATAACAGTTACTACAGCGCTCTGATCTTGTTTATAAATCTGGCTTGAAAGTTAACTACTGGGAAACTATAGGACAGAAATCACGGCTGAAACTCTTGGGAATACCAACATCGAACACAATCGGTCAGCTTGTTCAAACAGAAAGCGTTCTGTAAAGTGTCAACTATGATTTAATAAAGTCCCTAATAAATGCTTTTGGAAAAGGTTCCTAAAACACAACTTCTTAAGAGTGTAAACTTAATCCAGATTGGCACCAGGAATAAGGTTACCTTCCTAAAAGCGTGCAAAATACAAGGTCAATATTCGCTCAAATGCCAAAGTCCAGAACTGCCGGTTAAATAACAGTAACTTCTTATAATGTAATTAAATGATCTTATAAGGGGAGTCAGGAAATTAAGATCCCTTGCTACCTTTCTAATAAAGGCAGCGTGACCTCTCTGACTGATGGATCGAGGAAATGGAAGCTTAACACAAGGTGACCTTGAACTTTGACCTTTCTCTCAAGTTGCAGTACCCAAAGTTGGAAGTATACGGTAACGACCGTAACCCTTTTAACCTTGACCTTGAGAAAGAGGCACAAATACCAAGGCAAATAAGTCAATAACGACCATGACCGTTGACCTCTGAAGTAAGGACAAGTTAGCAAGCAAAAGGTTAAAACGAAAGATTAAAACCCAAAATGGTTTACATAATGAATTTAAATGCACACGGTTTAACGGCAGGCATCCAAATTCCTTTTTCAGACCGTATGGTGAGAACACTTAACACTTAAGCAGAACTATATTAAACCGATTTAACTTATAGTTTGATAACCCTTGGTTATGTCAAAATGAATCAGACAAGAGAATTTCTAGGGGTGAAACACCCATATAAATAAGAGGTTACAGCTCCTAGTCAGCGCTAAGAAAGATGGACCACTTCCTGAGCAAAGACCAAGGCACTCAATAAACTGTTCAAATACAATTCTATTTCATCAAGTCTAAGCTTATGTAAGTGTACAAATTGTTTTCAATGAAATAATAATAAGAAAATCTGTTGCTATAATCCGGGTACGAAATTTACAATATAAAAATTCTGTACAACTGTCGGGCTGTTTACTTTTAATTGGAAATTGAAACAGCGCTAAATTAAGACTGCTTGTATGATCGTCGACAAATTTGTCAGTCAACGAATTACTATAATTTGAACCTAAATCGATGTACGTATCGCTCGATCAGGTTCAAGAGCAACCTTCCTGATTGACTAGCTCTATCCTGGGCAGGCAGCTGGGAGCCAACACACAATGCCTCCAGGCGGACAGTATGTCGGTATGTCGTCTAGTGGGTAAACTCCAACATTAGATAGAAGTAATGTCTATAACTGGTAATAATGTCAAACTTGGCAATTTAGGCACCAACGCTATCAATGCCAATTTTTAACTGGTAAATCAAACCGTTAAATCGGTTCTCACAGTACCTATAAATTACCGGGAGGGAAAGTGGAAACCAGTCCCAATGGGATGTAATTTAGATGAGAAAGAGTTTAACAAAAATTTGGTTACCTGCTGAAATCAGCGAATCCAACCGTTCCTCAGCTCCTGGCGTCCATTGGGCCGAATCCGTGAAAACTTGGTACTTAAAAACTATCATGCCAGTAACTAATTAGCGCCAGAAAAATCTATGAAAAATACTAGAAAAGGCGAGCTCATTCCTCAGACAGTGGGCTAACCAGTCGGCCGGCCTAAATCACAGCTGGTGCAACTACCGAGCACAAAATTGCTTGTAACTTAAAAATTATTATTATTATTAGCTAAGCAGACAGCAAAGCTACAACAATTACGGTAATGCACCAATTTAACACTGGCTCTATACTAGTTCTAGATGTCAATGCTAACTGACTGACTGATAGTAACCTCTCCATTTTTTAGCCTATATCACCTGTCACACCTGAATAGCATGCAGTATTGGCCGTCTTAGCCAACTGCATGTGTCCATTTTATGATAGCCCGGGATAGACCATTATTCATCACTGTGTCTACAGCTGTGTCGCTCACCAGGTTGAGGGTTGATTGTCTGTGTGAGTGCATGACTGGAAGAGTATACGTATGACGCTTCAGGTATTTTCATCAGTTGAGGTCAACCAGGTCAAATGTCAAATTCCGAGGTTTCCAGGCTGAGCAATTAAGTTTCAGCGCACTATCAGAAGTTGAATACCGTCGGCGAATGCTGCATTGGTGGCATCGGTGGGATTGAATAAAATTCTCTATATTTGAGAGACGAATCCTACTTGATATACTAAGTTTCAAAGTTTTTACAAAAATTTATAATTGCTACCATATCCATGGCAACAACCTCAGACTCAATCACTTATCAAGCATCGCTAAATACGGTACCTGAAGATGAACTTACAGCTAACAACCTGGATAATGAGAATAGCATTAGTGCTAATGACACACTTCAGCAATTGCATGACACATTAAATGATGCCAAAAATCCTGAAAATCTCATACATAGTGAGATAGAATCATACACACAGGCCAGGCTGGATACCAGCCAACATAGAATTCAGACAACATCTGAAACTGGAAATGCTAGAACATTAAATAATAGGCATAGAGAGCATGTGGTAGTGCCTACTAACAGAGTGCATGATGGGTTATTGTCACATCGGGCGGGAGGTGAGCGTGATGTAAGAAACCCATGGTATAGAGATCCATGTAGTATTGTCGGTGGAGCTAGGAGGGATGTCCACTTTATGAAAGTGAGAATGGCTCCCAAGCTTCGCTAAGACCATCTGAGCCGGAAATGGCGAGAACATACGACCAGATGGTCCCTCCTGGCGGCACTGGACAATACCATGGTGATGTCGCTTACCCTACATATAATATACCTGAGCGAAATATTGATCATAATGATTATTTGAATCAAAGGTCAGGTTATGATGGTCATATAAAACACAAAACACCAGCCATTTATGATGGCAAGACTGGTTGGCAAGACTACTTGGTTCATTATGAGATGGTGGCTGAGATTAATGGTTGGAATGAAACCATAAAAGCCTTAGAGCTTGCTACCAGCTTAAGAGGGCTGGCGCAAGAAGTCTTGAGTGGCATGGAAGCGTGTTAACGAAGATCTTACCAACATTTAGTTAGAGCTTTAACAGCTCGGTTCGAGCCAGAGAATCAGTCAGAAATGTTCCGTGCTCAGTTAAAAGGACGCCTTCGTCACCGTGATGAGCCACTGATTGAATTAGCTCAGACTTTAAAGAAGTTGGTTCGCAAGGCATACCCAAATGCTTCTGCTGAAACTAGAGAGAAACTGGCAAGAGATAGTTTCACTGATGCCCTAAATGACTCAGATTTTAGAATGGGCTGTGTACCAGGGGAAGGCTAATACAGTAGAAGAGGCTGTTCGTATAGCGTTAGAATGTGAGGCCTTTCAGAAAAGTCGTAGGAAACATGTTAGGATGCAGCATACTGAGTCCACTTGGTCTAACGCTGCTCCATATGCTAAAGCAACTGACTCTGTCATTAATGATGTACTGGGTCGGCTAGCAAAGATTGAAGTGGCGCAGCAGACAAATAAAAATGGACACCATAATGATCCTAATGTTTCAGACAGGAAAACTGGTCTATGCCATTTCTGTGGACTCCCTGGCCACTGGAAAGCTCAATGTAGGAAGCGTTAATGGCGTTTTGGTCAAAATGGGAATTCTAGAAATTCTGCCAGGCCATCCAATGGCCCTCGCACAGAAAACCAGTCACAGTATCATAATACAGAGAAACGCAACACTTTCTCTTCGGAAAATGGGCAGTAGCTGGTGCCATGGGTCAGGTCCCAGCTGACACTAGCTGTCATTGGCCCGAGGAAGTAGAAAATATAATTAATAATACACACAAGCATGATGGATTATATATAAACACAAAAATATGCGGAGTGAATGTAAATTGGTTAGTCGATACTGGCTCGACAATGTCTGTATTACACCCAAAGAAATATTTTGCAATTCCTGCTGAACACAGGCCTGAATTATTATCTAGCATGGGTAAAATCTGCATGGCTGATGGTGGCTTAGTCACTGTTCTTGGCCAAGCAAATATGCCGATACAGCTCAACGATGATATCACAGACCGCACTCTATATCACACCATGATAGTAGCAGAGGTGGAAGCGCCAGAGGTGCTTGGGTATGATTTTCTACACCAACCTAACTGTATCATAAATATGGCAGATGGAACTCTCAATATCAATGGGCAGACCTTAAGATGTCAGCTAGAGAATAAAATGCCTTCAATAGTCAAGATTAATGTTGGTGCAATAGTGACCATACCCCCTCACAGTGAGACTATCATTTGTGGTGAAATAGAGGGGGACGTCCCTAACATAATGATGGCAGTTGTAGAACCAAATGCCAATTTATTTGATTCACATGGGCTAATATTGGCCAAAACTTTAGTTGACCCTAGGAGTGTAATTGTTCTGTACCACTGAGAGTGATGAACCAATCTGGCAGACAAGTAAAACTTTAAGAAAATGTCTATAGCAGTTTGTGAACCAATTGACTCAGAACCAAGAGCATATAATGAGGAAGAGTATGGTAGTTTAAGAGCAAGTCAACTGGTTCGTGCTAATTTGGAACTTAACACTGAATTACCAGAACACTTAAAAGTTGTCTTGGAGACTACCAGCCCTCATTTGACCATAGCTCAAGGAAATACAGTAAAACAGTTACTACTTGACCATCGGACATGCTTTGCTAAATCTAAAGCTGACTTAGGGTGCACTAATATTGTACAACATAAAATCAATACGGGTAATACACCACCTATTAAGATGCACCCTCGGCGTATCCCTTTAGCCAAACGTGCTGCTGCCGCGGCCGAGATAAAGTCCATGTTGGACAATGGTGTCATCGAACCATCTATGAGCCCATGGTCAGCTCCGGTGGTGCTGGTAACTAAGAAAGATGGCTCAATAAGATTTTGCCTGGACTATAGAAATCTTAATCAGGCCACTGTCAAGGATAGCTATCCTTTGCCATGGATTGATGACTCTCTAGACGCACTGCGAAGTTCTCAACCATAGACCTCCAGAGTGGCTACTGGCAGGTGGAAATGGCACCTGAAGATGCCAATAAGACCACATTTACTACCATTGGTGGACATTTTAGGTTTAATAAGATGCCTTTTGGGTTGTGCAATGCTCCTGAAACCTTTGAGAGATTAATGGAGGCAGTATTACATTTGGACACTTGTCTTGTTTTTCTAGACGATATCATTCTTTTCGCTATTACTTTCGAAGAACACATAAGTAGACTGGAGGAAGTGTTCAAAAGAATTAGACAGGCAGGTGTCAAACTGTCCCCTAAAAAATGCCACTTATTTCATAGACAAGTTGCATTTTTGGGACACAGTATCAAATGAAGGTGTTGCTACTGACCCTGAAAAAGTCAAGGCAGTCAGGGATTGGCCAGCACCTAAAAGTGTCAAGGATACCAGAAGTTATTTGGGCACTTGCTCATATTATAGACGATACATGAAAGGTTTTGCTCATGTAGCAAAACCTCTACATAGACTGACAGAAAAAGATGTCACGTTCCAGTGTACAGACGAATGCAATAGCATTTGATACTCTGAAAGAGCGGCTTATCAATGCACTCATCGTAGGATACCCTTGTTTGAACGAACCTTTTACCCTAGATACAGATGCTAGTGGTGTTGGTATAGGAGCCGTACTCTCCCAGAAACAAGGTGACCAGGACCGTGTCATTGCATATTTTAGTAAGGCTCTGCCCAAGTCGGAAAGACAGTACTGTGTCACTCGGCAAGAATGGCTCGCAGTAGTAGAAGCCATTAAACATTTCCATCATTATTTATATGGCTGCAAATTTTTAGTTCATACAGACCATGGTGCCTTGACTTGGTTGACCAGATTAAAAAATCCTGAAGGTCAAATGGCTCGATGGCTGGATGTATTAGGTACCTACACCTTCCGATTACAACATCGTAGTGGTAAACTCCATGGCAATGCTGATGGCCTGTCACGGTCTCAGCGGCCATGTTCGCCATGTAGTCACTGTTCAAGACAGGAGAAAAAGGAAGGACTAGGATCCACAGGTCTAGTCAGATCTGAGGGTCAAGCCTCGATAGCTCCTGATGTTTTGGACGGTATCGGCAAGGATATTAATAGGCCTAGCCTTGCCATGCAGGGAACTGTCCGAGCAATAACGTCTAATGGCTTTTGTCCATCACCGGGGACTGATTCTGGAAGTCGTATGGAGGAGACACTCCGACGTAATAGTCATAACACCGACATACAGTGGCAAGCTTCTTGCCCATTGTCGGAAACCGCTTCTGGAGGCGGTATGGAGAGAAACTTTGACATAATTGTCAACAACACCGGTGTACAAGGGCACAATATAGGTGTCGATTCCTCCACTGTCAGCCAAGATTGGCTGCAATCTAAAAGTAGACAGGAGATTAGAGAAGCCCCGCTTCAAGATGAGGATATTTGTATGATAATGCATGATAAGGAAGCTGGGAAATCATGGTCTGAGTGTGGGGATACCACGCCAAGAAGCCCAACTGCAGGAGCCTACAGGGCCCAGTGGGACCAGTTGTGTCTCAGGGATGGAATATTGTACCGTCAGGTTAAATTAGTCAGGGAGCGTGCACCTGCGACCAGGTTGCAGTTGGTGGTGCCACAGGACCATTCTGAATAGCCTACATAATGAACCAGGTGCGGGACATCTGGGGATAACAAAGTTGGTTGCCAGAATAAAACAAAGGTTTTATTGGGTGGGTTTTGGAGAGGATGCTTGTTCTTGGTGTCTGGGCTGTCCAACATGTCAGTCATATAGAAGACCTCAGAGGAATATTAAACGGCCACTACAACAGGGTTTTATAGGCGGACCATTGGACCATTGGAGCGTATAGGGCTTGACATTCTGGGGCCATTGCCAGAATCAAATCAGCGTAACAAATACATATTGGTCATTGCTGATTATTTTACAAAGTGGACTGAGGCATTTGCTATGCCAGATCAGAGAACGGCCACAGTTGCAAATATTCTGCTAAACGAATTTATTTGTAGATTCGGAATACCAGATCAGATACATACTGATCAAGGCCGACACTCGAGAGTGATTTATTTCAAGAACTATGTAGTGTTCTTGGTATACACAAGACCAGAACAACTCCCTTCCATCCTCAGAGTGATGGACTTGTTGAACGATTTAATCGTGCATTAGAAGACATGCTAAACAAGGTTGTTGATGAAAAACAACGAGATTGGGATGCAAACATTCAGATGCTCATGTTAGCATATCATTCGGCACGTCATGAAAGTACAGGCATGTCGCCTAGTATGATGATGTTGGGGAGAGAAATTAAACTACCAATAGACATGGTTTTTGGTCAGGTGCTTAAAGACCCTATTGACTCGACCCAGTATTATGAATTGGCACTTCGAGACCGTCTCTATGATGTCCATAGATTTGCAAGAAAGCAAATGTTAGAGGTCGGAAAGCACCAAAAGAGAAACTATGATAATAAAATTTATCAATTCAAATACAAACGTGGTGATGCGGTTTTGGTTAGTGTTTGTCAGAGGAAGAAAGGCTTGTCTAAAAAGCTGCAACCTCATTGGAGTGGACCTTGCTTGGTGGTTGCAAAACTATCAGACTTAGTTTATACTGTTCAAAGGTCGGTTCATTCAAAAACTCAGGCAGTACACCATAATAGATTGAAACCATATGTTGGAAGCATTGAAAACTGGTTCAAGGGAGAGAAGTCACATCGGCCATCTGTGTCAGATTTGCCAAATCATAAGAAACAGTTATCAGAAGCCTCTGGCATTTATAATACAGAGCAGTCTGTTTCTGAGTTGGCATCCGCAATGGATGAATGGGCAGATGTTACAATAGGAAACTCCAAATTCATTGTCTTCCCGTAATGGCCAGAATGTCCGCAAGAAACGGTTGCCAGTATGGCATCAAGACAACAAAATGTAGTATGATCATCCAGCTTCCATGTAGTGAGAATGGTTAACCTGAAAAACAACAACGGTACAAATTACAAATATGTATATATTATACATTCCATAATATCTTGGCATTTCATGATCCAATGTTCTATTGATAAGCAAATGCTAATCACCCAATATCTAAGCCATAATATATAAATGTGATGGTGATATTAGTCACTTGAATCAGTATGACACATAGCATGAACCTGACTGTTGAACATGAGAGTGAATGTGATGTTGTCAGCAAACATGAGGCAATTACAGTGTCAAAGTGTTTAACTATTATTACTTTGCAAAAAACTCAATTTCAAGTACTATCAATGAGTATTCTAACGAGCTCAATTTCAGTTGAAGTCAATGACAAAAATGGCTTATAGAGATGTGATTGATCCGAATCAATTACAATGGTTAATCGCCTCATGTCAACCCAAGGATAATAATGACAATACGGTTACCATACCACCGAGCGGGCCTATGAGTATGCCCAGAACAATTTTTGAACTGAATGTTAGTCCGCCTCGGCGAACTGTAAAAACTCTGGAAGAAGTTACATTGAGCCCGAGATCACCACGAACAGCGCCGCCATCCCTGTTTCCGAAGTCCAAACAAAGTAACAAACACGATGGCTCATCATCGAGTAGTTCCAATTCGGCATCCTCAATCCATTCACCTAACGCGCGATACCATCCGCTACTAAGTCCTAACGTGGACCATAAACTTTCAGCTAGGGATATTGTAAAACCACAGGCACTTAGTCCTATTGTGTCCATTTATGCTTTACCACAATGATTGTCTCCAGAGCAAGCATCAGCAGGAGAGCGGAAACTCGTTTTCGGATCAAGTCCATCTCTTCCGCGGTCCAAGGTGGTGAGGCCAGCGGTAAATCACACGGAGGAGGTGGATGGCTGACGTCGGTTTTTAGAGGCACCATCCATGTATTCCCATCATGAATTCGCACCTATCGTTCGAGGCATCAGGAAGGACGCAAAGAAATGCAGAACATTTGTAAAAGTGATTCCAGTTGGGGCTGCAGCCATCAGGAGACAGGAAACCGCAATCCTCCCTGATGGCACAGTGTATGTGCTTCGTGCGACTTGGGTAAATGGTCCATTTTTCTCAGAAAGGAAATCGGTCAGCACTCAGACCTATAGGTAACAGGTTGAGTGCTGCTACCGTTGTCTGGTCATTTTGGAGTTCAGTTATCCTGGACATCCCCGCTGTCATAGACATTGGTGATCTTCAGGGTTATTGTTGTTAAAATGATCAGACATTCTTTCCCGTTAGGTTAATTTCCTAGACTTAATATTGAATAATTTCGTAGCATGATTCATGAATTCAAATCAATGTGCTATAATTTATTTAGTGGTGAAATTATTATTTCCATAATGTATTATTATCATCGTTATATTGTTACATACCATAGTCTGAGATTAAGCGAAGAGAATAATTAAAGGAAGAGTGGAAAATTGTTGTCGCTCATTTCGGTGGAAATCTTCAAGGACACCTCGATCATTCATGCGGAACCAATGGAAACACCCCTTTACGACAAGTTGGTCGTATTGGCACCCTGAATACTATATAAACACCCCCTTTTCCAAACAATTCTGTTCTTGTATTTTTACTATCCTAACGAGTGAAACCAATACTATTATTTGCGAAGCTTGGGAGCAACGATGTCTACACCATTGGTATGTAATTGAACCGGTGTCAAAAGTTGACTAGTCTAAATGTAGCCTTGTTAATAAATAGCGATAACGCTGACAGGCTGTAGTACTTCACATTTTTCGTGTGGAAACCCCCATGATAATTCTAGCATAACTTCTTGCGACTAGTGCATAAAGCAACTGTCCTCCGGGTTGAGTCCATTATTGCTAGGCCGAGGGTTAACTCGAGGGAATTCTGTGTCGATTACTATACCCTGATTGGCTGTATAACGCGCTCAGCGTTGTCTGACAGTTCTCGTTGATAAATAGCCAGATGGTAGCTACACAATCGACCAATAATGAGGCTGGGGTAGTTATAACGTCCTAATTGCATTACCGAGACATACAATTCGCTTGTACATATTTGATTCTCATCTGTAGATATTTTATCCATAATACATATCAGATATCCGGTTGGGATATCCAGAGAGTCTCCGGGTCACTTGTCCATGATTTAGATATCAATAAACCTTTCCTTACTTACTCGAATCATTGTCATCTCATTCAAGATGGTCGTACAATCGGCCACGTTTATAATGTTCAAATACTAGGAAATTCCAGGTTGAAAGGGTGTTGAGAAGTCCACTACTACTACTACTGCCGTTAACTAGGGCAAATACTATGTTCCAAATACTATAGGGAGTTTCCGTGTGACGTCATAAGACAACAAATACTTAGCATTGATAGAACTGAATGGGATTGCATAATCCATTCTATAGCACATATACAAGCTATAGCCATGCCTGGCTGGCCTGTTGATTGCTAGTTCTAGCTGTGAATGCTAACTGACTGATTGAAAGTAACCTCTCCATTTGTTAGCCTATATCACATGTCACACCTGAATAGCATGCAGTATTGGCTGTCTTAGTCATCTGCCTTGTGTCCATTTTATAATATCCCGGGATAGGCCATTATTTATCAGTGTGTCTACAGCTGTTTCGCTCACCAGGTTGATGGTTGATTGTCCGTGTGAGTGCATGACTGGAAGAGTATACGTATGACACTTCAGTGATTTCCATCAGTTGGGGTCAACCAGGTCAAAGGTCAAATTCTGAAGAATTGAATGCTGCAGTATGTTTGATAGGTTTTCAGCTCATATGCTAAAGAAATAATCGATCTGTGAGCAATTCTTCCTGTGAATATAGGTTGGTTTGTCTGCAATGTTACTGACCGTGGCAAGTCTGTGTTCACTAAGGAATTGCTGTAGCAGGGCATCAGACTTATTCCTTCTAGACAAAGTGGTACCATTAATGTCACCGCACCAGATAATGTGGTGAGAGCTATTGTAATCCTCTATCAGTGTGTGGATGATATCCAATGATTCTGAATACTTGCTCGCCGAGTCTATGTAACCTGATGTGGGCATGTATGAGCTGATCAAAAGATATGGTTTAGGTTCTGAGAAAATCTGGACAGCAATGATGCGCTCATTTCCTTCTTTCAGAGGTTTGATGTGGTCGTGTATTTCTCTGCGCCACATGATCGTAACCCCACCGTAACCCATATGCCTTTCAAATCTACAGGTAGGTGTGCCAGAGTCAACTGATACAATGTAGTACGGAAGTCAGGGAAATATTTCGGAATATCATCCTTCTCAAAGTCCCACAGCCAGTGCTCCTGTAGACAGATGTTATCAGCGGGCTGTGCAATTTCCTGTGCATATGGTGCATTTCCCTTAATGCCTTCTACATTGAAGGTTACCAATCTTAGGAGTCTCTTGATTGCAGTATGCTGGCCTTGTCCAGAGATAGTGGTTGAAGAATTATTTGTGGTTGAGTTTCTGGTGGTCTGGTGCAGCGGCCTTCTGCCGCTAAAAAGACTGTGCTATAGTGTGGTTCTCCTCATTTGCTACGTTTGTTGTTGTAACCGTAGGTCGCCACGACGAGGAAGACTCTTTGAGTAGCGGTCGAGAAGACGTCTGTTGAGGTACGGCTGGATTTTTAGACATGGCTGGGTTTTTTTAGACACGTTTGACGATGGTCAAGGAATTATTTTTGTATGCTGAGGCAAAGATGCTATAGTGTGGTTCTCCTCATTTGTTACGTTTGTTGTTGTAACCGTAGGTCGCCACGACGAGGAAGACTGATGATGATAATGATAAACCTTTTGGTTGAGTTTCTGGTGGTCTGGTGCAGCGGCCTTCTGCCGCTAAAAAGCAAATGGTACAGTCCTGAAAGTACAAAATGATATTGACAAGGCGGATGTATTAGCAAATTTCTATACTACTGTTTTCATTGATGAAGATACTAATACACTTCCACACCTTACTAGGCGAAACTACACAACTCTCTCTAGTGACACTACCTTCAGCCTCAGCGAAACACTTAAAATTATGGAATCAATAAACATTTCTAAATCACCTGGACCTGATGAGGTACATCCTCGCCTCATATACACCTGTGCAAAAGTTAAGCACCACCCTATTTTTACGCACATGCGAGGGTATATTCATGTGCTATGAAGAAAGCAATAGCATAAACATTTATGTACCCATCCATCTTAGTGCAAGAGGTAATAATGCAACTAGAGGAATGCTGATTATGATGGTGGGGAAACACTGTATGTTTTTGTTTGAACTTGAAAACGAGGCCTGAATATGGTTACGTTGACACAACTGACAACTATTGCCCTACAGTTGACACACGTGGCTAGATTGTCATTAATGGTGTCAGAAAACGAAGTTTAACATCTGTGCACGAGTTTCAGACTGTCATTATTAATACCGGGTATATCCACCTTGTGCCTGGATGATGGCCTGGACACGACGTCTCATGCTGGTCACCAACCGACTGATACGCCATTGTGGTATTCGTTGCCATTCAAGATGGAGTGCGTCTGTTAATTCCTGTAGGTTCTGCACAGGAGGATCCCTCCTCACCATGTTTCCCAGAATGTCCCAGATATGCTCAATAGGGTTCATGTCAGGGCTCCTTGCTGGCCATGGTAGGGTTTCGATGGCATTCTGGCGGAGGTATTCATGCACAGCTCTAGCACGATGTGGTCGGGCGTTGTCATCCATGAATATAGGGTGGGTTCCAGGTGCATGATTTACAAAATGAGGGACCACAACTCTATCCAGTATGGAATCTTGATATCTTTGTCCATTTAGTGTTCCAGGTACAGTCAACAGATCCAGCTTACAATCAAATGAGATGCACCCCCATATCATAACGGAACCTCCACCAAATGGAACTTCTTCCATGATGTTACGTTGGTCGTACGCCGTGCGTCTGGACCTCCATACACGAGTTCGACCATCTGTGGCATGAAGCAGGAACCGACTTTCATCGGACCAGTGTACCCGTCTCCAGGATCTCATGTTCCAGTGTCTTCTTTCGTTGCACCACCTCAGACACTCCTCTTTGTGGTGTGCAGTGAGGAGAGGACGACTGACAGGTCTCCTAGCTTTCATGACAGCAGCATACAGTCTCCTTTTGACGGTAGACATTGACACTCTATTGCACGTTTCCCATTGCTGGCTGAGCACTCTGCTGTTGGTGAATGGAGATCTCCTAACAAGGCGTACTAGGGCTCGATCATCACGGGCAGTAGTCTTCTTCGGTCTTCCAGATCTAGGCCTGTCCTTCACCTCGTTAGTTTGCCCATGTTTTGCAATCAAACGACTGATTACAGTATGGTTAATGTTCAGCTGTCTGCCAATCTCTCTGCATGACATACCAGTGGTATGCATGCCTATGATTTGCCATTTCACACGATCACTTAACCTTCGTCTTGCCATAGCGGTTCACAATCAAGAGCTAATTCTCTCTGTACAAATAAACCACGGTCATGAACACAAAATTCCTAATCTTGTCGCCTAAATCTGTATGTAATGTTCTACACCTCAAACTGGACTTTTACATAACTGAACACGTGTGCTGTTTCCCGCCACGCACGGACATCAAGCGGCGTGAAGTCATGCATGCATGTGCATTTCGTACTTGGAATTATGTCAGCTAACGCGGGGACAAAAAGTATGGCAGCCTAGTTGTACCATCATGTTTCTACGTTCTATTATTTTTGCTGGTGCTTAACTTTTGCACAGGTGTATATATGAATTAAGAGAAGTACTACATAAACCACTTAACATTATATTCAACAAATCATTTGTCTCAGGATGTGTACCTACCCATTGGAAACTTGCAAACGTTACACCAATTTTTAAAAAGGGGATGAAAAGGACCCAGGCAACTACAGACCAATAAGCCTTACAAGTGTAGTTTGCAAACTCATGGAAAAGCTAATTCGGGATAAGATATTAAAGCACATAACGTCAAATGATCTACTCACTAATAAACAATTTGGTTTTATTTCCGGGAGGTCAATAACACTGCAATTATTAAATGTTTTAGACCACTGGACAAAAATATTGGACAACAATAGTGAAATAAACGTAGTATTTATGGACCTAATGAAGGCATTCGATAGGGTCCCACATGAACGACTCGTGATCAAATTGAAGGCATATGGATTTAGTGATATAATGTGCCAATGGATAAGGGAATTCTTAAAAAGTCGTAAACAGAGAGTCCGGATTAATAACAAATTTTCTGCATGGCAAGATATATCCAGTGGGGATAGGCCCTATCCTGTTTGTTATATATATATATAAATGACCTACCGGATAATGTCAGTTCTAAAATCTACTTATTCGCAGATGACACAAAGATTTATAAAGAAATCCATGACAAAACAGACAGGAGAATAATACAGGATGATCTTGACTCCATGACCGACTGGGCTTCTACATGGTTACTAAAATTCCATCCAAACAAATGTAGAGTTCTGGAAATAAAAAGCAAACAAAATGTTGAAAACAGATCCTATCACCTACACGGAGAGGATGGTCTCTCAATACCACTTGAATCTGTTGAGTTTGAAAAAGATCTAGGCATATTTATAGACAGACAACTTAACTTTCGAAAACATATACAGGAACAGGTAAATAAAGCCAACAGGATAATGGGAATAATTCCCAGAACCTACACATACCTAAATAATGACAATTTCTCCTTGTTGTACAAAGCATTAGTACGCCCTCACCTTGAATATGCTAACAGTGTCTGGTGCCCATACAAAGAAAAAGATATCAATACTATCGAAAATGTTCAAAGGAGGGCAGCCAGACAGATTCCGTCATTGAAGGGACTGAGCTACCCTGACAGGCTAAAGAGACTAAATCTTCCAACTCTAAAATACAGACGACACCTGGGAGATATGATTGAATTATATAAAATCATACATGGTTATTACGACACACATCTAACAAAACATCTTTTCACATTAAACAATTCAATAGCAAGAGGACACACATATAAACTAAAGAAACATCGCTTTTCACATGATTTCAGAAAACATTACTTTACCAATAGAATAATCGATGCCTGGAATTCACTATCTGATCACATTGTAACATCGAAAAATTTAAACATCTTCAAGAATAGATTAGACACATACTGGGCAAACCAAGAACTAAGATTTAACTATCACAGCAGCCTAACTCTATAGCAGCCCAATACAAAACGGAACATAGAGGCTTTTTAGCCTGCGTTCTGCAAATCAATCTTATCTTATCTTAAAACGTCACGATCTAAAATCCGCCAAATCCGCATTTTAGTGTTATCCCTTTAAAATGTGAATTTTAAAATCAATAATAAATCAACATTAAGATGTTTTATCATGTAATTATCGTATTTGTAAAAATGCATTCACAGTCTCTAGTATATACGTTTTAAAAATACACCGATAGTAATAAAAATAGTACAGTACTTAATGTGTAACAACACATGTCACCGGTTTTCGTTGCCAATTTTACTTCAATTCATTACTTATACGAACTTATACGAATCCTCTACTGACAGCAGGCGTCAACAAGCCTCTAACGTCAGGAATGGGCTGCATATATTTATGGTTCATTTTAATGTTATTAAGTTGTTATTAACAATTATACATTCAACATTGGCTATGTAAAGTATGTTATAATGATTCTGGTGTATAAATATTACAGATCGTCAGATGGGTTCACAGTCGTAGTTATAGCGCAATGGATGACTTTCCCATAGCTTGTCTAGTCTAGCTTTGAAAGAATTCACTGAGGGGGCGCTGATAACGGATTCGGGTAGTTTATTCCATTGATCAGTACAGTGCAACGGGAAAGAAAACTTTCGTATATTGAGTCTTGGTCTTATTTTCTTAATTTTTAGGCTGTTGCCTCGAGTTATGCTATTTGTGTCTTGTCGCTCAATAAGGTCTGCAGTAACTTGGTCATATTTATTGCTGAGAATTTTATATAACTCGATCATGTCGCCACGCAATCTTCTAAATACTAATGTTGGTAACTTTAACTTTTGGAGGCGTACGTGATATGGTAGATTACGCATACCAGGAACAAGTTTGGTTGCCCGTCTTTGGACATTTTCGATTGCATTTATGTGCTTTTTCAGATATGGAGCCCAAACCACATTAGCGTATTCAATATGTGGCCTAACAAGAGATTTGTAGAGATGTTTAAAGTTTTCTTTATCTAGATAGTCAAATGTTCTCCTAATCAGTCCCATTATCTGGTTAGATTTGCTTATTTTTCCATTTATATGTTCATCGAAGCATAGTTTATCGTCTATTATGACACCTATATCTTTTTCACTAGATGAATGGGCTAGAGTATGGTTATTAAATTCCATTGTATAAGTGTGTAGAGATGTTTTTCTTGTTGATATTCGCATACTTTTGCATTTATCTGGGTGGAACCTCAATAATGAATTATCAGTCCATGAACACATAGAGTTAATATCATTTTGCAGGGTGTCACAATCTTTTGGGTTAAAGATTGATCGAAAGAGTTTAGTGTCATCTGCAAATAAAAAGATCTCAGACCCACTACTGATTACATCGGGAAGATCATTAATGTAAATTATAAACGGTAATGGCCCTAAAACTGAGCCCTGTGGTATACCGCTTGTTACGTCTGTTGGTTTAGATATGATTCCATTTATAACTACTTGTTGCTGCCTTCCGGTTAGGAAGGATTGGATCCAGTTTAACAAATTACCTTCTATGCCATATGCAGTTAGTTTTTTAATTAGACGTTTATGTGGAACCTTATCAAATGCTTTCATGAAGTCGCAGTAAATCACATCAATCATATCCCCCTTGTCCAGAGTCAGTAGCCATTTTTCAAGAACAGTCAAAAGTTGGAGAACTGTTGATCGGCCGCTTATAAAACCATACTGTTTTTCTGATAGCATATTATTAATCCTAAGATGTTCCATAATCATGTCTTTAATAACAGATTCCATTATTTTACAAACAACAGATGTTAAGCTAATTGGACGGTAATTGTCTGGTTTGGTTTTATCTCCTTTTTTGAAAATTGGTGTGATGTTTGCATTTAACCAGCATTGTGGTAATGTTCCCAGGCTTAGTGATTTATTAAAAAGAATTGATAGTGGCAGGCTTAGTTCGTAGCTTAGTTCATAAAGGAATCTTGGATGGAGTTTATCAGGCCCGGGTGACTTAGCAGTGTTGAGATTCACAAGTTTTTTTCTTACAATTTCAGGTGTGATCTTTAATGTACCCATTGGCATGAGGGCTCTACAAGGAATAGTTGGGGAATCATCGTCAGGTTCTGTTGTGAATACTGATCTGAAGTAGCTGGCTAGGGTGTCTGCCTTCTCTTTATCATTTTTTGTAAATGACACTTCCATATCGTGCTCAGTGGCACTAGGTATTTGCAGATCTGGAATACCTGATCTGACTTTAGTCTTGGATTGCACATAATTCCAAAACTTTTTGGGGGTTATTTTTGGCTGATATAGAAATATTTTTCTCATATTGTTTCTGTGCTTTTCTTGTTTCTCTTCGAACCTGGTTTCTTGTTTTACAATATTCATCATATATATTACGGTTACCGCCTGTATCAATATATTTTTTCCATAGTCGCTTCTTCCTGTTTATTTTGGTTCTTGTAGTTTGGTCAAGAGGATATTTGTGCCTTTTGTTTTTTATTGTTCTTTTAGGAATAAATTTATTTTCAGCTTCTTGACACATTCCAAATATGGTCTGCCACATATCATTAATATCGTTTATTTCTTTTAGGCGTGTGTTCCAGTCTATATTTAAGAAATTAATTATAGCTTTATAATCTGCTTTATCATAACAGACCCTTGTTTTACTTGTAGTAGTAAATTCGCCATTTAAGCGAATCTCCATCTGTATAGTGGAATGGTCACTTTTTCCAAGTGGCGCATTTGTATGAATATTATCCACCAGGTCAGGGTAATTAGTAAATACTAAATCCAATATTGTTGGCTTGTCGGACCCACGCCCTCTAGTAGGCATTGAAATTAGCTGTTGTAAGAAGCAGTCTCTTACAGATTCAATAAACTTAAACGTAAAGTCTAGGCTAGAGCTAGAGGTGTTGTATGTGTTTGTAAACCAATTAATATGTGGCATATTAAAGTCTCCTAGAATAAGCGAGTGCAGGTTGGTGGTGTGTATTTCCTTTAAAATATGACAGAGTTCATTATTGTTTTGGTTATTAGAGTTTGGGCTTCTATAAAACACTCCCAAACGCAGTGTTTCATGTTTACATCGTATGTCGCAGAGGATGTATTCTTCGAACATACTTTGGTTAATGCTTAGTAGTTTATAAGATAAAGTGTTTTTTATGTATAGTAAGATACCTCTTGCTATTGTAGTAGTAATATTTTTATCTTCAATGCTGCAGCCATCCAGATTGTAGTCTGCTATACTAGGTTGAGTTCTGTAGTTTTTTGGCTTGGCTTCAACTATAGCTATGATATCTGGTGGGTCATCTTGTATTATGTGCAGAAGTTCGGTTTTCTTCTCACGTGTAAAGACGTCAGCATTTGTATAGAGGATCGTAATCTCATTAATTGATTTTGTACATTTCGTATTTACATTATTTGGTTTATTTCCTCTAATTTTGGAGCCGACCAGAGATTGTGTCAGACTTTGGCCATGTTTATTATTTACACATTCGTCTGAAAGTAAAGTGAAACAGTTTCTAGTGGATATAGGGAAACAACGTTCCTTAAGGACACAATCATCGGGTACATTACCAGTATTTAAAACATTCCATTTAAATAGAGAATCTACATTCGCACAATGTGACTTATCAAAGCAAAAGTTAGAACAATTGAGATGTTCTGATGTATGTACAGTGTCATGCAAATTACTATGTATGCCATTAAATCTCTTTACAGTTGCTTGGTCATTAGTTACTGTACAGTTTGAAAATTGTGATAGTACTGGGTTGGTCTGTACTGTGATTGGTGGTAGGTGGGGGCCCGATTTGCCCAGGAGCTCTTTGCGTTGTAGTTCTGGTGACTCCTCCCATGCATCCTCCCATTGTGAAAATAAGGATTCATGAAATGATTGTCTACATTCTGTAGCATAGGTGTCATGTACGAAGTTTGTGACATTATAAGAATCGAGCTTAAATAGTTTGTAATGTTTTCTGACAAAACACGCGTTCCATTGACATTTGGATGAATGCGGTCATGGAATAGCTCTGTGTAAACTGTTCCACTAGGATCATTGAAGAGCTGGGAATTGTCTATGAATATTGCATTTTGTGTTTCTGACAGTTTAAGCAGCATGCTGTTAAATTCCAATGTTAGACTATTTTCATGTGCATTCAGAGGTCTAGGTAGTAGTGAGGATACAAATATGTGTATGTGCGGTGAGATAGCACGGATCCTATGCAGCAGCACTGTGTAGTCTTTTACCATTTCATGTGGATTACTCTTCACGATGTCATTACTTCCGACATGGATAACAATTGCATCGTGACTGCTTGCAGAAAGATAACTGTCTATGTGGTCGTGTATGTCAATAATATGAGAACCTCTTAGAGTTTTAATGTTGATGTTCATGGTGTCATTGGACATATAGCGTCCACTAAACTTCCTCAACGTTGAGTTCCCTATAATTAGGATGCGTTTCATCTGGTCCCTTGTTGGAGTAACATCGGAATGATACTGTGCTGTAGCAGTCCCATTCTGGTAAGATATATCACCTGTTGCCTTTGTGATGTTCCTATTCTGGTTATTATATTTCTGCTTATTTTGGACATTTTCTGGACGATGATAGGCTTGCGAGTTCATACTATCACCATTGTATTTCTGTCTCATTTGAGAATGTCCTGTGGGTGGTTGATAGGTTTGCTGGTTTGTATTTATATTCAGATTTGTCTGCCTACCAGTGGATTGAAATTCCCTTGATGTTTGATAGGATTGTGAAGTTGCTGCACTGCTGGGTATTGAATTTAACTGTCGCGTTTGCCTGGTTAGAACTGGTATCAGTCTGTATGTTGGTGGAGAAACATCTTTGATAACTGGAGTTATGAATGTATTATTATGCTCTACACCATGGTGAGGGGTGGATTGAAGATTCTTTACTTGATAACTCAGCGATTCAAGACTCTTTTGGATTTCTTTTATTTGTCCAGCAAGATCAACTATAGTAGGATTAGATGTAGGTACTGTTGGGCTCTGTGAGGATCTTTTAGCTAGTTTTACATCATTAGTTGATGTAGCAGTTAGAGTTTGTTGCATTTCCATGTTTGTTAGGCTTACATCATTAGTATGTGTTACCGTTTGTTGGATTTGTGCAGTTGGTAGGTCTGCAACTTTAGGGGATGTCTCCATTAGAGGTTGCTGGGACGGTGAATCAGGTCCAGCAGCTGCTGTGTTATTGTCTTGGGACGTACTTATATGAGCTGGTCCATGTTGGCATGTACTGTTGGGTGCTGGTTCAACATGGCAGCCTTCTGGTGTTTTACGCCATTCGATGTATTCTGCAATATGGTCTGAGATAGTCGTACAGGTGCTACAGATGTATCTGCGCCGGGAGACAGTAAGGGTGGACAACATATAAGTTGGCAGATTAGTACAGTGGTAGTGTTGCCAGTTCTTACAATTAAAACACATTATCATATACCTATTATTTGGTTTATGGCAGGGGCATAAAATCTGTAGAGTATGGGTATTTTCATTTTCTTCTTGGTTACCAGGATCAGTCATATCTGGTAGTATGTTTGTGATAGGAGGCTCAACAACACATGTTTGCTGTGTGTGAGAGCCAGTCGGAGAAGTATTTGTTGACAAGCTTGATGTCATAATGTCTGGTGTAGAAAAATGCTCATTTGGGGTTGTATACACACCCATGGGAGACTTTGACGCACTAACTGGCGGAGTTGGCTGAACAACTGCTTCAGTGGCGGAGATGTTAATTGATGGGTTTGATTGTTTGGACTTCTGGCGTGCCATGCTAGTAATTACTTTGGCTTGATTTGAGGATTGTGTTGATAGATATTTCCTATATACTTCTCTTCTCGTATTCTGTCGCACTCTTTGCATAGCCAATAGTCTGATGATCTAAATTCTGTAGGCTTTGCAGGGTCCTTACAGTCCTGGCATACCATGTTGCTTACTTGTACCAGATATTGTATGTGGTTGGTATGGCAGTTTAATAAGGTGTATAGTATATTACTCGATTTTTTCTAATATTGTGCTTAGACAAACATCAGAAACAGGATAGAAACACAAACCTAATTGTTAGTATAGTGTATGTAGAGTTATTTCTCTGTCCCGCGGCAACTCGGGAAAAGCTTAGACAGGGGACAGCCGTAGGAGAGACAGACATGAAACAGAACAATTTCAAGAATGTTAGTAAGTAATCAAGATTGGTTTGGGTGGAGTACAGGTGCAAGTTATATGCATAGTAGTGAAGTGTGGCTTGTGATGATGTACGTTTTGATGTGGGTATTTTTTCACACATTTAAAAATAATTTATTATTATTGTTAATTGTTTTATATATTTTTAGTGTTTATTTTTAATTATACTCCGTTATTTTTATTAGTATTTGTTTTTATTTGTTACAAGACAATAATCTATCGGAAAAAGGTGTTATTACAGTTTTACACTGTTTAATTTGTGTACGGGTTAAGTTTACATGTGTTTATGTGCATGCCTAAATGTTTGTGATGTTGAAACAACAGACAGAATAAAATTATATTGGCTGGATTGTATGATACAGCAGAGATCTTTAGCGTTGCTAATGTAAACAATCACGGGAACTGGTGACGTCTTCTAAAAAGTGAGTTTTAAGCATCGAAGCTGACACTATCAGTGGTTAGATGTATTAATCATTTTATTACAGTTTAACAACGGTAACACTGATAGATTTAGTCGATTTGGTTTTAGTTTTAACCGATTTTTTCTAATTTATATACGACACTAAATTTTTAACGTCTGTTTCTTGTTTTAGTAGATTCGGTACGATTTCCGTAGGAAATTACTTAGGATTACTTAGGATGATTCTATGGACTCAAGCCTGTGTAGCCCCTTCTTCTTTTCGGTCGCTGGTATCACACTTGGAGAGGTGTTCTCAAGATGAAATCTTGTTTTCTGCAGTTCCTCCACAGGCCCATAATCACGCCCCCATACAGCTTTTCAAGAAAAGAGGTTAACAAAGGGGCGTTGAAAGGCCAGATCTCTTCTCCCAGCAGCTGATACGTACTGGAACATTGAAGTATGTGCTCTGTGGTCTGTTCTGCTTCTCCACAAGGACAAGCGGGTGATGTCGTAAGGTGGAACCGCCTGTACATGTGTTGGTTTAGTCTCTTGTGTCCAGTTCTGCGACGAAAAATGATCACTTGCTCTGGCCTCGAGAGATGATGGTAGGCATCTTCTGATTGAGGTGTTCTATAGAGTGACTTGATGATAGTCTTCATCTCTGTATGGGTAACCATGTTTTTTGTCTGATTCTCTTCTGCAACCACCTTTGCCATCTTGTCTGCTTCCTCATTTCCTTGGACTCCACAGTGTGTAGCCCCTTTATGTCCGCCTTTCTTTTGTCACTGCTGGGTATGACTCACATACGTGACTTCCTGGCGATGTGACATCTACTGTAAAGTCGTACTTCCAGCGTTTCCCAAAATCTGTCTGGTCCTACCTCAACCAGAAAAACTATTTTGGAGTTTACTACAGCTTCCTGTAGGCTGTTACATAGGTCCACTACTCTGCTGGTGAATGAGTACTTCCTGATGTCCAGTCTGCATCCCTTCTTAAGAAGTCTCCAATTGTGCCCTCTCGTGATACAGAACCTTAGGACTATTGCAGAGAAATTTATCATTCTGTTCCCAAGAAATCAGACCTCAAGCATACATGTGACTGATTAGACCAGTTCTGGAATATGCAAGTACGGTTTGGGACCCTCATCAGATAACTCTTCAGGACAAACTAGAAAATATGCAAAAACAGGCAGCTAGATTTATCACCTCAAACTATTGCTACAAACCATGCAGTATGACAAATATAATTGAAACCCTAAAACTCCCACCATTGTCAGACAGAAGGAAACAAAACCACTGTATGTTGTTTTACAAAGATCTACAGCGACAAGCAAAGATATCGTTAGACAGTCTACAGACTACAATTCGGAAAACCAAAAACATGAACAACAGCCACTTCAACCAAACTTACGAAAGAACGAAAGAACTGGCTTTTTTAAATTCCGCTATATTCCCATTACGATAAGGGATTTTAACAAACTCACAGGATCTAAGCAGTTCAGAAAACTGCAAATCCTACAAATAAATTTACCGAATTAATCGGAGGCAAAAAACATGTTTAAACCATCTACTTGACGAATGCGCCGCGAAAATAATGTCCGTTCTGTATCTGTATTTGTACGAATACTAGGCAAAATCCTAATGAACATCACGCCTATGTGCATGCTTCGTAAACATGGCTGGGTTTCACAATCTGCACGATTATAATTGTCCATTGATCCATTTAAAAACTGTATGTACACTATTTACATGTCTCGTTTGGTCTTAGAATGTCGTCTCACGGATGTAGGTCTTAAATATCTCTATTAAATGGTTGTTTCTTCAGCCAGATTGTTCCATATTCAGGGTTCGTGCGCAGGTGTGGAAGTCTGGAAAAAGTATGGAAAATTAAGAAAACCTTTTCCAGGGCTGCCAGGAACCAGGCCAACATAGTTAGTGAGTGTGTGGAACAGACTGGCAGATTTTATAGTATTCAATATTCATCACCTCGAGAATTTTCAAGCGTCAAATTGGCCTAAATAACATCTAGTAAGACAGCATAGCACACGTGAGTCTGTATTATGGTGGGAATAAAATTGCTATCATAAACAACACACTTTAAAGTCAAACAGATTACTTGGCTACGATCTTTAATGACGCATTTCGCTAACTGCTTTCAAACGTCCATTTTTTTCTCAAGTCCAGCGAGTAATCGGTTAGTAAATTTAGGCGTTCAAAATCTACAGTATACCTACTCAATCAGACCTGCCAATTGTAATATGCTGTAATTCTACTTTGTAATGCACCTGAGTCCAACGTAAATGTCTGCGAATAAAAGCCGAGTACTCATACAGATGCTCTATTCTAGAAAAGTATGTAGTATCACGATACATGTGTGCATGGATCATACTCGTATCGTGTGACAAAGGATCATGATGCATCAATGCACCAATGGATCGTTACACCCCTATGGAAAAGGTATGGAAAATTAAAATATCGGCAATTGCAATTCTCCCGGCAGACATTTTCTCATAAATCGTCATCAAACACGAATTCTCGCTAGTCTTTCAAAATATCGCCATCTGGGTCCCGGTGTAAGCTAAGCTGCGCGTTTAACTGTACCGAGAACACACCTCGGCTTGTGTAAAACATCATCAAACACAAATTCTCGCCAGTCTCAGAAAATCTCGCCTTTATTGCGCGAGAGTTTATGGTCAGCAACATCAGATTGGTTCCCGGTGTGTGCTAAACTGCGCTGTTAATAGTAGCCGTACCAGGAACACACTTCGGTTTGAGTAATACGTGTCTGAACTTGTCAATTACAAGAAGCCATTGTTTTTACGAATTTGTAAACATTGAATCAGTTGTGTTTAGATAGCCATCAAGAAAGTAATGTCCGCGCAATGATAATTATATAATGTTTGTATGGTAGATTGAGTTAAACAAACATCGCGATCATGGGAAAGTGCAAATATTATTCTATATGGCAATGTAATGATAAGTATAAAGAGAGGATAGGGTATTGGGATAAATTTATTTTAAATGTCCAAAAAACTAACTTTATTTTGTATAAATAATAATATTTAATTATAAAAATTTATTGGTGGGTGGGGGGGGGGGTGGTGGGGTTGACAAGATATAAAACAGTGTGTTGAATATTTTGAAAATATTTTTTACTGAAAGCCATTTCTTGTCTGAGGCAGCAACTTTTCACATCAAGAGTATACTTACCTCCCTAATACTTTTGATATTGCTAAATATCGGCTTTCACTCAATAAACACTCAGATTAAAACAGTTAGGTGCCCCTACTGGGCAGGGAGTCAGAGCGTAGTCTGGCGGATGCCAGCCCCACCACCGCGCATGCGCAGACTAGCACTTCCTCTTTGCTAATTTATTGGCAGAGAGTCTACACATGTTTTTGTGCTAGAGCTTTTCTTACTCAATTTCATAGTCTTTTTGGTGTGAATTTGGAAGTGTTTATCCCTGATAAAGATGGCAGGAAGGATGACTTCGCCAGAGGAGGGCCCAGGACCTTTAAATCAGGTGACTTCTAGTAAAATTAGCGAGTTTTGTCCCCGGTGTAATGTGTTTCCGGGACTCGTGGTTACCGTGATAAGCGCCTTGTTTAGTTGGTTTATTTCAACTAGGTGCTATATAATACTAATCTCTCTTTGTGTTTATGTCCATAGGTCTGTGTGACGATATGTAATGGACATCACATCACCAGAGGGTTTGTTTCTCTCCACCATGGTTCCATTTCCTACTAATACTGTTAGGTTATCTAACCAAAAATTTTATGTCCAGTGAGTCGGAGGCCTAGTATAAAGGTCTTCTCACTTTGCCCTCTTGATCCAATTCCTTCCCCTAGAGGTGGAGAGAGTTAAGAGGCGTTCAGTTGGTGGAGTGCTCCAGTTCATCACGTTGGATGGTTTGTCTATACAAAGTGTCAGGTATCTAATTATTGATATGAGGTGATGTTAATTATTTAGAGAGGAAAGGGAGATAATTAACAGTATTTGCCATTGTTATCAGTATATATCTGATGGTTGTGTAGTCGAAATGTCCAGTCTGCACATGTTCTGGTTAGGGATACAATTCGTCCTTGCACTTGGATGTTTGTTGGGGATCGATTTTTTCCTGTCATAGGATTAATGACGTCATAATCAGCCTTGCTCTTTATTAACAATTAAAGTTGTCCGAAGCTGGTTTTCTGATGAATATTGATCTTTATGATCATTTCCTTCTCTTGAGTTGGTGAGTTTCTGAGCTTAACTAGATTGCTCATACTCCTCGTCCTTTGCCCTGTTTCAGAGACCTGGTTGTGCGTCCTGTGGACGGTTTTTGAAGGACAAGTTTGTGCCTCATCTCTGTTATCAGTGTAGCCCCTGTGGTCCCTTGCTTAATTGCGAGATATGTAAGCACTAGGGGGGGCGAGCTAATGTCCGAATTCTTGTGCTTGCAGGCGAAGGACAAGGTGGTGGTGGAGGAGGAGAAGAAGAAGCAGAAAAGAGAGGGTGTGAGTAAAAAGGGTAAGAGGAAGGCCTCGTCCGCGGTGGACATGGAGGCCTTCCGGACCGAGATGTTGGGAGAGATGAGGAGGACAATAAAGGATTTGGTTCCCGAGTTGCTTCGTGGCATGCTTCCTGGACCAGATCCTTTGCTGTCCTCATCATCTGCTTCGGAGCAGGTAATCCCCACCTCTGAATCACCTTTCCTTAGTACGCTTCCATTGTTCGAAGATTCAGAGGTGGTCCCATTAGAGGGGGCGTTCCACGACCCTGGCAGCAGGCTTAGTGCCGCGCCGAATAGGGACCGTGGACGGTTGTCGCTGGAACCCGCGGGCTGCTTATCAGTCCAGGGGTATCCGCACGCCGCGGGTGCCAGTACCTCCTATGGCACCTTCCCTGGCCAGTCCGGGTTAGCTCTCTTTGCTGACCCAGAGTCTAATCTGTCTGGCCAGGAGGATGAGGATTACCTGTTGGGGTCGCCGTCTGAGGATGTGGCCATGGATTATGACGTCTGTGCACCCCTCGCGGGGAATACAGGCGACTTATTCCACGGTTCTACTCACGCAGGGGTAGAATCCACGGTTCAGACTGTGGCCCTGGGCGCTGAGGGCCAGCGTTACCGCATACCTCGGCTTGCCGAGAGTGTCGCTGGTGCTGGCCGGGGCCGTGGTGGGGCGGTATGTGCCCCGCGCTCTACCACGGCGCCTGCTCCTGGTCAAGCCAGTGAGATTAGCATGCCGGTGTTGTCAGGCCCGCATGCTCTCCCTGGCTTGCCAGGGATATCAGCGTATCCGCCGTCAAGCTCTGTTGCTTGCGCTCAGGAGGAAGACGAAGGCCCCCGTCTTGTAGAGCGCTCGCAGCTAGCCACGGAGGAGGATTGGTCTGACACTTGCCAGTGGTTGGTGAGTGTTAGACCAGATCTCCCCGTGGAGCAGTCGGCTAGCCAGCGTGATCACAGGCCGTGGTTAGCTGGTAAGCCTACTGCTAACGCTATGCCTTCTCTGCCGCTGGCAGAGCATGTCGTTGACATGTTCGAGGCGGCGGAGACGTCCATTAAGTCGAGTGGACGTCTCGCGAAGGCCCCGCGCGAGGTGGCCAGGCGTTGCCGCATCGTGCCCCTGGATTACCAGCGGTACGGTGTGGTACCTAAGCCGAGCGTGGATGACCGCGCGGCTTTGGGTGAGGATGCGCGGCCAGGCTCCCGTTCTGACACGGGAGTCTTGTGTTCGAACGCGTTGCGTTCAGCAAATACCGCGTTGCGTGATGCGGAGGAGAGTGGGAGGGCTTCGATTGCCGCTCTGTCCCACGTCTCCCAGCTGTTACAAGGGGTAGTAACAGCATCCGCATCGCGCCAGCCAAGTCCGGTCACAGTCCAGCGAGCCATCCAGGATGGTATCAACCTGGCTCTGGACTGTATGACGCGGGCGGTGACCAGGAGTGTCCGGGCAAGGCGCACATTTGCCTTGGACAATCTGTGCCCGTCCCAGGACCTGTACAATAGGCTACTGCGTACGCCTATGACAGGTCCTGGTCTCTTTGGAGGTGAGGGATGTAGGCACCTCCAGGAGACGGTTACTCTGGTAAATAACCAGAGGGCGCTGCGCGAGCAGTTTGAGGTGCTTCGTCGTGCTAACGTTCGCGCCGCACCCCCTGCGTATCGTCCCCTGCAGGCTCGAGGTGGTGGTGGCCAGGTCAGAGGCCAACCACCATCGCAGCGTCGGCCTCGGCCGCGTGCGATTCGGCCAGCAGCGAGGGGGGCGCAGGCTCCTCAGGCGCAGTCAGCCAGGCAGCGCCCGCGCACCGAGGTGCGCGCGGTGCTGGTCGTGGCGCGCGAGGATCTGGGTGTGGTAATCGTTCCTGATGGGCCGGTTACCGCGGTGAGAACCGCTCCGGTGTTTCTGGCAAAGGAGACAGTGCCGCTCTTGCACTCCTTATGTCCACCTCTATCCCTAGGTGGACCGGTGGGAGGCCGGCTAGCCGACCACATGCAACGTTTAGTCTTGCGATGGCTTTCAGTCGGGTATCATCCCGATTGGATGACAGGCCCGCCATCGCGACTGTCTCTAGTGCCGATCTGGACTCCAAATCCGAGAGATCCAGAGCAAAGGTTGTGTATCGAGGAGGAAATAAATTCCCTCATACAAAAAGGAGCTGTTCAGCCGGCACAAAGGTGTCCGGGCTTCTATTCAACCCTGTTCTTAGTAACAAAAAACACCGGAGGGTGGAGACCAATTCTCAACCTCAAGCCATTGAACAAGTTCATAGAGACGCCCAGTTTCAAGATGGAGACTGTGCGCTCGGTGTTGGCGGGGTTAGAGAGAGGAATGTGGACAGCGTCGATAGATTTGAAGGGCGCCTATTTCCACATCCCGATACACAGGAGTTTCCGTCGCTTCCTGAGATTTGCATTCCAGGGCAGACAGTGGGAATTCAGGGTGTTACCCTTCGGAATTTCCACAGCTCCTCGGGTTTTCACCCGTGTGGTTCTTGCGATCACCGCATACCTCCGCAGGAGAAGCATAGCAGTCCACACGTACATAGACGACTGGCTGTTGAAAGCGCACACCCAGGAAAGTTTATCGGCCAGTCTGGAGGTTGTTGTGAAGACTCTCACAGACTTGGGCTGGATGATCAATTTCCCAAAATCAGAGCTGACTCCATCACAGAAGTTTGTTTACCTGGGGATGTTCTTCGATCTAGAGACAGGATATGTTTTTCGTACTCAGGAGAGAGTTCAGAAACTCATCTCATTAATTCAGTCAGTGTGCGACAGTCGTCATGTCCTGGCACGGGTTTACTTGTGAATGCTGGGGTTGATGGTTTCATTGGAACCAGTCATTCCTCAGGCCGCCTTACGCAGGCGGCTGATCCAGTTATTTCTCATGACACAATGGACCCAGAGTACAGGTTCGCTGGACTCGAACGTGTCAGTGTTGGCGCCTCTGATTCATCACCTGCAATGGTGGTTGGACACAGAGAATCTCTTGGTGGGGGTTATGCTAACCCCTCCCCACCCTCAGGTGACTGTGTATACAGATGCATCGATGGAGGGCTGGGGAGCTTGCCTGGAAGAATCCACGATATCAGGGTTTTGGAATCTGGAACAGTCAAAGGAACATATAAATCTACTGGAGCTAAGAGCAGTAGTCCTGGGCCTGGAACATTTCTTACAGAAAGTTCAGGGCAAGATTGTTCTTATTCGTTCAGACAACTCAACAGTTGTGACTTACATAAACCGCCAGGGCGGAACGAAGTCGCCCAGTCTCTGTATGATGACATGGAGACTGCTTTGTTGGTGCCTGGATCACCAGATTACCTTGAAAGTAGTTCATATTCCGGGAAGGTTAAATCTGCTAGCAGACTCATTGAGCCGAAGGATGAGTGTTTTACCCACGGAATGGCAACTAAATCAATGTGTGGCGGATCGTCTGTTCGACCATTGGGGGAAACCCAACATCGATTTGTTCGCAACGAAGAAGAATGTGAAGATGACGACGTACGTCTCTCCGATTCCGGATCCAAGCGCTTTCGCAACAGATGCGTTAGCTATCAGCTGGGGGAGAATGTATGCATACGGATTCCCTCCAGCAATCCTGATTCCAAAAATTCTTCAGAAAATCAGACAGGAGGAATGCCAAGTGCTTCTGATCGCCCCGGATTGGCCAAGCCGATCATGGTATACGGATCTGCTGGACCTTCTGGTCTGCAATCCGGTTCCTCTGCCTCTGATGGACGATATTATCTTCCAGGGCAAGGCCCTTCACAACAATCCGTCAATGTTCAGATTGACCGCGTGGATGTTGTCAAGGAATCTAGAATTAAGGAGGGCTTTTCTGAGCAAGCAGCCATGTTTATGGCCAAAGCCAGGAGGGGGTCAACCTCCAGAGCATATAATTATAAAATCAACAGATTTGCAGAATGGTGCTCAAAAAGATGTATTGATCCAATGGATTCATCTATTCAGGTAGTAGCTGATTTCCTCTGTCACCTGTATGATGCCTATAGCCTCAAGCCTAACTCTATTGCTGGTTATAAGTCAGCTTTAATGTCTGTTATTCCTTGCTTGGCTAAGAGGGGAAGTGATGAAGTAAATACATTAAATGTATTAATTAAAGGCATGGGCAATCTAAGACCAAGGAATCCCCCTGTGATTCCGTCTTGGAGTTTATCGCTAGTGCTTCAAGTACTAGGTGATAAGCCTTTTGAACCACTTAGTTCCATTTCTATGAAACTATTAACACTGAAGACTGTGTTTTTAATTGCTGCGGCCTCGGCTAGGCGTAGAAGTGAAATTCATGCCTTATCAGCCGAGGATGACCGTTTTGTGGTTTCAGGGGAAGGCCTTAAGCTGCTACCTAGGATTAATTTCTTGGCTAAGAATCAGTCGTTGAAATATCCAGGTCAACCTATTGTTTTGCCTGCTTTAACTAGATATGATCCTAATTCTAAAGCATGGTGTCCCGTCCGGGCGCTTCTCCGGTACAAACAACGTACATCGGAGTGGCGCACCGACCAGTCGGCGTTATGGTTGTCATATATTGAACCCCATGGCAGGGCTTCTAAGGACACCATTTCCAGGTGGATTGTAGAATGCATTCAGTTTTGTCATAAATCCGCCACCAGGAAGCAGGTTGACGTGGCCAAGGCTCACAGTGTCCGCGGCGTAGTGACATCCACTGCCCTATTTAATGGGGTCCCTGTGGATGATATTATGTCGGTGGCTCAGTGGCACTGTGAGTCAAGTTTTACAGACCATTATCTCTGTGACACCTCTAATCCTCTCGCCTTGTCGATTTTGAAAAAATAACTAGGCTTATATTTTTGATGGGGTTTCCTCATTGCTTATATATTTCACAATTAATTTATGGAAACAACCACTTTTTTGGGACTGCATCGTTCTTCACCAATGGGAAGAGGATGTCAGCAGCCATTTCAACAAGGTCAGTCTTGTGCATGGGTTGTTGATTGTCTTGTCACGTTACCCGTTATTAATATGATGATGGTTTTGTGTATTTATGTGGTTCATTGTTGAGAGTATACGAAAATGGAGTTTTTTCGTCTCTGTCCTGTAGTACATGGCACTTGTACGTAGAGAGCGTATAGGACATTGAGGTCATTCGACTCTTCCTCCCAGGAAGGAGGGGGGGAGCGCATATGACATTCGGTCATCTCTCATACATTGGTGGTGTTATCCGATGGTTAGTCAAATCCTGACTGTTTTTCATACAGTTTCAGAAGTTTAAGTGCCTTAAACGCAGAAAAGCGTATAGGGATGAGCTGGTCCTTTGACCTCGCCTCCCTCCCGCCGAATTCACTGTCGAATTCTGGCAATATCAAAAGTATTAGGGAGGTAAGTATACTCTTGATGTGAAATAAACGAAATCAAGGATTTCTTTTTTCACGAGAGAGTTGATACTTACCTCCCTAGATACGGACCCGGCCTCTCCACCCCACAGAGGCTCGGTCTTCAGGCTCTTAATAGTTGCATGTGTATCAGCCAATAAATTAGTCAGAGGAAGTGCTAGTCTGCGCATGCGCGGTGGTTGGGCTGGCATCCGCCAGACTACGCTCTGACTCCCTGCCCAGTAGGGGCACCTAACTGTTTTAATCTGAGTGTTTATTGAGTGAAAGCCGATATTTAGCAATATCAAAAGTATTAGGGAGGTAAGTATCAACTCTCTCGTGAAAAAAGAAATCCTTGATTTCGTTTAGTTTCCAGTCAAATTAATTTCAAAGTATTTAAGCTTTGTACGGTTGCCTTAACAATGTGGGAATTAATCACTGAAAGGGTTAATTAAAATTTTCTTAAGATGGACACGATATAAAACTTATTCTATTGAATATTTTGAAATTCATTTGATTGGAAGCCATTGCCGTCTCAGGCAGCAACTGCTTCCAGTTAAATTAATTTCAAAATAGTTAAGTTTTCTTGTATGGTTACCTGGAAAATGCGGGAATTTATTCATTTCCATTTAGTTTAACTGTTGGTATGACCATGCTTGGCGGGTAATGTTATACAATGGGTATTGAAATTATAAAATTTAGTATGGGAAAAGTATGGAAATTTATTCTGCTCAAGGTGTATGAACCCTGCATATTGGTACAGTTCTCTGTAGAATTTGAGCTATGGTACTGGCTAACTGTTGTCTGATATGCCTGTAGCTTCAGTGGGTGACTGTGTCTGGTGGTGTGCATTGGCCCACTTAGGATGGTATGCTGTTGGTAGAGCTACTTGCCCATGCAGGATCTTGTACATGAAGATGACATTGGCCTTCATTCGCCGTTGTGCAAGGCTTTCCCATTCCAGTCGGTTCATCATTGCTGAAACACTCCCTCGGATAGAGGTACACTGGGTGACCTAGTATAAACCTTGCAGCCTTCCTTTGTATGGCTTCAAGTTGGTTTTTCAGGCCACATGTTGGTGGATTCCAGACCGTTGTTCAGTTTTTGGTCTTTGACGGATGTTGGGCATGATCTTAGATTTGTTAGGAATCCAAGCTCTCGGTTTGCAGATGATATTGATTTAGATATCTGGTTGTGCCATTTTATGCTGTGTGTGAGTTGGATGCCGAGGTATGGTGCAGATTTACATTCTTCCAACCTTTCTCCACTCATTGTGTGGTGTGTGGTGAGGCATGATCTTCGTTTGGTGAGTTTGATGATATTACACTTAGATACATTGAATTTCATCTGCCATGCTTCCGTCCAGGCCATAAGTTTATCTAGGTCTGATTGGAGAAGGAGCTGATCTTCTTCTGTATGTATGGCTCGATATACGAGGCGGTCATCAGCAAATAGCCGGATCATGGAATTGAGGTTGTTTGCAATGTATGTCGTTGATGTAGATTAAAAAGAGGATTGGGCCTAAAACTGATCCTTGTGGCACTCCTGACAGGACTTTTGTTGTCTCAGAGCAGACACCTATGACAACCTTTTGCTGTCTTTCATTGAGGAATGATGTTATCCATCCCAGGATGTTGCCTTGTATTCCGTAATGGTGTAATTTCAGTAGTAGTCGTTGGTGCGGTACCTTATCAAAAGCTTTTGCGAAGTCCAGTATTGCTATGTTTATGTGTCTGCGTTGTTCCAAGGCCTGTGCGAGGTCGTGTGTTGTCAAGATTAGTTGTGTTTCGTTGGAAGTCATGTTGATTTGGATGGAGTATATTGTTTTTGTCCATATGCTGCACTATCTGGCTGGCTATGATATGCTCCATCACCTTGCACGTGACTGATGTTAGCGACACTGGCCTATAATTTGAAGGCGTTGTTCTGTAACCTTTCTTATATAATATCAGTGTAATGTTGGCTGTCTTCCAGTCTGTTGGTATAGTTCAATCATTCAGAGTCTGCTGGAAGAGGGAGGCAAGGATTGGTGCAGTTTTATTTGATGTTTTTTCAGTATTCTTGATAGTATATTGTCTGGACCTGATACCTTTGATGGGTTAAGGCACTGTAGAGCCTTCTCTACACCAAGTGATGTTATGTTTATGTTGTGAATGGTATTATATGTTGATGGTGGTAAGGTTGGCATCGAGCTGATATTTTCTTCAGTGAATACTGAAGTGAATTGTTCGTTCAGCGCTCTAGCTTTTCCTTCTGGTTCAGTGATGATTTGCCCATTTTGTCTGATGGTACTGATTCGTATATTATCTTGATGTCTGTTCTTGATGTAACGCCAAAACATTTTGCCAATCTGATCATTTTCTGGGTCCAATATTTTTTGGATGTAATTTTGGTATGATTGTCATAGCATGAGATGTATCTTCAGGCGTAGCTTCTTAAATTTCTCTTTGTCCCTGTCTTCGCCTGTTATTTGTGCTGTGTTGTAAGCTTGGTGTTTGTGCTTAGCAAGTTTCTTGATATTTCCGAAAAAGTTGGTCCCGATCCCAGGATGATTCATAATAAGGAAAAATTAATTACCTCTCCGGGATGTAGAAATTGTTTGAGTGTAGCTTTCGTGACCATCTCGGTCACTTCTTCAGCACTAACTGACGGTCGCTGGCAATGTCATTCTGGTCAGTTCATGGTTGGTTGATACTTGTAGCTTTCTATGGCCTCTAACCTTCCGTTTAAATAAGTTGGTCTCGATGTTGATGACCGAGGCACTGCTGGTGGGGATGACGTGGCCAGTAGATTCTGTGTGTTCTGCCACAGCTGAGTTGGAATTGATTTTAAGATGTTCTTTGACTCTGGTGATGAGAGGCCTTTTGGTTTCGCCTATATATGTCCCCTCACATTGGTCACATTCGATCTTGTAGATGACTCCGGACTGTTCATCTGTGGTCAGTTTATCTTTGGGTCTTACTAATTGTGATCTTAAGGTGTTTACGGGCTTGTGGTAAGTTTTTATGTGGTGTTGTCTGAAGAGTCTGCCAAGGTGTTCTGATAGGCCTTGGATGTACAGAAGCCCGACTAGTGGAAGTTTTTCGACATCTGGTTGTTTATTACTTATTTAAACGGAAAGTTAAAGAGGCCATAGAAATCTACAAGCATCAACCAACCATGAACCGAGACGAGGGATACCGCTTACCAGCAGTCTACCAGTCCATGCTGTCACGTGACTCCACAAGAACTGACCAGAGTGACGTTGCCAGCGACCGTCAGTTAGTGCTGAAGAAGTGACTGAGATGGTCACAAAACTACACTCATACACTTTCTACATCCCGGAGAGGTAACTAATTTTTGCTTATTATAAGTTTCTTGATGTTTTGTGTTATCCAGGGAACATTCTGGTGCCTACCCAGGGCTTTTTGGGGTATGTTTTTAGACATTGTCATAGTGATGGTATCCTTAAAGAGCTGCAAATTCTCTTCAACACTGTAGTTTGATGGGATACGGTTGAAGTAGTTTGTCTGCAGGGCTTCAATATCTTTGTTGATAGCTTGCCGGTTTGCTTTACTATACTGAAATATCTTTCTAGGTGGTTGCTTCAGGACCTTTGGTCTTGTCATTACATCAACTACTAAGATGTCATGATCTGCAAATTGATGTTTTGCCATAACTAATCAAAATCAAGATACTTTCTGACAGTTTCCATCATATTTCCGGTTACTTCTGGGTCGTATATACCCCTCAGGATCTTAAAGGCCTCTGTCATATCTCCTCTCATGCGTCTATATCTGAATGTTGGGAGTGCTAGCCTTCTTGTTAGTCGTTCTGGGTAATCTAGCTCTTTGAGTGAGGGGACTAATTTTGTTGCTCTCCTCTGCACATTTTCCAGCACTAAGATACCCTTTTTTCGAGAGGTTCTCTTAATTCTGTCTGTAGATCTTTAGGTTTTATTACTTCAAAGAGAAGGTCTAGGAAGCTTGTAGAGGTTAATATTTCGAGTAATCTCAAGAGTAGTCTCATTTCGGCTCCTTTCGGCCAGGATATTTTTGGTCAAATTTCCTCTAGCCTCATTCGGTCAGGGTCTGAGCATCTGTGATCTTCTAGGGATCTTCAGGCTCAGATCTCTGTTTCTAGACCATCAGTGAAAAGAGACTCTTCCTCTGTTAAGAGCCCTAATTCCTCTCCCAGGAGGAAGAGTCTTAGGTCAGACAAGTTTGGTGCGTATCCCTCCAGGATAGTTACAAACTCTAACAGATCTTCTTCCAATTTCCAAGATCGATCCGCGGAGGACGATCATTTCGAGTCAATCTCCTCCCTCCATTCTAGATCCCAGGTTCGGCAGCCCCATGCTCTTAGGGCAAGAGGGGGGGGCAAGCTTATTTTCGTAGACCTAGTTCAAGGGCCAGAGGTCGGTTGTCTTTCAGAGGTTTTCAGAGTAAGAGAGTTTGAAGGTGTGGCCTCTGCCCGGGTAGGTCCAGCTCTCTTGCCTCTTCCAGTCTCTTCCCTTCCTCTTCTTGTGCCTTCGGATCCGTCGGTCCAGTGTCTTCTGCCTAGCTTGCCAGTTGGAGGGTGCCTGTCTGTTCTGGGAGACTTGGCATACCCTCGTTCAGGACTCCTGGCTTGTAAATCAGATTCACTGAGGGTATGCACCTTCTTGGATCATTCATCCTCCTCTGTCAAGTGGACACCAGTTCCTTCCAATCCGGAGAAGTTGGTGGCCTTAGAAGAGTTGGAGTCCATGATTGTCAAGGAGGCTATAGAAGAGGTTCCCCTTTGGAGTGTAGTCCCATGCTACTACTCAACCATTTTCTTGGTTTCCAAGAAAACAGGAGGTTGGCATTAAAATCATCAATCTGAAAAAGTTAAACCTTATTTTAACTGCAAGGTTCAAAATGGAGACCATCTCCCAGATCATCGGCAGTCTAGATCCAGGCATGTGGACTTCCTCCATAGATCTAAAGGACGCCTACTTCCACCCGTCTTTCCGAAAGTTCATGAGGTTTGCCTACAAGGATCGGGTATGGCAATTTTGAGCCATGCGCATCGGCCTGATAACGGCCCCTTTCTTTTCACTCATCTAGTTTCAGCTGTGGCAGGAATCTTGCACCGGCTTTCTATCCATCTTCATGTTTATATAGATGATTGGTTAATAAAAGCAGTTTTCCTCAATTCTTTCAGAAGTCATTCCAGAGGTTTGCAGTCTGGCATGCAGCCTAGGTTGGATTTTAAATCTCAAAAAGTCAAGTCTAGTTCCTCTCAAGTCTTCACGCACCTAGGCATTTCTTTCGATCTGGCTCAGGGCCTAGTCTTTCCTTCAGATCCAAGAGTAGAGGCTATTTCGTTGGCAATGGCCATTCTGTCATCTTCTTCCACGGTCAGAGCAAGATTCTTCCTCAGGGTGATAGGCTTGATGGTCAGCGCCGAGTATGTCATTCCTTGGGAGGTGCTGATGAGAAGACCCTTTCAAATGTACTTGATGTCCCTTCAGCAGCTGGCTATTCACTCCATTTATCATCAGATTCCCATAAGAGATCACTTAATTCCCCATCTAGATTTTTGGAAAGATCGTTCTCTGCTTCTCAGGGGTGTCCCTCTGGTCAAGTCCTCCCCTCAGGTGATTATCTTCACAGACGCTTCCCAAGAGGGATGGGGAGCGGTGTGGGACTCCCTGTTCGTCTCCGGTCTTTGGTCTCTGGAGGAGTCGACAACTCACATCAACATCTTGGAATTGTGGGCTGTCAAGAAGGCTCTCCTATCATGGTCGGATCGAGTAAAGGGCTTCAAAGTCTCGATTCGATCGGCCAATTCGACGGTGGTTTCTTACATCAACAGACAGAGGGGGAACGAGATCCTCCCTCTTGTGTATGGAGGTTTGGAACCTCTTGTGGTGCCGCAAGAATCAGATATTTCTAGTGCCCACTCATGTCCCAGGCAGTCTGAATTTTCTTCCAGACCAGCTGTCACGTCCCAGCATTAAAGAGGTCAGTTGCCGGAGCGATTTTCAAGCTTATGGATCATCCCCACGTAGATCTGTTTGCGACCTGTCTGAATGCCCAGTTCTCCATCTATCAATACTCACCATTCTGTTACTTCTGATATACAGCTGGCCTTGACAGCTGGCTCTAGGACTATAGACTTAGAAAATTTTACCGACTCCTTGGAACCAGGTACTCGGCTCCCAACGGCCGAGTACCCGTCTACCATAGAGCCCATTCTTGTTTGCATAGCAACAAGAGCGTACATGCTTGATTCGCAGTGGAAAGATTCAGGATTAATATCTAAGTCTTTTGTCTGTGATTGTGGTAGCTAGGTTCTCTTACAAGCATAATTGGATAATATGGATACCGCCGATGATAACCAGGTTGTATAATTCCTTATTATCCATAGTTAAAAGACTTAGGTCTCTAAATTTCGTTGTGTCGCATGTTCCAATTTCTGACCCCATAGAATCTGGGACGTGTGTTAACAACGAGATATGCCAGATGATCGCCTTCTTTAAACCCCAACAGGCGATTGGCAGATATGAAAATAGGTGTTTGCTACGGTATTTCTAACGCGAATATCGGCTGACGTCGTTCTCCGTAGGATCCGAGCGGGTGACGTCACACCCGTGAGGCTCGGATGTTTATGTGAAGAAAATTTTTCATTAATTCACGCATCTTGTTCTGGGTGCTGCGTACTAAAAATGGTACCGGAAACTTTGGAATGTTCAAGTTTACGTGTTATCGCGATCGGTTTGCAATGATCGGTGGTTTCAAAATTCTTGATTAGATGTGCGGTCTGCGGTTTTACCGTGTGGTACAGCAGTTTGTTTACATTTTGTTGTTTCTTCACATATCGTTTCGGCTTTCGTTAGGAGTATAATTTATATTGATTGGTAAATATACCCCGAATGCTATGCGATATGATTCCTGGTTCCTTTATACATCCTAGAGGATCAATTATGGGTGTATTTATGCCCGCATCATTCTTGTCGTCATAGACAATGCGATCTTTGCTGTAACATTGCGGGGTGGGGTGCGGGAGGGTTACAGTTAATTTATGGTCAAATTATTTGAAAATTAATTGTCTGCCTTCCATCTGTGTATCGTTCCACTTGCTTATTGTAGGTTTGTGCTTATTTATAGGCCAAGCCAGCCCCGCCATCATGTGACGTGTGCCACAAATTCGTACGGGTCCTGTTTATGGACCATGTCTGTTTTAGGTGTATGCCATGTAACCTTGATAGTAGGTGTAGTGTGTGTGCAGTGTGGACCGCAGAAGTGATGTTAAAGTTCCTTGCCCAGAAGGATGTGGCTGGGTCTGACGCGGGGTCAGGCGGTCCGAAGGTAAATCGTGGAGCGTCCGGTTCGGCCGGTGGGTGCGCTCCACGTCCCCAGCTGGAGGTGGCGGAGATGGCACCGCCGGCGTGGTTTGGTCCGGCTATGCAGGGTTTTCTGCATAGCGCTCTGCCCATGCTGGTGTCGTCCCTGCTGCCGAAGGTTGGGGGGCGGTTTCTCCCCATGCCTGGTACGGATCCTGTCCTAGGACAGGGTTCTGGACTGGTTACCGAGGGGGCCGTCTCATACGGCCCTCTGGCGGTCCCGTCGGGCTCCGGCCTGACGGGTTCTGTCTCTCTGCGGCCACCTCCGGGTGGTCCAGTAGCGGTTTCCTCGTCTAGTGACGACTCTTCGGAGTCTGAAGACAAGGAGGCCGAGGAGGAGAGGTTGCCGCGGCCTGTGATGCCACGGTTGGAGAATATGGAAGTCGATTCCGCCCTGGACGGAACCGTCCTCCATTTGTCTGGCTTGGCGCAAGCCAGGGCAGCGGCTCCGCCCGTGGTTGAGGCCAATGTGGTACCAGGCACCGGTCCCGTGACGGTTGGTTTGACGCCAGCCGATACGGTGACCGGTGTGCCGGGCCGGGCGTGGTACTCACCTATCTGGCCACAGTTCCGCGTCAGCTACCGGTCCGCACGGTTTTCCGGGCAGACCTACCCCATGGACTGGTGTGTTTCATAGGGTGGCGGCGGAACCATTTGGTACCGGAGTGCCTGGCGTGTCAGCCAACGGGTGACGTGTTCACGGGTGTGTCCTCCTCGGAAGTAGACTGGTCGGAGGCCCTGGCTTGGCTAGCCAGGGTTGACCCGTCTGTGGTTTCGGCCACGGCCGAGGAGGATGTGCCCCGTCCGTCGGTTGCGTCGATTAGGATGGGGATCTTGCCCGCGGCCCGGATCCAGTCGGTTGGACTGGATCCATGGTTCATCGAGTTGTTGGATGCTATTTATAGCAAGCAGCTTATGACTAAGGGTCAGCTCCCTGCGGCCTCCAGGGAGGTGCGGGCAAGGTGTCGTATTCCGCGGGGGGGGATACGACAGATATGGTGTGGTTCCGTCGGTCACCGAGGATGACCGATGGGTTCTGGGTGTTCAGAGTGCCGGAGCGGGGGCAGGCCACCCTGTGGCGCTTTCGTGCGTCAATGACGGCTTGGTGCTGTCTATGGACGCACTGGCAAGGGTGCAAGCGCGTGTGACAAAGTCCAGGTGGCAAATGGTTCTTGACCATATGCATCCGGCTACGGCAGTCAGGGAGCGTCTTCTTGGGACACCCCTAACAGGGCCTAGCATCTTCAGTGGCCAGGCGCGGGCCATCCTAGAGGACACTGCCAGCATTGCGCAGAATTGGTTGGCGGTAAACCTACAGCTGGAGCTAGTGAGGCAAGCGCACACACTGGGGGCTGTAGGGAAACCGTTAGCTGTCCAACCTTCAAAGAAGCAGAAGAAGCAGAAAGGCAAGGTGAAAGCTAAGCCTACTGCGACTTCTGCTTCGTCTGGATTTTCTCAGCCGCCGCCGGCTAAGAAAGCCAGGAAGGTTGTGGAGGCCCCTACCCTCCCCAATGTTGCTCCTGATCGCCCTAGAGGCGGGAAGGGTAAGGGTAAGTCCTTCAAGGTCGGAAAGAATGGAGCGGATCGTACCTGAGGGTACGAGAGCTCCCTTCATATCCGCCTGAACAGTGGTGCCGGTTATACCTGCCGAGCCAAGACGGAAATGGTTCTCTCTCTCTCTCATTAAGAAGGGGGGGGGGTGGGGGGTGGGAGCAGACCGCGAGCTGGACAACCCCGTTAGACGTCGAGGCGTCTATGGTGGGTGGAAGGCTCATGCGTTTCGTCGAGGCCTGGCGAGGTGTGACGTCAGACAGTCTGGTCCTGGGATGGTTATCCCAGGGGTACATGCCGGAGTGGTGGGACGTTCCGCCGCAGAATCTGTCTTTGGCACCTGTCTGGACACCCGTACCACGGAACCAGACAAGTTAGAAGCCGTTCAAAACGAAGTGTCGGGTTTGCTTCTGAAGGGAGCAATAAAACCAGCGAACCAGAACACTCCAGGCTTCTATTCCAATATGTTCCTTGTCCCCAAGAGCACAGGGGGATGGAGACCCGTACTCAATCTCAGGCCATTAAATTGGTTTATCCATACGCCTCGGTTCCAGATGGAAACGCAGAGGTCGGTAATGGCAGGATTGAGGAAGGGAATGTGGTGTGTATCGATCGATCTGAAAGATGCATATTTCCACATTCCGATGAACAGGAGTTGTCACAGGTTTCAGAGATTTGCGTTTCAGAATCAAGTATGGGAGTTTAATGTTCTCCCGTTTGGCCTGTCGACTGCTCCAAGGGTTTTCACAAGAGTGGTCCTTGCGGTGACAGCGTTTCTCAGAAAAGAGAACGTGGTGCTACACACCTACATAGACGACTGGCTGATCAAGGCAGACTCGGCAGCCAGGTTGAACGTGGATACTGCTCTGACTCTGAAGTTACTTTCAGATCTAGGCTGGATAGTCAACAAGGAGAAATCCGAGTTGACGCAGACTCAACATTTCGTTTATTTGGGGATTCGATCTCGAGGAGGGCAGGGTTTACCCGTCAGAGCCCAGAGTGGTGTCTCTGTTAGCCATCCTCAGGAGTTTTCGAGTGGGAAACCACATTCAGGCGAGGCGGTTTCTTCAGATGCTGGGCATGATGGTCTCCATGGAGCAGGTAATCCCGTACGCTGCTCTAATGCGAAGACCTATCCAGTTGTATCTGATGTCTCTGTGGAAACTGAGAACAGAACCCCTGTCAAAACTGGTACCAGTTTTGGAGCCGATAATGTCGCATCTTGTATGGTGGGAAAAGCGTCAGAATCTCGTAGTTGGGGTTTCGCTGCACCTACCCCACCCCCAGCTGTCCGTGTACACGGATGCATCGCTGGAGGGGTGGGGTGCCTGCCTGGGAGAGCACCAGGTCTCGGGCACATGGACTCTCCAAGAGAGTCAGCTGCATATCAATCTGTTGGAAATGATGGCAGTAGAACTGGCGTTGGAAGAGTTTCTGTCGATGATCAGGGGCACAGTGATAGTGATACGGTCGGACAACTCGACGGTAGTATCATACATAAATCGCCAAGGCGGGACCAGGTCACCCAATCTGTGTATCAAAGTGTGGAACTTGATTCAATGGTGCAGGAATTACTCGGTTGTTTTGAAAGCAGCTCACATTCCTGGCCGATTGAACATTCTGGCGGATGCTTTGTCTCGCAGACAGAGAATTCTGCCAACGGAATGGTCCCTCAACCCTCCAGTTCTGCGAAGGATCTTCGAGCATTGGGGCAAACCCAACGTGGACTTGTTCACCACAAGGAAAAATGCTCAAATCAGGACTTATGTCTCGCCGATTCCAGATCCAAATGCTGTCGATACAGACGCTCTGGCGATAAGCTGAAGAGGGATGCACGCTTACGCGTACCCACCCACCATTCTTCTGCCGAAGGTATTGGTGAAGATCAGGGAAGAACCGTGTCTGGTCCTGCTAATAGCGCCCTATTGGCCGAGCAGGGCGTGGTTCACGGATCTGCTAGATCTGCTGGTGGAAAACCCAGTGCAGTTGCCCGAGATTCCGATCATAATCTCCCAGGCCAAGGGACGCTTCCTACACGAGCGTCCCGAAATGTTCAAATTGACTGCGTGGATGTTATCAAACAACGTTCCACGTTGGAAGGCTTTTCTCGACAAGCTGCTGATTTTATCGCGGCTGCGAGAAGGAGGTCAACCTTCAAGTCATATAACAACAAGGTTAACAGATTTGCAGACTGGTGTGAAGAAAAGGGTATTGATACCTTTCAATCCACTATTCAGCAAATAGCAGACTTTCTCTGTGAGCTGTTCTTTTCAGGACTAACTCCCGTCACAATTGCTGGATACAAGTCAGCTTTGGCATCCGTTATCCCTTGTCTAGCCAACAGGGATAGTCCAGAGGTGGCCCAGTTAAATGTGATGGTGAAGGGAATGAGCAATCTCCGACCGAGACAACCGGTAGTCATTCCAGCCTGGAGTCTATCTTTAGTGCTTAATGTACTGGCCAAGCACCCTTTCGAACCATTGCGTTCGGCTAGTCTAAAGCATTTGACTCTAAAGGCGGTCTTTCTATTGGCAGCTTCCTCAGCTAGAAGGCGCAGTGAGATCCATGCGCTTTCGGCAGAGAGGGACCGATTTATTGTCTCTGGAGAGGGTCTGCGTCCTCTGCCAAGAGCAGAGTTTATGTCAAAGAATCAATCTTTGAGATATCCCTGCAAACCGATCATAATACCGAAGTTAACTAGGTTTGATCGTGATGCCAGTGTCTGGTGCCCGGTCCGTGCTTTGACTAAGTACAAGAAACGGACTGACTCGTTACGGTCGAACGATAGACATCTGTGGATCTGCCATAAGAAGCCTTATGGCGCCGCATCCATGGATACTATCTCTCGTTGGGTAGTCGAATGCATTCAGACTACTCATGAGATGGCGACTGGGCACCAGGTGCAAGGCGCAAGGGCACACGATGTTAGAGGAATAGCGCCTCGACCGCCCTTTACAGTGGTGTTCCGTTAGAGGACATCATGGCCGTTGCACAATGGCACTGTGAGTCCTCATTTACGGATTACTATATGAGGGATGTGTCAGACTCAGCCAATCCACTCGCTTTAGCTGTTTTGAGACGATAGTTAAGTGGCCACACTGCTCTTCACCCTTTTTTCACTTCGGTTAGAAAAGAATCTAAAGCAGGCATGGTCGAGCGTGAGGATGACAACCAGATTGTGTCACTGATGGCCGGACCAGTGAATGGTTGGAGGCGGTACGTCTGAAGTCCAGTTATCATAAGGTAATTCATTAGTGAGAGTTTTTTGTATTATGTCTATATATCATGTTCATTCATCATATATATTCATGCTCATTCCCAGGCTAATACATGTAAATATGCAAGGAGCTGTTAACCCTCTTGGCATATTTGTGTTTCAGGCGAGATACATGTTCGTTGAGTTCTCTCCCTTTTCTTAGGAGGAAAAAGGGGGGGGGGGGGCAGTGACACGAATGTGATTAGGTTCCGTTAACTTGACAGTCCTTTTAGGTCTCTGTTAGTCAAGTTTTAAGTCTAAATCTTTCTCCAAGGGGCAAAAGTAGCATTTATGGCTTGCCCCTTCCGACCAGGTTACTGATCAAATCTGGTGTATATCAGAAGTAACAGAATGGTGAGTATTGATCGATGGAGAATGCAGGAAATGTCAATTTCCCTTTCTCCGAGATCTAACAATACTCACCATTCTGTTACGGACCCAGCCTCCCAGCCCCACGGAGGCAAGCCATGGATTTCTCTTGTTTGGTGGCTATGCAAACAATATGAGCTCTATGGTAGACGGGTACTCGGCAGTTGGGAGCCGAGTACCCGGTTCCAAGGAGTCGGTAAAGCTTTCTAAGTCTATAGTCCTAGAGCCAGCTGTCAAGGCCAGCTGTATATCAGAAGTAACAGAATGGTGAGTATTGTTAGATCTCGGAGAAAGGGAAATTGACATTTCCTGCAATCTCCTCTTTCATGTCTCCTTTTCCAGACAGTCAGTCGCTGGCGGTGGATGATCTGTCTCAGTCCTGGACATGAATGTTCGCTTATGCGTTTCCTCCAATGATCCTGATTCCTTTGGTTTTGAAGAATGTCAGCGAAGTTCTTCTGATCGCTCCCTTTTGGCCAAAGTGGATCTGGTTCGTAGACCTTCTCGATCTCCTGGTAGACTTCCCTCGTCTCCTTCCAGTTTCCCCAGATCTTCTCTCCCGTAACGGCACGTGTCTTTGTCCAAACACAGAAATCTTCAGTCTGTGTGTTTGGATGATATCGAGCGTCAAGTCCCTGAGATCAAAGTTTCTTCTAGATCTCAGGAAATTATTGATTCTGCCAGGAGGGAGTCGACCCGTCGAGTTTACAAGGGTCGACTTAAAATTTTTGGAGAATGGTGTTCAGAACATGGTCTCTTGCCCGATTCTGTTTCTATTCCCCAGGTGTTAGATTTTTTATCTTATCTCTTTGATTCTTTACAGTTATCTATCTGCTAACACAGTCAGAGGTTATAGATTTTCTTTGACTTCTTCGCTTCCTTGTCTTTTGAATGCTGGTGTCAAGGATACAAACATTCTTAATGGTTTTATCAGAGGATTGGGCAAATTCGTCCTCCGGTAGCTAAGCCTTTGCCTTCCTGGAATTTAGCCTTGGTTTTTCAGGTTTTGGCAGGCCACCATTTTGAACCTATTACTTCTATTAGTATAAAACTTTTAACTCTTACGGCTGTTTTTCTTGTTGCAACTGCTTCTGCTAGAAGACATTCAGAAATTCATGCATTCAACCACCATAAAACATACTTACCGTTCAATCACTGACCCGGCCTCAACCACCCCGCGTGGGAATGATTTGAGAATCTGTTTGTAATATTTGTCACTTAAATTTAGAAAGGTGAATCTGTTTCCTATTTGGGCTCCAATGCGCATATATGCAGGCATGCTTAGTGACAGACGTCACCAAGGAGTGAGTACAGACTGGTGCCAGTCTCTATCAGACCATATGCTGGGGGTGTACCCTACCAGTAGCCTGGTTGAGGGTGTATATTGAAATGGAATAGGGATATGGAGGTATGTAAGCAAGCATAAACATCTTATTCTGGTGGCTAAATGCGGAGGAGTTGATTTAGCAAGTAGTGATTAAACGGTAAGTATGTTTTATAGTGGTTAATAAAACTACAGACCAACCGGCAAGGGGGGTCTGTTGGGGTTTTATCTATCAGGTTTAACTTTGGATCTGCTGAATATTTTGAAAACAATTTGACTGAAAGTCACAACCAACTTTCAGTCAAACTGTTTTCAAAATATTCAGCAGGTCCAGCGTTATTGTCAAATTGAGATTATTGTCTGGTGGCTTGCAGCAGTACGACAGTTAATGTTCTTTTTGTTGTTTCTAGGTGTCCCTAGAGCACGAGATCCTGCTTCATCCACGCTATTTTGGACCAAACCTGTTGAATATCGTTAAGCAGAAGCTCTTTACGGAAGTTGAGGGAACGTGCACTGGAAAGTAAGATCTTTTTTGTTATACAAGTAAAGATGCGTATTCACACCAGAATGCCTAACAATGAAACGAAATAAATCTTAAAGTATGTTGATTATATTAAGTATAAAAATTAATATGATTTTTTAAGTTGCGAAATGGAATTAGAGACATGAGTCCCTAAATTTTCAATTGCATGACTAAAATTTTTTTATCAATTTATGCAAATGTACATGTACTTAAGGAAACAATCATATGTTTGGAAAATTTAAATATTGTCAGGTGTAATTCTCAAAATGTGCAAAATAATTATACATGTATATCTAGAGAATATTCAAAATATTGATGATCTCGGTTACTAATTCTAAGTTTTTTTGCAAAATGTGTCAATATTGAAATAGACACTGATATTTAGACATTATAAAATTGATCTGGAAATAAATAAATTAGATCTGGAAAAGTCAGATATGGAAAAAGCAGGGACTTCATTCTGCAGAAGGTGTATGGATCTTGCGAAGCCTGGTTTTAGGTGATACTACAAAGTGAAGGTTGGAATGTGTAGTACAACTCAACATTAATGTACCACGTACTGTTGGATATTTTGAACATAATTGGATTGAAAGCAAATATGTTCAAAATATTCATCAGAACATTTCTTGTATCATGTTCAAAATAGTACTAGATAGAAGATATTTCTGGAACATATTTTTGGAAACATGATAACATATTTATAAGCTGTAATGTGTCTATCTTTGCACATTGTATATGCATGTTGCAAGTTTGTTTGTCCATTTATATTTTTTTCTTAATTATGCATTATTCTATTTTAGATAAATTAGACATATTCTTACTCATTTTTCAGATATGGTTTTGTGATCGCTGTAACCACCATTGATAACATTGGTGCTGGACTCATTCAGCCAGGTCGTGGTTTTGTTGTTTATCCGGTCAAATATAAGGCTATTGTATTTAGGCCTTTCAAAGGCGAAGTGTTAGATGCTGTCGTCACACAAGTTAATAAGGCAAGTTCAAGCTATTGAAATGCATCGTAGCCCTTTAATCCTCGAATTTATTCAAGAAAATTTTCAATTTTCTGATAGAAAATGTCTGTTTGTCTGGTCATTCAAGTGGTAAACTTTCAAAAAGTCTTCTCTTGGTCTGCAAATGGCCCTTTAATAAGCAAATATTTTGATATTCTTGACCAAATATAGCCATTAAATGGTTGAAATATTATAGATATTGAATATTATGAACAGATTTAGCCAGAACAGTTTTGATGTCAAATTTGCTTCAAAATATTTATAATATTACTTACACCAAAATGAATTTGTCATTTCTGGTCTGTAAGGTTGAAAGCAGACCTGCCTACTCCCAGTTCAAGAGGGTCACAGTTCACACACCCTTTCAGTTGTGGATTTTCTTTAGTTTAAGGGACTTTTATGTGGTTCAGTAGTGATTAGAACTTTAAAAACCAACAAAGCACATGGTATCAAGCAAAATTCAACACCATTTGCTGGGTAGGCATGATAGGAGATTATCCAATTGTTAAAATTAAAAAAATGTGACAACGAAAACTGAGCAAAAACTCAGACTGCTAACAAAATAAAATTAAAACATTCGATACTTCACATACATGTATTAACAAACAAATTCGGAATCCGTAATTATTTTTGCTTACTTTGATTAAAAAGCAAGTGCATTCCAAAGTTTAACATTTTAACGCTTGTTATTTATCACAACTGTTGCAAAATTCTTGCCTTAATTGTCGCTAATTCCTGCGAACTGTTAGATTTGACTTCTTGACAGGTATTTCTGTCATTGCAGTTTTGAATTGTAAATTCATCAAAGACATACAATTCAGATGGACCATTGCCACTTTTGTAATGGACCTATATGTATGTCATTTTGATTGTGAAGTCAGCTAACAAGTGATGTACATTCGATTGTGATGTTGTATGCTGGAGTGACATATCAGATCCCTCCATTAATTTGCAACTAATTCATAAATCGTGTTGGCTAGTCGTTCATCCAGGTTAATTTTAAACATTGGGATGATTGTGACCGTTAGCATAGTTGGTTTTAACTGTTTTACCGACGATTCCACGTATCTCATTTTCAAGGCAACAATACAGGAAAACTGTTGAATATATTGAAATTAATATGACTGGATACTGTTGCTGCCTTAGGCGGCAACAGCTTCCAGTCAAATTAATTTCAAAATATTCAACAGAATAAGTTTTATATCGTAAAGAATATCTTTTTTCGGAGTAAGTCGGTGAAACGGTTAATTAATCCTTTAGACCTTTAATTGTGAGGGTTGCATTGATCAAGGTAATACAAATATTTGCTTATTAAATGTTCGCTTGCTAGCCAACATAAGATTGTTTTTTAAATTTCACAACTGGAATGACTGCCATGGTTAATGGTGAAACCAGCCGGCAACAGTTTCTGCAGCCATCTTTTCAAATGTCCATAAAATTCACAGGCCAAGAGAAGACTATTTTTGTAAATGTACAACGTGTACAACTTGATTCACTGGCGCGATAACTGAGCCCAATCATCCCAGTTGTAATTGTTCAAAAATTGCATTTGGTCTGCAAACAGACATTCACTGAGCAAGATTTTACCAATCCTGACTCTTATATGATTAATCCTTTCACCGACAAATGACTGAAATAGTATATTCTGTACAATATATAACTTATTCTGATAAGTATTTTGAAATTAATTTTACTGGAAGCCATTGCTTCTTAAGGCAGCAACAGCTTCCAGTCAAATTAATTTCAAAATATTCAACAGTTCCCTTATTACCTTACATGTATCTTAGCACTGAAAATTATATATGGGAAATTCATCGGTGAAAGAGTAAAGCATGTTAAATGATTGGCACCTGTGGCTGTGTTTCAGGTTGGCTTGTTTACAGAGATTGGCCCATTGTCCTGTTTCATTTCAAGACATGTGAGTAGTGTTGGGAATTGGTACTATTTTTGTGATCGATGATTGGTTTTATATACTAACCGATGATCAGTTAATGATTGATCATAACATTTTCTCATTTTTACCAATTCTGAAATTTTTAATGCAATAATTATTGCATGTTCATGGATATCTATCCTTAATAATTTAAGAAATAATATGTTGAATATTTTGAAACTAATTTGATTGGAAGCTGTTGCTGCCTTAGGCAGCAACAGCTTCCAGTCAGATAAGTTTCAAAATATTCAACAGGTTATTGGTATGGTGGTTTTGACATTAGCGTACTATTTCAGTGTTGTGAAGGTTAATGTCTTAGACTATGGACTCGTATGGAGCAATACTATGTTACATAGTTGAAAAATAAAATTAAAATCGCATTGCCAAAAAACTGTCACAAAATATTGTAAATTTAAAAACAGTCAAAATCGATTTCTTAAGTCATGTTGGTTGGATATGCAAACTAATCAATCAGCGATCAAATCGATTAATTGGAACAACACTACATGTGAGTAGCCCTGGTAATTTGTGTTCGGCTTACAGAGTTTAAAACTTAATGCCTGTTTATCTCTTTAATATAGACATCCATTTCTAGCTGTGCCCCGCCAATTTTTAGCGACATGTAATCTCTGAATGCTCTTTACATGTATGTGTGTTGGCATGGTTCAAATCAATTTGAAACACTGAAACCTGAATTCCTAGAATCTAAATTTCAAGGTAATAGTTATACAGGTAAGCTGTTGCATATTTTTGAAACTAATCTGACTGGCAAATGACTGGGACCTGTTGCTGGCAACTCGCTGCCTATGCTCATAGTAAAGAAAATAGTTTCAAAATATTCAACAAAATGTTTATTAAATTGTAAATTCATCAGAAATACAGTTTGTACACTTTCGTGATGGACCTTTTGATTTTCGTGACAACGCTACACAATTTTGATTGTGACCTCAGCTAACATATATTTGATTATGATGTCACCTGACATGTGACATATGCGATTATGATGTCAGATACCTGAGTGACACATCAGATTCCTCTCGTCCTCTAACTCCAAGTATCTCTACATGTACATATATCTTATTAAAGTACATGTTTTATTAAATGTAATCTACTGAATATTTGGCCCTGAGTCATTGATATGGGGGATGTAAGAATTTCTACCCTGTTAATTTCTGCATCCTAAGCATAATTTTGATTGCTGTCATCGATTTGAATTCGTTTGGCATGATTGGTATGTCACTACTTTCGGATGTAGCCATCGGCTCAGCTGGCATTTTAGCCAAGGCTATTGATTTTCCTCAGCATTATCTCCGATCACAAAATAAAATTCTTCAGAAAACTGATTTCAGCTTGATTTACATGTAGCGTTTTAACTGTCTACGTATTTACAGCTTGGTCAGCTGGAGCACTGCAAAGTTAAGTGACTCGTTCAAGGACACAACACAATGGAAATGGCGGGGAAGTGAACCTGTGAACCTAGAGTTACAGGTTCGAGTCCCTGACCACTCACCCACGACGCCGCTAAAAAGATGTCTGTTTAAAAACTCTAAAAAAGATGTGATTTTTCTCTATGGCTTTGACTGACTTGGGGAAAGAATTCTGTTGATTCATTCTGAATTTAAGTGGGATGTATAACTCTGTTTCTGACATGTGAACATTTTGAATGGATATATATCCTAAGTTTACATAAATACAGGTGAAATAGCCGCGTACGTGCGTACATGTGTGTGTGTGTGTGTGTGTGCCAATTTTAGCTCACCTGGCCTGAAAGGCCAAGTGAGCTTATGCCGTTGCGACCATCCATCATCCGTCCATCCATCATCCGTCCGTCATCCGTCAACTTTTGCTTTAAAAACGCTACTCCTCCTTAACCAATAGCCGAATCTTAGCTAAATTTTGGTCAAAGGATGCTATTGTGCTTGGATCCGGAAGTTCCATTTGGAATTTTGATTCATAAATTATTTGGATCCAAAGTCTTAGATTTTATTAAAAATTTACCGGAAATTGTTAAATTGCTTCTTCTCCTTACCCTTTTGACTGATTTCAATCAAATTTGCCTGAAAGGATCCTATGGTCATAGGTTATAGAACTTCCATTCAGAATTTTGATTCGTAAATAGTTTCTGTGAAAAACTTAGATTTTATTAAAAATTTACCGGAAATTGTCAAAATGCTTCTTCTTACCATTCTGAACGATTCCAAACAAATTTGCCTGAAAAGACCCGATCGTTTTAGGCTTCAGACCTTCCACTCAGAATTTTGATTCATCAATTTTTTGGGTGAAAATCTGAGATTTTATGAAAAATGTACCATAAATTGTTAAATTGCTTCTTCTCCTTACCTTTCTGAGTGATTTCAACCAAATTTGTCGTAAATTAAGCCCAATGGTCGTAGGCTTCAGAGCTTCCATTCATAATTTTGATTCATCAATTTTTTGGGTGAAAATCTGAGATTTTATGAAAAATGTACCGGAAATTGTCAAATTGCTTCTTCTCCTTGCCATCGTGACCGGTTTTGACCGAATTAGGATCCTATGGCCATAGGCTCTAGAACTTCCATTCAGAATTTTGATTCATCAATTTTTTCCGTGAAAATCCGAGATTTTATGAAAAATGTACGGGAAATTTTCTAATTGCTACTCCTCATCTGCTTGACATATTTGAACCAAATTTCACTAATGGATTCTATGATGGTAGGCTCTAGAACTTCTATTCGGAATTTTGATTGATGAATTTTTTGGGTGAAAATCTTAGATTTTATGAAAGATTTACTGGAAATGGTTAAAACGCTCCTTCTCCTTAGTGGCTAGAGTGATCCTATCAAGTTAGACTAGAGTTTCTATTCAGAATTTTGATTGGTCAAATTTTTGGAGGGCCATCTTGGATTTTCCAAAAATTATCCATCATGCATGTATCTATTTAAATGCAAATGGTTCAAATGCTAATGGTCCAGATGAGCGCCACAGGCCCTTGGGCCTCTTGTTTAATATCTTGTTTGTAATCATTTTAAAATTTAATTTGCTTCATTTTTGTTTCAGTCTATTCCACCAGACATGGAATATGACCCTAACTCAAGTCCTCCGTGTTACAAGACAAAAGATGAGGTAAAACCAATATCATGACTGACATGATATCCAATAACCCTGACATGTATAGATACAGATGCTCATAAATAGGTCAACAAAGCAAAAACAAACATGTCAGTTTTAACACAATGTAGGAAATGTTCTGTTGAATACTTTGTACTTAATTTGATTGTGTAACCAATTTTTTTTGGTTTGCGCAAAGGTTACTCAAAGATTCCTGAGGCAGCCTCATGGGTTGCACAGTTTTGGTATTTTGTGCATAATTATGTTGAAAAATGTTACGTAAACTGAAATGGGTTAGCTAAAAGAAATTTGCATATCCCACACACATTTTCAAGTACTACAATCAGATTAAGTTCAAAACATTCAACAATGCATTTTATTTGGCTTTGGAAAGAAGTTATTTTTCAGCCAAACTGCATCTATCCATCTCATTAGGCCCTTTAGTATTTATTAACCCTTCAGCCCTTGAATTTGTTCACAAAAATTTCAATTTTCTCATAGAAAACGTCTATTTGCAGACCAAGAGAAGACTATTTCTGAAAATTTACCACTGGAATGACTGGCTCGGTTATCGAGCCAGTCATTCCAGTTGTAAATTTTCCAAAATAGTCCTCTTGGTCTGCAAATTGACATTTCTCATGACCACTGCAGCAGCCATTTTTGGCTGATATGAGTGTTAAACAGTCAAAACCCTTTATGGTTATCATTCTTGCTTAGTGAATGCCCATTTGTTCGGCGAAGAAAAGACTCATCGATCCAGTCATTCCTGTGTTCAAATTTAAAAAATAGTCCTCGCTTGGTCAGCAAATGGACATTTCTCTGGACCACTGCAGAAGCCATTCTGCTGTAGTGGATAAATCAGGGGTTCGTACTGCTCATGGAAATCCTGGAAAGTCATGGAATTTGAAAATTTGAATTCCAGACATGGAAAGTCATGGAAAATCAGCATTTTTTAATGATACATGTAGGTCATGGAAAACTCATGGAAAATGGTAATCATCGAAAATAAAAGGAATCTGTTACCATACATTTCTGCCGTTACCGCTCCTATGCAATAAAAATTATGTCAACAGCTTATGAAAAAATGGCTTGACCTGGTTGCTGCAAGACACAGTACTGTCAGTAGTAAGACATTTGTCAGAGATTCTAATCCATAAACACAAATCTTCTAGATATTAATTCCTAGAGGTCATAGAATTTGTTAATTTTGGTCATGGAAAGTCATGGGAAAGCTATGGAATTTCAAACACAGACAGGTATATGAGCCCTGATAAATATTGTCTCAGTAGTGTTTTCATAAAGAAAGTGAAGTACAATATTCCAGTGAGATGTGTATTGTATTGTGTGTTGTTTGTTCTTGGCAGGATGTCATCATACAGCAGGATGATGAAATTCGGGTGAAGATTGTTGGCACACGCGTGGACGCACAGGATATTGTATGTATTAAACCTACATGGTCCATCATGTCTCCATGAAATTTATATTTGTATTCTCTTCTGAGATGGAGTGCTGAATTTAAGTGTGACTGCTGCAAGCCACCAGTCAATGGGAAATAACTCTGGACCTGCTGAATATTTTGAAAATAATTCAGCTGAATGTTGTTGGTGGTTTAACCACCAACAACTTTCAATCAAATTGTTTTCAAAATATTCAGTATACCCAGAGTTAACCTCCATGAAAAATGTTCAGCAAACAGACAGTTAATGATGTCATGATTGTTCACATACATGTTTGTATTCTCGTAGACTTGATGTGCCCGTTTAGAGGCTAAGAATGTAAAATGCGCACTGACTTGGGTTGGTAACGGAGCCAATCATTTAAACCAGTTGTATGTTTTTTCTCTAATATTTCAAATCTTATTGTCTAAAATTAAATATATTATCTTAGCATATTACATGTACATGCGAGCCTGTTCTGTTATGGTGAATGGCTGAACGCGTTCTCCATACATGCCATATGGTCACCTTATTTATTTTTAGTCGACCCAAAATATGTTACCATGATATCTTACTTTCTGATTTTCCTTCGTCTCAAATATTTTACCCTAATTTCCTTTTGGGAATATAATTATTGGATGGAAATAATTGACAAATAAAATTTCACGAAATTTCATATGGCTAAATGGGAATGAAAGCTCTGTAGGACAAATGAATATGTAATCTAAAAATAGAGTCATGGCTTCGCGCTCAAGTTGCCCGAGTTTGATCATATACATGTCTGATTTATCTACTGTGCATCAGAGTACGAGAGGTGGATTTGTGCTATACTTGACATACCCTGACTGCATAATCGGATCTGACCCACAACCATTTGGTAATGTACTGTGTAGTGTTGCTCTAATTAACTAATTTGATCGATGATTGATTGCTTTGCATATTCAAGCAACGGATCGATCATTATTTCAGAAATCGATTCTGACTGCTTATACATTGACAATATTACCCACTCTGATGTTAATATTCTATCTTTTACTGTGTTAATAGCAAGGAAATTGGTGTACATTTTTCAACAATTTTGGTGGATGATGTTGCTGTCTGCGACAGCACCATCTTCCACCAAATTTGTTGAAAAATGAACACCAGTTCAACTTAATTTTATTTGAAAATTAAAAATTTTGTCATCAGAGTGCTACGGTTTAATATATCTTGACTGTTCATGGTAGAAAATAAGTACACAAAAAACATGTGCGGTGTAATTGTTGTATAGGAGATCTAGTTACGTCGTTAATGCCATTGCTGGTGACTTAGCAATATGTCTTTTCTGATTAAACATCATCGGTAGCCGACCTAACAAACCGAGTAAGGAATCTAGCCGAATATTTATAAAAATTAAACAGGTTATGCCAACAAGACCGTAACTCTTTATTGGTCAAGTCGACCAAAACCGGCCTCTGCAGTGGTTTTGAGGAATATCCATATACAGGCCAAGAGAGGACTACTTTTGAAAATTTACCCCTGGATTGCCTGGCTCGATAACCAAGCCAGTCATACCCGTAGTAAATGTTCAAAAATGGTCCTCTCTTGGCCTTGCAAATGGACATTTATTGAGCAAATATTTTGATTTTCTTGAACATATTTGTCCATTAAAGGGCTAATTTCATCATGTTTAGGAGAAATGATGGATTGAATTTGCTCAGGGTGGGGATGTGGAGGGTGCAAAGATTGCATGAACTACCATCAATTATACAGACATTTATATTGATCCATTCAACTCGACATGGAATGGACCATTCCAAGTTTATCCATCCATATGACATCATAATCGACGAAGTGACGTGTGTGATGACATCCTAATCATGACGTCATGAATGACTCGATATAGTCCGTCTTTAATGCTTAATAGTCTGACATGTTATACAAATTGTGTTTTTATTATTTAATAAATATTCTGTTTCATATTTTGAAACTAATTTGACTGGGCCTGTCAAATTAGTTTCAAAATATTTAACAACTTACCTGTATAGTTTTATGGAAATTGATAGTCAGGGAGTTCAGGGATCGATCGATCCCACCATGAGTGAGGTGTGGGTGGAGCTTAGCTAGAGATGGGCGGGGTATAGTTAAAACTGGAAAGGTCAATTGCCAACTTATTTTAATTACATTCCCTGAAAATCTATTTCATGGCACATGGGATATGAGATAGAATTCTATATCGCTGCCTTAGCACCATACAGTAATTCCATCCAACCACACACCTCTGCTATCGCTCTGCTCTAACAAATTTTGGTGTGTTAAGTTAGCTAGGGTGAAAATCTGGTTACATATTTTAGATTGATACCATAGACAAATATTTCAAATAATGGGGCCGTGTTGATGACTGAAGTAAATAGTTAATGCAGAGAATAAAAAGCCCTCTGTTAATTGTTTAAAAGCTTCTTTATTTAGATTTTGTCACAGAAAGTCAAGTTATTCCTGGACAGTACAGTTTTCATTTTACTATAATCACCAAACAGGTTTCCATAGGTTGCAATAGGTTTCCTTAAATAACTTTAAAGTTTAACGGATTTAAAAGTTAGCATAGCCACTATAGCCCCCTGTAACATACTGGTTGCCATAGAAATTACAGCACAGGCCTGTACATGTAGCATATCCACGTCACCACTCACCATTTGTAATAGTTCTGTACATACAAGCCAGTTTATTCTCTCCATGGTAAACTTTCTATTCTCTTACCCTGCAAACATGGCAAATTGGCAATTACTAACATATCATCCCCCCCCCCCCCAATGTTTTGCGAATGGGACAGAACTCCATCACATACAAGTGATTGTGGTCCATAGCCATGTAGAGTAACCTCCCTTTACCTTACAAAATGACAGTTTAGAAGCCATTTCTTCCAGCTTGACCTTTAAGTGGTGGTGCTGGTGGTTAACAGGTCAGAGTTTCTTCATGACCCCTTCCTGAGTGCAACCTGGTGGTCAGTGGCAGGTCTGCCTGGTCATTTATTTTAGTTATCAGGGGTAGAAATTATATTGACCCGTGGCGATGTGACAATGTATATATTTATGAGTACATTTTTAGCCCTCACCATTTAGATTGACAATCTTTTTAATGATATAAATAGTCTCTTTGTCTTACCATTGAACTTATTTAATCCTTTCATGGTGAAAACCGGCTAAAACCTATTTCTACAGTGGTCTAGAGGAATGTCCATTTGCAGACCAAGAGAAGACTGTTTTTTGAAAATTTACCACTGGAATGACCAGTGGTGAATTAAAAAAAATAGTCTTCTCTTTGCAATGGACATTGGATAAGTAATTGTTTTGACATTCTTGACCAAATTTATACGTTTAAGGGTCAAGCGAAACTGCATAAGCCAGATTCTTTACTTTAGCTGAATATATTAATTTTATTCAATGGTCCATTTCACTTATCAAGAAACCGTAATACAAAATAGATTTTTTTTGTCCCTAGATCATTCATTTCAGACAAGTATGCGAAGCCGATCGGCCAATTTCACTGGCATCCATCTTGTATTTTGATACAAAAAAAACTAGTGTCCAACACTTTGTCAGGCACCAGCTACTTAGTACCCCGGACACCCAGAATTTGCTGCCTTTCAACACTAATCTACTTCAGTGTTCTTTACTTGAACTTATTAGAAACATGTCAAAAGGCAACTAATCATGTGTCATACTGATCGTGATACACCTTAGGTAGATGAATATTTTATGGCTATGTCAACACTTGTATACAGACTCTTTTTTGTACACTGCAACTACTGGGACTGTTTAAATGTGTGCCTGACAATTGATAGTTTGGTGCCTGACAATGTCCTTGTCCAGGCTTGGGCCAATAATTCCAGATGAGCGATACAGGCCTCTTGTTCTGAGCTGACGTTTCAAGAGACTTTCAAATACAGTAATCAGCCTTGGGGGTGGGTGTGGGAGGGAAAGGTTGCCTGTGAAGTCCTGAGGATGTGTGATCAACTTTGTGTCAAAAGATCACCATGCCATGAACCGGATTGAAATAATGATTATTATGAATACTATAAGACACACATTTTTATTTCAGGTAAACCATGGCAACATTTAGTGCAATAATAATCTGGTATTGATATAATATTTCACAATTGATGGTTGTCTCAATGGTCCAATATATTTTCTTTGAATTATTTGACACACTGTAAGCCGTCATTTTTCACAGTCAAAACACTGTCATGCATGTGATGTGATTATGATGATAATAAAGGGATCCATTAGAACTAGCTATGCCCCGCCCATATCTAGTTATGCCGCGCCCATATCTAGCTATGCCCCGCCCATATCTAGTTATGCTCTGCCCACATTTAGGGGTGCTGGAATCGATCTGAAACTTTGAAACCTGAATTCCCAGAGATAAATTTCAACGTAGCTATACAGATCCAAAATATTCCACCACTTTAGTCCATGGGTTGTCACTCATGCATATCAGGTATCTGACGTCATAATCAAATACATTACATGTACATGTCAGCCGACGTCATAATCAAATCCATTACATGTGCATGTTAGCCGACGTCATAATCAAATACATTACATGTACATGTTAGCCTATGTCGGAATCAAATACATTACATGTACATGTTAGCCGACGTCATAATCAAATCCATTACATGTACATGTTAGCCGACGTCATAATCAAATACATTACATGTACATGTCAGCCGACGTCAGAATCAAATACATTACATGCTAGCTGATGTCAGAATCAAATACATTACATGTTAGCTGACATCAGAATCAAATAATACCATGCACATGTTAGCCGTCACTCATGCATATCAGGTATCTGACGTCAGAATCAAATACATTACATGTACATATTAGCCGACGTCAGAATAAAATACATTACATGTTACCCGACGTCATAATCAAATACATTACATGTACATGTTAGCCGACATCAGAATCAAATACATTACATGTTAGCCGATGTCAGAATCAAATACATTACATTACATGTTAGTCGACGTTAGAATCAAATACATTACATGTTAGCCGATGTCAGAATCAAATACATTACATTACATGTTAGTCGACGTTAGAATCAAATACATTACATGTACATGTTAGCCGATGTCAGAATCAAATACATTACATGTACATGTTGGCCGACGTCAGAATCAAATACATTACATGTACATGTTAGCCGACGTCATAATCAAATACATTACATGTACATGTCATCCGACGTCAGAATCAAATACATTACATGTTAGCTGTTGTCAGAATCAAATACATTACATGTTAGCTGACATCAGAATCAAATAATACCATGTACATGTTAGCCGTCACTCATGCATATCAGGTATCTGACGTCAGAATCAAATACATTACATGTACATGTTAGCCGACGTCAGAATCAAATACATTACATGTTAGCCGACGTCATAATCAAATACATTACATGTACATGGTAGCCGACATCAGAATCAAATACATTACATGTTAGCCGATGTCAGAATCAAATACATTACATTACATGTTAGTCGACGTTAGAATCAAATACATTACATGTTAGTCGACGTTAGAATCAAATACATTACATGTACATGTTAGCTGATGTCAGAATCAAATACATTACATGTTAGCTCACATCAGAATCAAATAATACCATGTACATGTTAGCCGTCACGCATGCATATCAGGTATCTGACGTCAGAATCAAATACATTACATGTACATGTTAGCCGACGTCAGAATCAAATACATTACATGTACATGTTGGCCGACGTCAGAATCAAATACATTACATGTTAGCTGATGTCAGAATCAAATACATTACATGTACATGTTGGCCGACGTCAGAATCAAATACATTACATGTACATGTTGGCCGACGTCAGAATCAAATACATTACATGTTAGCCGACGTCAGAATCAAATACATTACATGTTAGCTGATGTCAGAATAAATACATTACATGTTAGCTGACATCAGAATCAAATAATACCATGTACATGTTAGCCGTCACTCATGCATATCAGGTATCTGACGTCAGATTCAAATACATTACATGTACATGTTAGCCGACGTCATAATCAAATACATTACATGTTAGCCGACGTCATAATCAAATACATTACATGTTAGCTGATGTCAGAATCAAATACATTACATGTTAGCTAATGTCAGAATCAAATACATTACATGTTAGCTGACATCAGAATCAAATAATACCATGTACATGTTAGCCGTCACTCATGCATATCAGGTATCTGACGTCAGAATCAAATACATTACATGTACATGTTAGCCGACGTCAGAATCAAATACATTACATGTTAGCCGACATCATAATCAAATACATTACATGTACATGGTAGCTGACATCAGAATCAAATACATTACATGTTAGCCGATGTCAGAATCAAATACATTACATTACATGTTAGTCGACGTTAGAATCAAATACATTACATGTTAGTCGACGTTAGAATCAAATACATTACATGTACATGTTAGCTGATGTCAGAATCAAATACATTACATGTTAGCTGACATCAGAATCAAATAATACCATGTACATGTTAGCCGTCACTCATGCATATCAGGTATCTGACGTCAGAATCAAATACATTACATGTACATGTTAGCCGACGTCAGAATCAAATACATTACATGTACATGTTGGCCGATGTCAGAATCAAATACATTACATGTTGGCCGACGTCAGAATCAAATACCTTACATGTACATGTTGGCCGACGTCAGAATCAAATACATTACATGTACATGTTGGCCGACGTCAGAATCAAATACATTACATGTACATGTTAGCCGACGTCAGAATCAAATACATTACATGTTAGCTGATGTCAGAATCAAATACATTACATGTTAGCTGACATCAGAATCAAATAATACCATGTACATGTTAGCCGTCACTCATGCATATCAGGTATCTGACTTCAGATTCAAATACATTACATGTACATGTTAGCCGACGTCATAATCAAATACATTACATGTTAGCCGACGTCATAATCAAATACATTACATGTTAGCTGATGTCAGAATCAAATACATTACATGTTAGCTGATGACAGAATCAAATACATTACATGTTAGCTGACATCAGAATCAAATAATACCATGTACATGTTAGCCGTCACTCATGCATATCAGGTATCTGACGTCAGAATTAAATACATTACATGTACATGTTAGCCGACGTCAGAATCAAATACATTACATGTTAGTCGACGTCAGAATCAAATACATTACATGTACATGTTAGCCGACGTCAGAATCAAATACATTACATGTTAGTCGACGTTAGAATCAAATGCATTACATGTTAGTCGATGTCAGAATCAAATACATTACATGTTAGTCGATGTCAGAATCAAATACATTACATGTTAGCCGATGTCAGAATCAAATACGTTACATGTACATGTTGGCCGACGTCAGAATCAAATACATTACCTGTACATGTTAGCCGACATTAGAATCACATACATGTACATGTTAGCCGACGTCAGAATCAAATACATTACATGTTAGCCAATGTCAGAATCACATACATGTACATGTTAGCCGACGTCAGAATCAAATACATTACATGTTAGCCAATGTCAGAATCACATACATGTACATGTTAGCCGACGTCAGAATCACATACATGTACATGTTAGCCGACGTCAGAATCAAATACATTACATGTTATGTGACCTCAAAATCAAATACATTACATGTTGGCCGACATCAGAATCAAATACATTACATGTACATGTTAGCCGACGTCAGAATCAAATACATTACATGTACATGTTGGCCGACGTCAGAATCAAATACATTACATGTTGGCCGACATCAGAATCAAATACATTACATGTACATGTTAGCCGACGTCAGAATCAAATACATTACATGTACATGTTAGCCGACGTCAGAATCAAATACATTACATGTTAGCCGACATCAGAATCGCATACATGTACATGTTAGCCGACGTCAGAATCAAATACATTACATGTTAGCTGACATCAGAATCAAATACATTACATTACATGTTAGCCAACGTCAGAATCAAATACATTACATGTTAGCCGATTTCAGAATCAAATACATTAGATTAGATTAGTAAATTTATATTGCGCTGAACTCCATGCTATTGCGTGCTCTAAGCGCTATACATCTGATCCCCTGTTCATTTGACAGTAGTCCCCTCCCAGCAGTCTGGCAGTGCAGCCTCATACGATGCACAGAGAGGTGTCATCGCAGGTACCTATTTACAGCTAGGTCAACTGGAGCAACTCAGAGTAAATGACTTGCTCAAGGACACAACGCGGTGAACCGGCAGGGAAGCGAAGTTGCGAACCTAGGGTTACAAGCTCAAGTCCCTACCCACTCGCCCACCGTTCTCTTACATGTACATGTTAGCCGACGTCAGAATCGCATACGTGTACATGTTAGCCGACGTCAGAATCAAATACATGACATGTTAGCCAGTGTCAGAATCAAATACATTACATGTTAGCCAACATCAGAATCAAATACATTACATGTTAGCCAATGTCAGAATCAAATACATTACATGTTAGCCAATGTCAGAATCAAATACATTACATGTTAGCCGACATCAGAATCAAATACTTTACGTGTTAGCCAACATCAGAATCAAAATGATGCAAGTTCTTCAGGAAAATCTAAAAGTCTGCCACGAAAGTGTACTCAATGTATGTCTTTGATGAATTTACAATTTAATAAACATTTTGTTGAATATTTTGAAACAAATTTTACTGGGAGCTGACTAAATTTTCAAAATGAGCAACATTATGACTTGATATCTGTGTAAGTTAGCATCTTTCACTACTTTCAGTCATGTCAGTCCTACTATTTTGTAAAAGTTTAAAACACAATGGAGGAATCTGATATGTCACTCAAATATCTGAGTCATAGTCAAATACGTCACAAACAAAATAAATTCACAAAAATCAAAAAGTCTTAAAAAAGTGTATGAATTGTATGTCATTGATTAATTTACGATTCAATAAACGGTCCTCAGTCTAATTAGTTTTAAAATATTCAGTGCCTTAGTAGCTGTATAGTTACCTTGAAATTTGGAGTCTTGGAACTCGGGTTTCAAAATTTTTTCTCTATTCCCACATGGTTAAGAAGCTTAGATAGAAATGTGTGTGGCATAGCTAGAAATAGATCGCTCAGTTGCGACAATGTAATTTTGGAAATCTTCGTAGAATAATATGTTATCACTAGTTGTATGTTTAGAGCTTATAATTTCACATCATTTTCTGACAATCTGCCATACAATTCACTTCATATACCTTATACATGTAGCTCCTCCGTAGTTATCACTGAATTTCTGCAGACTACATCTTCCATGTGGTTTTACTCGGGATCTGCTGACTATTTTGAAAACAATTTGACTGAAAGTTGTTGGTGGCTAGCAACCAACAACTTTCAGTCAGATTATTTTCAAAATAGTCAGCAGGTGCAGAGTTAGGCTGGCTTGGTGTAGTCAGACAGTTAAATATTGGCAAGTGACACTCAGACACAGTCTTTCTTCAGGCAATGACATCATGTCTCTGTGCCATGAATGTGTCTGGTGCCTTCTGGTGATGATCATTCATTCTCTCATCTGCCCTGAGGCTATGGGACGCCTTAATTGCTTGTAATACCAGCTAAGCTGGAACATCATCTTTCATCTAATTATTGGACTCATTCTGTTCTTTGTCTAATAACGTCATACATAGAAGGGGGATTAATTTAAGAATTAATTCCTGTCTGGAGGCGAGAATAAAAAAAAATATGTCTCCTGAACTCCTGTAATTAAAGAGATTTTAGTAGATACAGCTATAAATTTTATATACAAAATTATTGTCATAGAATTATTCTTCTAGTAGGTCAATTCATAATGGCATTTGAACATTGTTTATTTAGCCTTTAACTATGTAACCCTAAAAAATCTTGAAAAAAATTTCAATTTTCTCAGAAAATGTCCATCTGCAAAACCAAGAGAAGAATATCTTTGAACAGTTACCATTGGAGTTACTGTCTTGGTTATCGAGCCAGTTGTTCAAGTGGTGAATTTTCAAAAATAATCTCTTAGTCAACAAATAGACACTTCTTAAGAGCACTGCAGAAGCCATATTCGGCGAGCTGGAGTGTTAAAGGGTTAATGGTCAAGACAAGCAGAACTGCTCTCTACATTCGTCTTGCTGAATGCCTATTTGCAGACAAGACTATTTTTGAAATTTTACCACTAAAGTGACTTGCTCAATATATGAGTCAGCCTTTCAGTGAGTGGGAAATTGTCAAATATAGTTTTTCCTTGACCTGAAAATCGAAATTTACTTTAGGAAAAATAGCAATTCTCTTGACCAATCAAAGCGGTTATAATGTGTGGTTGGGCACTCAATGGAGGAATCCAGTTTTAGCTATGCCACGGCCATCTTTAGCTAAGCTCCACCCATGCTTTGCCCAATTCAGTTAAGCTGTTGGCAGCAACAGCATCCAGTCAAATTAGTTTCAAAATATTCAACAGCATGTTTATTAAATAGTAAAGATACAATTCGTACAACAAAAGACACAATTTGTACAACAAGTTTAGTCCGTCATCAATTAAACATTCTTGACAAACTTAGCTACGTTATTCATGACATAATGGATGATAACGCCATCCTACACGTCACGTAGTTGATTATGACGGAATATGCTTGATGGATAAACTGGAATCCTCCATTGCCAGGATGCAAAAAATTGTATATACTTTTGTGGTGTGCATACTTTCAGAGGTGCTAAATTTTCACATTGACCTTTACTATTCTATGCACGTTATTCGATCATTGTGTCGTCCTTATCGTGTCTGGCAATAAGATTATAAATACTGACCACTGAATTTCTACTTGTGACACGGTCATTGGCAAGCTGACCCATCTGCTCGATGCGAAATGTCACTACTCCAGACCTAATCTATTAACCATTGCTATTCTGAATATACACAAATACATGTTTCTGGGTTCAAAGGGACTGGATAATAAGTATTTTGAAAATAATTTTGCTGAAGGTTGCTGCTGTCTAAGGCAGCAGCAACTTTCAGCAAAATTATTTTCTAAAGAATTATGAGAATTTGCCAACACCAATGCTTATGATTAAAGGGGTTTATAATCTGCCTTCCTTGTTCCTGAGATCAAGTTATCAAATCAAAGACAATGCTTTTAAGCGATGATGCGAGAGGATCAGACAAAACTAATTCCCCCATCGTCATAGTTCTCAGCAGATGACAGGGCCATTTAAGACAATGTCAGAGCGGCTGAATAAACATGATTTTCTCGCGAGCGCTCGCGGATAAATGAATCTACATGGCAGAAGAGAAGTTACGATCAAATCTTTTACACAGCTGGCCAGCAACTATGAGCGGGGTGGATTTTAGAGAACGTTTGATCTCATTCTTTTGTATTGGTTTTGTTTCTCTTCTTGGAAACGGTGTGTTGGCGTTTCATTGGCTGATTGCTATCTCTGAATATCATTAACCAATAGAATTTTGAGTAATCTTTCTCACCGCATAAAAGAATTATTTAACTTGCATGTGTTATTACTAAGATATTGAATTTGGAGGGATGATTGGCGTTAGTGTGATCGACTGGTAATCAGCCAGACAGGGTTCAAATCCAGCTCGACTGTCAGGCGATCAGGTGGCGGATGAGCAATCGATGGAAACATAAGCAATCTCCTTCACTCCTCATTGCCTCTCTCCACCCAAGGGTATAAATTGGTACCTGTATAAAACTGGGGAAGTTACCAATAATAGACTGAAATATAAAGCAACCTAGATATGGCATGAATGGGACCTGGAATTAGGGACTCGATAGACACCAATCAAACCAATAACTTTTACGATATTGTAATTTTCAGGGTTTCTTGATTATAGGAGCTGTGTGTCAAACATTACTCTGTTGTCTTGACAATGGACCGTTCCATTTTTAGCTATGCACCGCCCAACTCTGGCTAAGCTCCATCCACTCCTCGCTCATGGTGGGATCGATCGATCTCTGAACTCCCTGACTATCAATTTCCAGAAAACTATACAGGTAAGCTATTGAATATTTTGGAGCTAATTTACCTGGATGCTGTTGCTGCCTATGGCAGCAACAGCATCCAAGTAAATTAGTTTCAAAATATTCAACAGCATGTTTATTAAATAGCAAAAACATACAATTTGTACAACATGTCGGACTATTAAGAGTTAAAGATGGGGCAAATAGAATCATTTATGATGGAATGATTATGACGTCATCCTGCATGTTACTTAGTTAATTATGAAGTCAGATGATAGACGGATACGCTGGAAAGGTGAATTGGCATTCATTCTAACCCGTTTATTGTCACAGTTCATATAGAAAGTTTTCTCATACAGTGACCACATGTTGCAACTGAAGAGAATAGTTAAACACTTTAACCCTTTAATGGTCAAATTTGGTCAAGAAAATCCAAATATTTGCTTATTGAATGTCCATTTCCAGGCCAAAAGAAGACTATTTTTGAAAATCTACCACTGGAATGACTGGCTCGATAATAATGAGCCAATCATTCTACTGGTAAATTTTCAAAAAGAGTCTTCTTGGTCCTCAAATGGACATTTTCTATGAGAAAATTGACGTGTTCTCAAACACTTTTGAGGGTTAAAGGGTTAACAGTTGTATCACTTGTTCACCATGGTTAATTCAAGAAAAGTTCAGTCACTTCTCTCCAAGATTCTCTTGGCCTGAAAATAAGCATTTCTCAGGATTACAGCAGAAGTTATTTTTGTCGACTTGGCTAGTAACACTCACAGATGAAATCCTGAGACACAAATCTCAAAATAACCATATACAAAAGCTTTTATTTTGAAAGTAATTTAACTGGAAGCCTTTAGGGAGCAATGACTTCCATGCAAATTAATTTGAAAATATTTAAAAGATTTCTTGTATGGGTGCTTTGAAATTGAGTTAAAGGGGGATGCAATGGTGAAATGGTTAAAGCGTTAACCATTATAACTCTGATGCGAAATGAGTAATTGCTGTACAGTCAGTAAAAGCAAGTCTGGCATATACATGTATTGGGGCAAAAAAGTTAGTGAACGTTGTTTATATCTGAGACGGCAACAACTTACAGCAAATTGTTTCCAAAATTTAAGTTCACCTGTACTGAGATAGTGAGTGTAAATTAGGAATATGAACTTTCAGCACTTGAGGGGTTCTTCTTCTTCTTGTTCGCTGTTCATACCACTAGTCCTAAAGTGACTATCGACATGATCATAAGCGTTAAGTGCGTGGATCCATGGTTTATTAGAGTGCGCCGTGCGGCCTGGAACCTCTGTCTTCAGCACTCGAGGTTTCTGTCAGGGTTACCTCACCCTTACCTCCTTTAGTCGCCTCTTATGACACGCAGAGGATATGGAAGGTGTATTCTAAGCCCAACCTACTTGAGGGGTTAATATAGATTTCTGTATTAAGATTTGGTAAAATAACTATTGACTCATGACATTGTGATGGCAACAAAGCCGTTGGACATGATTAACGGAAATTTTATCCAAATAGCTTTTAATTGATTCAGATATATATCAATAGAATTACTGGATTTGATGTGTAAATTACGTACATGTATGATTTCGTTATCCAACCGACGTCACCTCAACTGACATATTAGTCAGATGTGAAAATTAGATGACGTCACTTGACTTGTCAGAGTTTTATTAGAGTGAAATGACTAAAATGTAAACCGCAGATACTGTGAACGAATTTTGAAAACATTTGACAGTCAAACTGATCAAAAACGTCTTCTGCCATGGTCTTGAGAAATGTCAATTTGCAGACCAAGAGAAGATAAATTTTGAAAATTTACCACTGGAATGACTGGCTCGATAGGCGAGCCGGTCATTCCAGTGAACTAAATCAACTTTACTGTAGCCCTTTAATTCTCACATTCGTTCAAGAAAATTTCAGATAAAGATTAGGTTATTTTTGAAGATTTATCACTCGAATGACTGGCTGGGTAATCGAGCCAATTATTCCAGTGGTAAATTTCAAAAATAGTCTCGTTGATCTGCAAATGGACATTTCTCAAGACCACTGCAGAAGCCATTTTTGACTGTCTTAAAGTGTCAACACATTAATCCATAACTCTTTAATGACTAAATTTGATTAAAAAAATGCACAT